>JAYKKI010000110.1:5942500-6485000 GCA_039881145.1 Druceiella hillmani | reverse complement strand
TAACCTAACCTAACCTAACCTAACCTAACCTAACCTAACCTAACCTAACCTAACCTAACCTAACCTAACCTAACCTAACCTAACCTAACCTAACCTAACCTAACCTAACCTAATCTAACCTAACATTTAACTGTCATAGAAATGTTTCAACTCAATAAAAGTCTTTCAAATAATAGTTTTTATTAGAATGGTAATTTATCATCACTACTAACATAAACACATTTAACTATAGTTTCTGATTTTAATCTTCTTACTTTAAATGATATACGACTATCGGTTCATATCTCACGTACATTTATTATTTTATACGCAAAATATTGTCAGAAATGTGTGGTTATTCTATATAGCAGTATTAACAAAAAATCCATATTTCCATTTTAAAATGAAACGTCTAACTTATACTAAGGCAGTATTTGGGGAACTGAAACTATATTATATTATTTTACAACTTCTCGGATTTTATTACAGTGTTTCTCGAGTTGACTTTAATAATCTGCGACAGATTAACTAAAACTTTCGGTTGGAGCATAATGTGTTTATTGTTCAATATTTTCGTTATAACAGCGTCTTTATTTGCTTTTGGCAAAGCAGTTGGAAATGCTTTGTTCCACGCTGAATATTTCAATACCTTCGACGCCTTCCTTCACATTTTTATCGTTAGCACAGCGTCTTTGCAACCTTGCATCAACTGAATTATATCAGTAGTACAAAAGAGAGAAATAAATTTAATTTTACTGGATATTTCAAAGTTAGATGCAAAATGTGAATGGTGGACTGCCGGGCTGCGACCAGTACAGAAGATGGAAGTTTTCATCATCATTTGGTTGGTTGTTCTTATCATAAACATAGTTGCAGAGAGAAACGTGTCGAGCAGCAAAATTGAAATTATTATTTTCTACATCGTATCAATCGTGCACTTTTTGGAATTTATCAAGAATTTTTGAATTTTGGAATTTATGCAGCCTCATAATTGAAGTCACCTGGTTTAGAATTGAATTACTGAATTGAAATATTGTTTGATTGGAAAAAAATTAAATGTCTTTTAAAATAAAAATGCCGACAATTTTTCTTCAAGACATTTCGTACAATTACTAAATTCATATAGACACTATCATTTGAAATTGATCACAATAGTGAAGAAAATTAACTCCGTGTATTCAACCGAGTTGTTAATAAATACAATTGTAAACTTCTTTCTATTATATTTGTATACTTTTTATACGTTATTTGTATTTTATCTTATTCTCATGGAAGAACGCAGTTATAGGTCACTTGAAGTTTCACTTTACGAGTTTTTAAACTTTCTTTCCGTAGCATCGTTGGCAGCTGTAAATTTAATTTATATTTGCAATACATTTCATAGGCTGACTCGAGAGGTAAGATTTTGTTTTTTACATATACGGTCTTAACTAAAAGAAAATTAACTTTTTTACTATATCACATACAACTTTAAAAATATGAACGAAAAGCTTAAACTTAGCTCATCAATGATATTTGCTACATACCAGTATTTTTAGTGTGACAAATAATTTAGCCAAAAAAGTGTGCATTAAAATCAGAACATCTACGTCTTCCCATTATCGTAACTACAGTATTTTCTGAACTGTACATATCAACAAACACTAAAGAATTTGGTTAATACTATATTGAATAAAGCTATCGAATGACAATTACAGAGACAGGAAATTATACAGTTTGTTCGTTGACGTTTAATACAATAAAATGTGTATCCGTTATCACCAAATGTCAGTATAAACGAGAATTCTCCCTTTAATTTAAATAAAATTTCACTCAGTAAATTAAAAATATTATTTCAATGAAGTTTTCTTTTTAAATGCCGGAAATAACAAAAAAAACGTGTGTATTAGTCGTATAAGGGATATTTTGTGTCAAACTATCTACATAGTTTGACTTTTATAACAATTTGTATAATAACAAAATCAATTTTATGACCTTTTTAAAGAATTACAGTTCAAATTAAAAATCTATTGAAAAAAATTACATTTTTTCTAAAGAAACGCGCTTCAAACGTATTCAGTTTGCCGTCCAGATTCATAAATATGAATAACAGACACGTTTTTTGTTACACTCCGTACGTTTCCGACATTTATTATATCGTCCCTTCCAAACAATTAGCAATAAATCTGATACGATACATCAATTTCAAATGTGGCTTATTATGCTCGTACATCCTAGACACTTGTTGTTATACTACTAGATTCTGTAATATTTACCAGGTAAGACGCACGCCTCGGCTCATCATTAAAATGGCTCTCTACGCAACAAACGGAGATATACTCAAAACGGTAAGTTTCAATGTTGTAATTTAATATAACCACATAATTTTAAATATTCAAGTTATAAAACCCCATATGTACAGAGCATCGATGTACAGACACGTTCAAAGGTCCATATGAACAATATTCAAGGACAACACAGATTTACATTTAACCATGATTTTCATAAACTCGTTGACTTACCAACGCTATCATTTCAGATCAAACGGTTTTCAATGCGACCGGTGCTTACTCCAATCGAAATTACTGCCGGCAGTTTTTTTCAACTTGATAACGGAACTATTCTATCGGTTAGTATAAAATAAATCTTTCATTTTTAACTTGTATTTTGCGAATTTAGAATCCTAAAATTTCATTTTAAAAAGTATTTTCAGGAACTTTAATTAAAAATATTACTACCTGCATGCAAGTATTCTTTTTCATAAATTTTATATACACAACACGTTTTTTTTAAAACTGGCCAAGTAATAGGTATTTATATTAATTGCCAGTGTATTAAAACTTTTGAGAGAATTTAATATTTTTATAATTAAAAAAAATATTATTAAGCAATGTTACAAGTTTATCATTAATGCATTTTCTTGTACCCCTAAAATATTAGAGTACACTTTTTAATTAATACGTGACTATATATATATATATATATATATATACTAGTAGTCGCCCAGTGGTCGACATTCGACCACAATAAATTTAAATTATAAGTTATTTAATAAAAATTATTAAAATATAATGCTCAAACATTATTAAGGTTCTATTGTCAAAGACTATATACTGCTATAACCACAGATTTCGCCAACGCTGTTATTTTCCTATTTAAAAAATATTGCGATAATATAATTAACGATTTAAAACTTCTTTGAAAACAATGTTTTTTGTAAAAACTCTTTCATCGTTTGCTAAACGTCCTTGACCGTTATATTCGGAAATATAAAACTTTAACCAATCGAATGAACGGACTCTACTTGCTGCGACATACAATTGCCCATGTGTGAAAACTGGCCGATACAATAAAACTCCAAACTTTTGGAATGTTTGTCCTTGAAACTTATTTATTGTCATCGCAAATGCAGGTATTATAGGAAATTGCGTTCTTTGAAAGTTAAACGGTAAAATAGTTCCAGAGTACGTTAAATTTATACGTGGAATCAAAATTCTCTTACTGCGTGCGGTCCCACTTAAAACTTCGCAATCTATTGAATTTCGTTGCATAAATGTGATGGGCATTCTTGTTCCATTGACTAATGCATCCTTAGTATTTAAGTTTCTGATCAATAAAACTATGCAATTAACTTTCAATACTAACTTATGCGGTGGTATATTTGATTTGGTAAAGCTCTCATATTTCGAGTAAATGTAACTTTATGAAAATTAGGAAATTCATGCCAACTTGTAACACAATTTTCAATTAAAGTTCCACGTGATCCATATGGGATTACTGGTAAAATTTGCCGAAAATCACCGCACAGAAGTACAGTTTTTCCTCCAAACACTCTATGTTTATCGTTTTCATCACATAGATCACGCAATAATCTATCTATGATTTTCAACACTTGCAAAGGACACATAGAAACTTCATCAATAATTATCAATGATGACGAATTTATGAAACTACCGTAGCTACTATTTGCAGTAATATTTGATACAGAATTTTCTAAAATGGGTATAGGCAATTTAAACACATTGTGTAAAGTCCTACCTCCAAGTAATAAAGTTGAAGCTATGCCACTACACGCAGTTCGAATACAACAAAGATTAAGCGAATTTAATTTGTGAATTAATGCTGTTTGAGTAAATGTTTTGCCACAACCAGCGTGAGCGGTTAAACAAAAAACATTGGATCCAGTACCATGATACAAAATGTCACGAATAACTTGATCAATGAGATTACGCCGTTCAATATTTGCACTTTCATAATACTCACAAAACAGCATCTTTTGTTCTGTTATATCAATAGTTTTTCTTCTTCTATTCTCTGCGAGTATGTGGGAACTGGTAAACCAAGAATTTGACAGGACAAATTATGAACATTCAAAATATCATCAATTTCTCATAGAGCTCTATTAAAGGATATTTCTTCGTTGTAAAGTCTTAGAAAACCTTCACTAAGATATACTTTAAATTCATTCCATAACGCTAATGCATTGGCTGGCACATTTATTGCACAAATGTAACCAAGTAAATTCCGCATTTGTTTTGGTGAATGTAATTCTTTTCATTTATTTAAACATTCCCGCCATTTATTATCATTTGAAGCTATTCCGCGAGCATGGCACGCTTCAACAAAAGAAGGGTATACAAATTCATTGTATGTTCTAACATCCTCGAATGATTTCGGACCACAGACATGTAATAAAAGCAATCGTAAGTGAAAAAGTTCGATATCTTCTGGTGACACTACATATATCCTTGTAATGATTTTATCACCTCCACCGCTTCTCTTTTTCCATTTATTTCGGGAATCTTCCCACACATAATGCATGGGAATTTCAGTATATTTATACTCTCGTGCTGATGTTCTCGATCTGATCGATTTAACTCAAAAAATGCTAATAATTTTGTTTGTCTTTCATTATCAATTACTTGACGTTGTTGCCCTTCTCGGAAGTATACATTCTGTCGACGCGGTAAATGAATATCAATTCTGATTATAGTATGTGACTGAAAATGCATTGGTAATTCATAGATGCGCCATATGGCTTCTGTTGATCCGACATAACGACCAATTAAAAAATGGTAACTTCATTAATTTCTATATTTTGACCTTGTTCATTTCCACGAGACTCTAGTTCAACAGATGCACTGTCATAGCCTTTATACACATATTTATAAATGTATTTGTCACTTTTGACTGTACTACATACTTCAACATTTATATGGCAATTAAATTTAGCAAGTAAATATGGATTGTATGGTACAACATACCGATTATCAAGGCAACTACCACGAACTTGTGCATTAGTACCATTATCACGTCTTCTGTATAATGGATACCCATTTAACGATTCACATGTAGTTTCATTAAATCCTTTTGGATACTCTTTATACATTTTCCATCTCTCATACATACAGAATTAGGATTAAATACTCCGCGTGGACCATGCATCATATGTTTTACAACATATTTATGTAATGTGGGATGTGTTTCAATGTGAGGAATCTCCGCAGATACAACTTTATCAATATCTATAGCATTAACAATTTTATCTTGCTCATTTAAAGTGAGTAAAAGGGAGCATGAGGCAATCCTCTTTTTTGAAATTCAATTGTATAAATGAGTGCTTCAACTTTACCAAAGATATTATTTTGTATAAGGCCCTCTATGAATGCTTTCAACTTTGACTTGAATACATGCACAATAATATCAAGTCTAAAATTAGCTGCTTCACCTACACCAATGTTGTTAACTATTTCTGGCCAAGTTGGATTGCAAGTCATTGTAATAAATAAGAACGGTTTCCGAAATGTTGTACAATTGGCATTGCATCTAAATAATTCTGATCCATATTTCTTGGAGATCCATTGAATGAAGATGGTAAAATTACTCTACGACCAACATTCCTGGCATTCATGTTCAGTTGTAAGTAGTCTGTTAAATTGTTGTAAACTTCAGACCTAAGAATTGTTTGATTTTGTCGAATGAAATGTAATCGTGAGCCCTCTATTCTCACATACATATCAATTATCCACTGCAGAAACAATTTTTGCGAATGGTATAACATGCTGAAATCATCTCTAATTGCAAGTCGATAGGCTGCATACTGAAGCATGGTTAATTTATTTCTGGGTGCTCTTGAATTAGATGTAGTTGGTGCATTATGTGCAATATTGACATACCACCCAGTATCACCTTTGGAAAAAAGTAGTGGGTACGCTAAAGGATTTAATGATGAATCCAGAACTGAGATATTTTTAATTACACCATTAACTTTTGAAAAAGAAATCATATTTTGTTCAAAAGGTGGCTCACCATCAACCGTACTAAATATTATGGCTACATCAGTTTGAACTGCATCAATGAAGCGGCGTAGATCCAAATCATGATTTGCTTTAATGAGCATACTAATATCTTTATTTTGATTCTCGACTCTCTGACAATGATCTTTCATTGCAATGAATGACCGCACAAAAAGATTACTGCGTTCCAATTGCAGAGAAATTTCTCGCATTATGGTGTTGTTACATGTTTGATTAAAACATTCTTGTAATCTATATTTGATAGCAAAATCAACATCGTATTTTGAAATGATATACTCCACTTGTAACTGTCTCGGAAACTTTGGCTTCTGAGCTAACCATAGCAAAACATGAATTATATTTCCGAATATTATCAAAATAATTTTTCGACTTATTTTTTGTTAAAGGTTCATTAGAAGTAAGTCCATCATACAATGATTTGAAATATTTGTTTTGACTTAATGGTGTTAATATTGCTTTACTTTTATGACAACACGAAGTGAATGCAGTTCTGTCGCCTAAAGTCATTTCAGATTCAAAATGTTTCGCATTGCAAAACTTACATTGTAAATCCATTAATCCACAATCATAACTAATAAAAAGTCCTGGAATTACATTTAGTGCACATTTATATGTATCTCTAAAATTACTTCTTCATTTGTAAACTATTAATATTATTTAAATTCGCGTTTGGTCTATTAATATGTGTATGCGAAACAATCTATGAATATGACATTATCATAATTATGATTATTTTTGACATTCAGTAAGACTATGGACAAATAATATTAATCTCAGTTTGACCATAGACTTCAACCATAAACAAAATAGTACATATGTGTGTGTGTCAAACGCATGTATTTCAAATAAAAATCTATATATCTCCTTCTATGTAAAAATATTAGCTTTCAGCACTCTTCTCCATATAAACTTTAACTGTGCTAAATTTCATACTCCTTCGGACGCGTAATATTAGTAAAGGTTTTGCTTTGCATATTAATATTTTGGTTATTATTAACCTTTAAATTATGACTATTATTAACCTTTAGAAAATTGAAAATATTTTATTAAATCGTAATAACTCTAATTTCAGATAAAAGGTCAAATTTTTTACTATTATATATGATAAAATAACAAAATTAAAGCACAATAACTTAGAAACTGTCTGGTAGATAAACTACAATGGAAAGCCAGCGGAAAAATAAAACTATAGACTACTTATATGTCAATTGTATGTATATACATGTGTGTGTCAAATGCATGGTAGTGTGTGTAATGTTTTATTTATTGATTTAATGTACTTTATAAGCATTATTATTGAAAAATATTAGCGTTCTGCACTTCTCCTACATATAAACTATAAATATGCCAAATTTCATATTCCTCCGTCCACGCAATTTTCGTAAAAAGGGGTCCAAAGTTTTTGCTTCACGTATTAATATATAGATATATATATATGTCAATATTTTCTAAAACATTACGATTACTAATAATTGTGTGTCAAAGTTATTAAAATTTACTCCGTTTCAGATCGTCAACACTTTGTTAACTAATATTATTATAAT
This sequence comes from Druceiella hillmani, assembly GCA_039881145.1. Taxonomy (NCBI): domain Eukaryota; kingdom Metazoa; phylum Arthropoda; class Insecta; order Lepidoptera; family Hepialidae; genus Druceiella; species Druceiella hillmani. The sequence goes on along the minus strand of JAYKKI010000110.1, from coordinate 6,477,181 downwards.
ATTTCAAATAATGATAATGAACACAATGCAAAATTAAATGAATGTAGTATTAATAATAAGAAATTACGAGTATATTTACAGTGAATTAAAAATGTTTCTAATTTACTCGTTTTCAAGATATTTAATGTACACAATATATATATATATATTAAAATAATTTGAAAAATATTACAATTTTTAAATAACACCAATCCCCTCCCTCCATCGCACAACTTCTCAAAACGTATGTCGTATTTTTTAGGTTCTCTAAATGAGAAGGCACACAGAAGCCCTCTAAACAGAGTTGTCTGTCCGGTTGTTGCCACTTGATATTATTCAAATAATAAAGCTTAAAATCTGTGACTTAAGTCGTTCGAAAATATCATCATATTAAAGATAGTAAGTGCCCTTTCCGTAAATAAATTTTTTTTTAAATTTTTTCAATAAATAACCAAAAATATCATTTTTATGTAGATTTATTAAAATAATTTTTTTTCTACTACTAATATTTAATTGGTTACTTTTCAATAAATCTGCTTCGGATTTCTTAAATACTTTTCGTTTGTCAAAAATCAAATTTCTGAAGCTATATACCAAGACAACACGTTGAAGAGTTGAATTCGATCCAAATTTTGTACTGGTTGGAAGAAGTGCGACGCAATTGAATTCTAATTCTCAAAATATTATAATTCTCTTTATGGACAAAGAGGTTGTACAAACCAAACTATTCGTTGTTTACAGGATCATGACCATACGATGTGAACTTTTTTATTTCATATACGCCAAGTCTTTTTTATGTTCATAGAGAAACTTTTTAATGTTCATTTTAGGAAAATCGGTACAGTACTCGATGGATATTTATTTCCTTATAACGCTCTTTAGAGACTAAACTCCTACTTTTACTATAATTAATTGTTTAGTATCCACAGGCTACATACTTTGTTAGTACGAGTATAAGACTGTTTTCATTGTTGTAGAGTAGAGGTATTGCGGAAGCTCCAAATGACTTCCATTTAAACACTAATGTGAGAGATATGTAAGTTGAAAATAACTTTGCTTAAAAGTTTCTACGTTTTTGTTAATTCGCCTAATCGATGTAACTGAACTTGACTTACATGGTTCTTCAATAACACGTTGTCTTTCAAGAAAAGAGATCTTCTGATTATGACACTTGAACCTTCAAATCAACTTTACATATCATCTCTTAATCTCTGTTTTGCAGTTATTATATCAGACTATATTATCTATGATATTCTTGTATTATTTCTTTACCTTGATATTAAATTAAAAATTAAGATACCATTTTTACCGTGTCCAAAATGAAACCCCTGCGTATCTAATATATAACGGGCACTACTTACTACTACTGCAGATTTTACCAGCGCTCATATCTTATGCATGAAAAATGGTAAGTAACAAATAGATACTTTTTTGAATGTAAATGTTATTACGATCACAATAAGTGATGTGTGAGTCACAATAAGTGAGGGATGACATAATTATTTCCACGGTCAAATAGTTTTTTGGCATGTAATCAGGTGTAGTTTTCAATGAAATGAGGTCTACTCATATATCTAAATCCCAAGTAATAATTAATAAAATAGGATGTTATAACCTTGGAGTAATTATGAATACATTTGCTGATTATAACAGGTGATATTCGAAATTTCGTCGACAGAATAGTATTAGACAAAGACCGGTTCGGAGTTAAGTTAAAAAAACTACAGGAATAGTACATTAGATGCACTTAGCAGCGTAGTGTGTTTTATTGTCATATAATTTAAAAGATTAAAAGATTATATTTTAAGTCCGGTTAACAAAATGGGAACCGTTAATATTGGCAGTTCCGGGCGATCAAAATAAAGTCTTTCATTTGTTACTGCACCTTTGATTCTGCAAGTATATTTTATACTGTGTTATTCACTGTTGAAAAGTAGTTGGGATGAATAATCATACATATCAGATGATGGCTTCATCAGCAATTACATTTAGGTAATAAGAGTGATGAAGCAAATTATCTAATTACTTAAATGTTACTTAAAAGTGACTCAATTATTTCTATAATTGAGAGTCACTTTTAATATATAAATACCACAATTTTAAACTTTCATTTCAATTTTATATTAAGTTAGACTCTTAATTTCCTATGTTTTCTCTGTACGATATAATGAATAATAACATATATTTTTACTTATATAAAAAAGAATACTAAAAATATAAAACGTAGCAATATTTTATAAATAAATGTAGCATATTTATTTGGAATTCGAGCGTATAATTAATTTTAAACGAACATACACTGCTAGTCTAGCAGAAATGGGACCATTTTTGGAAACTTATACACCAAATTTCACTTCAACTGATTAAGCAATCTGAAGTTATTCATACAAATAAGTTTTCAAACTTTTTTTCTAAAATATTTTGACAAGATATTAGCGAAGAAAATATAATAAAGTGATAGAAAATATACGTTGGCCGCAAAAAGACAAGTAAATTTCCTTCCTATTTATTTCATATATGAACACCACATGTATAATATTATAGCAACATAAAAATAGATCAACTCATCCAAGTTGCATTTCATAAATGACACGAAAATAAGAAAATAATAGGAAAAAGTCACTCCACTAGAGTTTTCGCTAATATTACGTCCCAAAATGGACAGTTACGAGTGTAACTGTCCATTTTGGGGATGTTTTCTTTATTAATGGCTTTAACCAATTTAACTTATTTGGTTCTTTGCGATGAAAACCACCCACCAATTTTGAATAGTGGAGAAGTGAAATGTATATGATCTGTAAGTGAATTTTTAATCAGAGTGGAGTTGTCGTTGTTTTTATCGCCTTTTAGCTTTTTCCTGCTTTCCCAGGATTAAAAACGGTTTTTGTGCTCGAATATCTTGATTGTCAAAAAATGTTCACAGTACCCATGTTGGACGAATGATTACCAGACAAGTAATTCAATAATTGTTGTTGATGGTTCTACCATTTTTCATGAGTTCCCTGATAATAAATCATTGACATTTCCTTAGTTACATACCAATTCATTGAATGACTTTCGTATGCAAACTACGTGGACCAAAGTTTCATGCTACTTTTATTTTGTGTATAATATTTCCTTACTTTTATATTAAAAACACATTATTAGATATACAACTTCCATAATCCTAACTATTGTTAACTTCATTAAAATTCTTATTATTTAGTTTGACATTAATTTGTTACCTCGTAAGCAATATTGACATAAGTGTGAAACCGTGCAACCGCCAATGGCGTTGTGAAATAAAGTAAACATATAAGTAATATTTCATGTCCTTTTATTTGATATTTGATCCTTGGTCTTAATTGTTTTAATAAAATCACAAACTGTCGATGGAAATATTCTCTTCCGATAATATCTTGTTAACAGAAAGGGAATAATTTTATAGCTATGGTTAGTTTCATAAACGCGAATGATGTGGAAGAGAGAAATCACTTAGCCGTTACAGGAAAATAACTGCCAATACTGTATTTAAAAGTAATGTTTCGACATGGAATTGTAACGAACAATATTATAATTTTATTTAATATAACGGACCACGATTTATGCGGCATATAAAATTAATCATTACTCCCTTTACAATTTTAATGTAGACTTCCTTAAGCAAATGACCATTTTATTCCGACGTTTGGACTAAAGATAATTTCACTCAAGCATTAATTATTATAAACTGAATCCAGACTTATTCATCCAATATTTTGTTGAAAAGAAATTCTTATTTATATTAACACATTAATAGCCAGATCGATTTTCATAAAATTTCACCCAGAGACCTGCCGAAATATTTAAGTTTGCTGGATGGATATAAATGTAAAAAGCATTAAAAAACTATTTACATGCTGATTCTTCCACTCGTTTTTCTGACACATTCAAATAAATTTGACAGACATGGTCCTGTTTCAAACATTTTTTCCCTAATACTTGTACTGATATGTACCCAGCAGATATTCCACACAATTGAGCAGTGATTTTAAAGTTTATTTTCCGCCTACTAGAGATGCCAGGCATGACTTCAAATACAACTTAAAAAAGGTCATCTTGTCTGCCAATATTGCAAGATATATATATATTTTTTTTATTTTAAAATAAAAATATATCACCGGAAATAAATTTTGACATCAAAATTAAAAATTAGTAAAAACATTTACGTGAAATTTGCTATACCCATACAGATTTCCCTCGCAGCATGAAAATAATTGCAGAATTTAAAATTGTGTTCTTGAAACTTCTATCTAAATTTGATCTTAATGTTTCAAAATTTTTCAATAATGCTACGAATTTTAATGACATGATTCGTTCGAAAATGATTCATTTTCGGCCAAATATTTTTTCCCAATGTTTTTTTCTGTTTTGCTATCGGTATAACTTTTGAAATGAACTACCCGATAAATAATTCAATTTTGCTCGATACTACCTACACTGTTAGGTAGAGATAATGCCCTATTTGTAAATAAAACTGTATCTGATGACAATATTTTGAACACGGCAGTGGGTGTGACACGTATAGTAATGTCGATTATAATTAAGAAGCCCCAAGATAATATTAGTGAAATTTTCTGTGGTACAATAAATCCACCTACTCATGGTAAGCTTTTCATTGTATACACTCTAACAAATTTATTTATGTATATTTCCGAGACATTTGAAATATATGGCGCAAAATATTGGTCTTTATAGCTACGTTATTCTCATAACATACCGATACATGTAATTATGCGTCAACTGTCAAAATTGTTTCAGAAATTCCAAATTCATGATGAACATTTTTTTTTTTTAAATTATGTTTAATTATGGTTATAATTGATTATCCAAAAAATAACCAAAGTAAAAATCTGGTACGTTTCTCAAAGGAAGGAAAGAGCTGTATTTTCTTAAATGATATGATAATTATAATCAGCAACAATTCCTTCAAGATCATGTATTATGTTATTTATACGATGTATGCAGTATTTATTAGGCCACTATATTCTAAGTTAGTTGCAATAGCTTTACTTAAAATACACTGTTTTCTGTCTGATGTACCAAAATCACGTTCTATTCACTTTCGTGCACGTGAAAGATATTTATTAAAATATTCACTTATTTACATGTATTTTGGTGGAAATGGTCGCATAATATTGACTTTTTAGGAATATGGTTTTTCCGTTATCACTATATACGATAAACATGTGGTTAGTCCTGGTGCAAATTCGAGTGTGAGAATACCTTATTGTTCATTTTCCGACAACGTGTTCAAAGTTGAATAATGGAAATATTTTTATTTGCATCTTCCATATCTTGAAATATTATCGAAAAATAATTATTATAGATATAATATGAAGAACCAGAATTGGCTGAATATGTCACTCTGTACTACTTATAATCGAGTAAGCCAATACACAAAAGAAATTGTTATAGTTTGTAATAGTTAGATGCTATCGTTTTTAAAATTTAATTGGTTGGATGAGGCATGTGTAATGTCAAAAAAATTTATAATTGTTAATTAATTAATTTTTACAACAATCGATTCCGACTTTATTTACGTTCAAAATTGCGGAATTATTTGAGATACGAGAAATCTACCCCAAAACATAATAATGTTTCAATATGTAAAATATTAAATATATAACTAATATATAACTAATAACTAATATAATATGCCATCGATGAAATTTTTTTAGACATTTTCTCTTTGCAAATGGTCGTTAATTCACAATGTGCCGAAATACACCCACGCAAAAGGTAAAACGCGGAGAAGACATTAGACTGATCCCCAAACATTTAACGAGTAAGCAATACCTGCGAAAGTGTCGGTGAATCTTTAGAAAGTTGACTTATGATTATAAATTGAAACTTTAATTTAATTGGAAACAATTAAGACTTGATAAAGACACAATGGATTCAATGTAGATTTGAAACAATATTTTTATGTAAATCCTACTAATGTGCTCGATATAATAATATCGATATCAACGCAAACACTTTAATCGAATAACTTAATTTATTTATAAATAAACATTTACCCCTTTATATCTAAACTACATTCGTATTTGTTGTTAACGATCATGTATAAGACATAAATTCAATTAAAAAATATAAAAAGCAGAAAAAATTAAATAGTGCTTTAAAAATAACACGAGAGTACCGGGTATTGACTATTAGATTCCCAAAGATCCCAAATGATGTGCAACTCCCCCTAGAGCTATAATTTGTTTATATAATTTAAATAAACTTTATATTTGATTGACAATAATCTTAGAAATTTGCGTAAAATTATATGCAATAAGTGTATGGTTAATAAAAAATTAATCCATGAATTGTTTATTCGGTAATACTTTAAAATCTTTATATTAAAATTTGCAAAGGTCATAAAGACAAAGCAGAACTTGCATATTCTCAGGTAAATTTACTTATTATATTTCTGAGCTATAAATAATAACGTGCAATCTGCCGCAAAAAATCTACACAACAAAATGCTGCGCTCAATTTATGAAGAGATCTTACATTATTAAGGTTACATATTTTTTTCCTTAAACTATGTTCAATTGCTAAGTATAATTTTTCGCCTAGTGTTCCCATTACTAGCTTTTGGGTGAAACAAGGATTTAATTTTAAATTTTAGAAGAGGGAGAACAGAGAAGAACACAATTGTATCAACATTTTTTATGTTTCCTAATAAATACCAAAAATACCTGGATTAAAGACAAACTCCATTAATGAGATTTTCAAAAGTTTTTATCGTTCAGATTAACATTATTTTGTTATAGTATGGACACTTTCCGAGTTTAAGCAAAAGTAACCATATCGTGCCTAATCGACGGAAGGTGAAACTTGCTTCAGGGTTTAATAAAAAACATGCATTTTAAAATGAATATCAGTCGAAGGTCTGCCTCATATTGAAAGTACTATTGCTTCAAATTAGCAGATATATTAATAAAGTAATTTTTTTCTAACATGAATTTATAGTATTTTATTGGAAATATGCAAAACTCCAGTATTTGATTGAGTTCGAAATTTGATGTTTCATGTTAGTGAAACAGATTTTTTGAAACTATTGGCTTGTTTCCATTCAAAGTAATGTCTAGGAGCAATAAGTTATGGATGATAATAAAAAGCTTTCAAATTTACAAACCCAAATTCATTTTTAATGACATGGCAACAACTGCCGATTTGACTGTTAAATCAATGATTTTAACTTTTTCATATGTATTTGGCCAGGACTATCGATATACACCCTTGACAAAGGGTGTATTCTATTTTGAATTACGTTGCAACTTATGCAAGTAAATGAAAATCCACTAACACTTAAGACATCGTTAAACAACTTGTGTTAAAATTGTGTACACCCCCCGTGACTCGCCACATCATCGCAGTATAAACGCACGAAATTAATTTAAGTTTTGTATAACATTAAGTTAATAAAGGTACTTGTGTTATGAAACTATGAAAAAATCTTTGTACCCTTTGAAGAGAAAATTTAATTATTAGCTTTTTAAAGGTTCATCATCACAAAAGACGAAAAAACGAACCACCAATATCGCACATGTCATTTATCTATTTATTACATGCGTTTTGTCAGAAATGGTAGCGATTAAAAATTAAATATTTTATACCTATTGTTGAAAATATATACAAAAGATGTTTTCCCACCATATATCCCCTATTGTGGGAATGGTTACATTAAAAATTATGAAAAAATCAAGCTAACTGGAAATTTATGTATAATTTATCAAAACATTTTACAAATATTTTAAATATAAAAGTTTTAAAAAAATCATACTTTAAAGATATACTATGAAGGAAATTCAAGGCAAATTATATGTAGGATTTTGGTGAAAAGTAATATAATCTCATAATTCTATAAAGTTTAAAGGAAAATCAATTTCAATTAAAAATTATTGCTTCTAAGAAAACAACTTTGGAAGGATAAAAATTATGTTTATCCTTCCAAAGTTGTTTTCTTAGAAGCCATAATTTTTAATTGTATCCTATGAAAATTCGATAGTATAGATAGATCTGTTAAGCAACAATTTTACATATATAACATTTAGTTATCGTTTATAAAGTAAAGCCAGTTAGATTTCAAGAAATGATAAAGATATTGTTAAATTTTCACCAACGGATCACATATGTTGCCTTCCGCAACTCTTTGTATTTTACAGTCATATTAATTAATGAACTGATACTTTGAAATAGTTTTATATAGTATTCAGTACGTCTTTACCTAATTTAATGAAAAAACCGGCTTTTCAAATAGAAAAATGTAAATTTATTACCTAAGCATATAAACATGACGAATACTTCAAAAATTATGATATTTAGAGTCGTCACTCTAGATTTTCCACAACCTTAATGTGAGCTTCTAAAAATCCAAATTTATTTCCTAATTTTAGATTTGGAAATAAGGGACGGTGGAATATATTCGTTCCGCATATTTTTAGTATATGGTTGAAGATGTAATGCCCTTCCTTCCAAATTTAGGAAAAGTTTTTTCGAGTAATAAATTGACCCTCCGTAAAATTTCTAAATGAATATTTTTTTCAATTTTACTATTGCGTTATTTGGAAATTAATATGTTTTATAACCATATCAATCCCAAGTTACTACATTAAGTGATTTTCGAGAAAAACGGCTGTGATGGACATACAGACAGACACTTGAGTTGGTCTTATGCAAATTCCGTTTTTCCTTTTAAGGTACGGAGTCGTAAAACTTTTGATGCTATCACTGCTAATATTGCTAGCAACACAAAACAAATACTATGTATTCAGTCAAAGATTAAACCAATAAGTTATATAATTTTTATCCAAACAGCTATGCGAGTAAGGGATTCTTGTCTATTATCGATTCGTTTGTATGAAACATATATTATTAGGCAATATTTAAAAAGAAGCGTTTTCATAGAAATACAGATAAATTAACAACGAAGGTCAAATATTCGAAAAGTATCAAACAAATGAATAAAAGTAATCTCAACGCTAATTCAGAAATTCAATTTCTACTTAAGTAAAGTGGCTAAAGAATATCAGTCAAACATCAGCGAGAACGAGAAACTGTCTAAGCACGAAAATATTTGAGGAAGATGCGTCACTATAATCTACGGGGTAGTTGGATGATAATAACTATATATTGGCTACAAATGCACTCGAAGCTGTCATTTGACCACTTGTTTCATAATTGAATTTTTAAATAGAAAAACGCGAGAATGCCATCATGCAAATAGCGAAATAAATATTACAATTAATTATTGCGTGTGTCTGAATTCGGCAGAATATTTTAGAAAATATAAGTAAACTCGAAGAAAGATTATGATTTGAAGTTTGAGTTAAAAAAATACTATATACCAAATCTAATCATAGCCATTTCGTGAAATTCGTATTTATATTTTGTAGAATCAGACAGATATTTCTGTTTTACGTGAAGCGTATTTAAGTGACTGGCCTGAATACAGTGAAATTATATTTATAATTACCATTCGAATATTAATTTCTCCTCGTTCTATTTACTAAAACGAATGTGATACCTATATATTTGTGTTGTCACTAAAATTACTTGTTTTATGTAACTTTATAATTCCAAACCAATATAACCAAACTTCGTATGGGTACAATTAAATAATTTGCTCTTTTCGTTTAATGAACGTAGCCCTCTATTTTATTTTACTTTTAAAAAACATAATAAAATAAAACATCATCATCAGTCAGGTCAAACACAATTCCTATGTGATATTTAAATGAAACGTAAATTGGGATTCTTTGTAGATGGCTAATTTTATGTAAATTTTAAAGTGTTTTGTAAGCAATAACCTGTATCTGACAAAAACAGAAATAATTTGTGTTGGCTACCACAACGGCAAGACGCAACACATAGTTATTTTAAGTCAATGTAAAAACTATGTCCGCACAACCAATTCAAAATGCAACAACCAAAAAAAGAAGCAGTAAACTCTTATTTACAAACGTGCATTAAACCTAAAAGACTTCCATTTACCAAAAAAATATACTTGTATTATAGGTCATAATTATCAATGCATTCAAAGAATGTGTATTTGAACAAAATTTTATATTGACACTCTACTGCAATCGATCAAATTAAAAACTATATTTATACCATCAAAATAATAACGAAAGTTCATAAATCTGCACATATGAAGAGCTAATAATGTAAGATATCAATTACCTAATTAAATGAAAAGACTGACGTAATAGATACACGCCTAAATAATTATTCTTAAGTATATTGAAATCATTCATCAAGCATTTGAGTGTATTGCAGGGCAATCGAATCTACTCCGCACAGCATCCGGGCAAAAGTAGGAGTGCGTATTTTGAGGTCGTTCGATGCGATGTTTTCATCCACGGAAAAGGTGAAACGAGAGAGCAAATGGGCACGCTTGGAGCAGTAATATACAGCGAACAATGTCGCGGTAATGCAGATACGAGAAGTCGCGCGGAGTGGATTCGATTGTTCTGCAGTTTGCTCAAATGCTCGATGAATGAAGTCAATAAATTCTAAAATAATTCCTTAGACTTGTATGTTTTACCTCAGTGTTTGAATTTAGTTACGTTATATTGACGTCATAATTTAGTCATTTTTACTTGCAGATTCATGAAGGTTTACATATTTATTTAAGTATGTTGAAGTTTCTTTATAGTTTTTATGGTATAGATGTAGTTTTTAAGATAATCAATTATAGTAGATTACCAATTTAAAATTTTGTTTTAATCCACATTATTTAAACACATTAGTAATTATGACCTGTGATACAAGTACAGATTGTTTGTAAATTCTACCTGTTTATGTTTAATGCACGTTTGTAAATAAGGGTTTATTAATTTTTTTTAACTGGTTGTTCGGATATAGTATTTACGTTAATTTAACCTCGTGTCCATACTCTAATTTGCGTGGTACAGATTCAGAGAGAGAATATTTTCGTATGACCAAACTGTAAGTTGCAATTTTACATTGCGTTGGTCTACATAAATTATTTCTATTATCGTCCGGAAAATAAAACATTTAATGTTATTGCACACAAAATTACTTTAAAATTCATAAAAAAATATTCATTTACTAAAAAACCCGATTTATGAATCGTGTAAATATCATTTCGGATTTGTGTCTGACCTGAATGATGATGACGTTTCATTTTATTATATTTTTTTATTATGGAGAACCACATTCATTAAACGCAAAATCAAGTTATTTAATTGTACCCGTACGAATTGTTAGCGAGCTGCTAGTTTAATTGTAAAGCTATGTAACAAAAATAATTTGTACGGTAATACGAATATATAGGTATCGCCAACTCTCAATAAATAGATCGGAAAGAAATGAATATTCGAAAGGCCATTATAAACGTTATTTCATTGAATTCATTTTGGAATTTTCACTGGAGAAATAAACGTATAATATTGTTAAAAAACTTAAAACAGGTGAATCAACAATGAAAGGTGAGAGAAAATCATACGAGGTTGACACTCTTAGACTACAAACGGATTTATGAAATTTAGAAAATTATATAAATATTTTTTCTAAAAAACACGACACTGCTTCAAAAGGCAGGAAGGAGCATATTAAAGCTACTAGTGAATTATTTGAATTCTGTAAAAATAATACGGATATATAATAAGCTTTGAGTCTTTATCTAACAATCACATATGTTACTATTCAAACTGTATCGACTCTCAGCCTGAAGCATTACAAAATGTGAAATTGCATGACAGTCTTCCAGTTGACACGATAAACACTGTTATTTTTTTAGGCGTAAAGGGCCTTGGATCCTTAGGTAAACGGCAACCTGTAGAACTTACAGGCAAATAATAAAAAATTTAGTACGTTTAAAATTTAATTGCAATACCAATCTAGTTTTGTTAACAGGTAAAGGGTTATCAGCATGAAAAGAGACATAACTGATAGCTTTGCCACTTTGTCTAACCTGAACGTTAATAATATCACTCTTTGTGCTCGTCCTTATTCCATTTCTCTTTAGGAAAAACAAAATAAGGACAATCACTCTGTGAATATTGTTATTCACACTTTGACATGATGACATAGTGTCAATTTTCTATTTTTTGATATTAATATATTATATAAAGTAAACATATATTAGCTTATGTAACTAAACATATATAGGTAATAACCTATATATGTATCTAGAATATTTTTAGTCAAGTTTGCTAGATTGCTAGCCTATTTTATTGATTCATTCATAGATATTATAGCACAGATTCGTGATAAGGGCACACCATTTAATAGAAATAATATTGTGGATAATAATTTAAACCATTAAATAAGACGCCAGATAAGTATTGTATTAACATGATATTTACTTATCAAAACAAAAATCGCTTCTCTGGCAAAATTCTAAACATTGATTTGTTTATTGAAAATACAAAGCTGACGTTATTATGTTTTACTGAAACAAAGTCGATAACATGTAATTTTAATATAGACAATTTCTCAGTGCTTAGTAAATTCAATAGAGTATCATGTAAAGGGGGAAGCTCATTAATTTGTTGAGAAACAAAGGTTTATCGCCTTGTTTTTTGTCATTTAATATACTTTATGTATTTATTGAACCAAACAGAATTACTCCCATATACATATCCTGTATAGACAATATAATGACAAATTGTTAAATGATTCGATTATAAACGTCTTCTTATTAAACCATACCCCATTAGGAACACCTAAACCATACTCTAATAGGTCCTTACGGAACAACTAAACCATACTCTAATACGTGTAAGATGAATTTAATTCAATGTGTATGACCCTTTTTTTAAATGTTGAGAAGTTAATTCTGAACTTTATGTTAAAAGATATTTAAACAAATATGTATACAAGCAAAATCTTTATACAAAAATAATAAAATTAAATTGGTTTGTAACAAAACTAAAATTAGATGGAAAATGATCCATTCTAAAAATAGCTAGAAAAATAATATTGAAAAAACATTCACATCAAAAATAAATGACGTAATAGTTTCTGATCAAACTATAAAAGGTCTCGTTTCTGATCTTCTTGTCGCTGATAAACTCTTAAAGCAAAATGGTAAACTGAATGTGTCTAAAATTAATCATGTGACATATTATAAAAACGTTTAAATATCTAAAGATAAGAGTCTAAAATTAATGGGGACTGTCAGTGAAAGCCATTGAATCTGTTATCCTAAACATTGCTCCAACATTAGCATTTCTACTTAACATATGCATCGACAAAGGCAAGTTTCCCGATTTTATGGAACACGGTAAAATTGTTCCTATTTTTAAGGCAGGTTGTAGACGAGCGACCCCACGAATATCATGATAAATTATCTTCTTTGTCATTTTAATAAATATAGGATTTTAAATAATTTACAGTTTACAAGGTACTGGATTTCATCTTATTAATATTACCTACACAGCCATGTAGAATTCATAGGATAATCTGGGAGTATTATTCTGCGATTTCTTCAAGGTTTTGATTGCGTCGATCATAATACACTCAGCAATAAGCTAAGCTATTACGGTATTGGGGGAATGGCAATAGATATAATAATGTTCTATCGGTCAAATTGGAAATAATGAGTCGAAAATAATGGTACTAATTCAAAAGGATCCATTATGAGACTGAGAGTACCTATGTGCCCTGTACCGGGTCCATTCTTGTTCCTCGTTTATACTAATGAATTACCATTCATGGCAATGTAATTCATAACCAATGCATATCGTTACGTATCCAGTCAAGAATTCATAATGACATATATAAAATGTATTAACGAAGTTATCCAAGAATACACTATTGAAGACTTTTGGATATTAGCGATTAACTTAGAAGTTTAAAACGTATTAAGCTCCATGAATTAACTTTATGAATAAACTTAATTTATCTGGGAGCTGAACACTGGTAGAGTAAAACCCGCTCAAAAATTACTTGAAAATAAAGTCAAGTACGTTTGATCAATGTTAACTAATTAATTGTTTATTAAAATCGTATCAAGCATATCCAAAAAAACGTTTGTTTTTTTACAAAAAAAAATCATGGTGAGAGATATGTGCGATATGTATATTATTGATTATCCCCTCCTTAATTTTTAAAGTGGATAGAAAAGAAGCAAACCTATCAAATATTATTGAAACTCTAAATAATGTATATGAATTGTTCTCAGTGAGTAACATGTCTTTAAATGTTAAAGAAAAAAATGTATTAAATTTTCCTCGCTTCATTTTTGTACCTAGCCTAATTTTTGTATTTTGGTACCTTAGATTAATGGTAGCGTATATAGTTCATTAGCATTAGAATTAGTAACCACTGCTACTTTCCAAGGTAAAAATCTAGATCCTAAGTAACAATGGGTACTCGTTTACATTCACCAGCACTTAAGTTAACATTTGTAAAAAATAGGCGGTTGACTAATGCAACAACGGCCACGTTAGTTTATTTTGTTTATTTTCACAGCATTATGTCGTATGGTATTTTGATGTGGGGCAGTGTTGTCGTTATTAAAACTATTTTTATTCCACAAACGAGAGCGGTCCGAGCAATTACGCGAATTAATACGAAATCACGAGAATTAATACAGGATCAATTTAAAGAAGCATATATTCTGGCTTTGCCGTTGTTCTATTAAAACTTATTGCATATTAAAAACAATTAAATTTTTTCGTTAAAGGGTTTGTTATAAATGTCCTAAATAAAAGAGATAAAATTGAGATTATAAATTCCTAATAAGTCCCTACCTGTATCCATTTTTTGGAGTTTACTCCTTAAGAATCGATTTTCATATATAGCGCCTGGTATTCAGTTCTATGGATAGTAAAACCAGAAGTTCAGAGCATACGAATTTCAGAGCGTTAAAAATATAATCAGCTAATTTCATGTACATCTTTAATTGACGTAATGAATTATTTACTAACAGTTGCAATCGAAGTTTATTTTTACTGAAAGTATTGCATTTAACAAAAGTAGTAAAATGAAAATAAGAGAAAGAAACTACACGGAAACAAAGTGAATATATTCGTTTCTCAGAAGATGTAATTGAAAAAGTGCAAAACCGAGGTACATTTTGTAACATTTTTAATAAGACGAGTAACCCTTCAAAATGTATACATAAATAATTAATCTGACCATATTGTGCTAACACATAATAAGAGTTATAGCATAGTTTTATACTCTGTTTTTTTATTACATTTACGTGACTGTAACTTATTTAGTGGCCTTTTCAAGAAATAAATAAATAGATTATAATTTTACTATAAACGTGAACATTTGACTGTATTTTTATATGCACAAGCATTATAACAAATGGATCGTTGATTTATTTATGGATCGTTGTTAAATTTGAATAAAATGAATTTTATTCAAATTTATATTTGATACTAAAGAAGCAGTATTATAAACGAAGGTAGTTTGTAATTTAAGTACCTTCAGAATTACAAATTGTAAAATTAATTTAAGAATATTTTCTTGAATTAGAGCCACTACAGATCCGTCTGAATAATAATCGACGAGCAGAAGTGAAGTTTTTGTTGACGCCGCGAAAACTTTGCCAACATCGTCCGAGGCAATGAAAATATTCCTGCGGGTCAGCCTAGGGTGAGGTACAGGAAACCATGTTGGACGTAGATATGAATGTTCTAATAAGACGGACCTGCAGCCAGCATTCAAATATCCGGTTGACTTTCGGCCAGTGTCAGTTACTTCCGACGGAAGAATTAAAAAGAAATTGCATGAGGAATGAAATGGAGCAGAGATAACGAAGAGAAACGAGCTTCGTGAAATCTGCCAGGAAATTTTGTTAAATCAAGATCGAGAAGGGAAGGCTCGTGCTGAAGTTGCAGAGAAGGAATTGAAAAATAAATGTAATATATGTAAATGTAATATGTTTTTAGATTATTAATTTATTTACTTACACTTTTTTGTTGTATTTCGTGTTTATAAATGTTGTTTTTTTTCTTATATCGTTTTCATTTTTTATATACCGTTTTTGTTTACTTTTTGTACTATTTTTATTTTCATTACTTTTATTTCTGTAAATTTTTCTGCACATGTTGCGTTTTATTTTATAATTTTTTAAATTCCGCAAAAAGAAGTTAAATTTTCAACAAAAGCCATACAGAGTCATTATTTTGTTGTGTAGAAAGAGAGTGTAGTACGTTGTATAAAACGTTTAAAAGCTAAAAAATGTTAATGTTTATAGTTTTGAGTTCATACCAAAATGGTGGGAATCATTTACTAATTGTTAAAGTCGCATTTATTTTGTCAATCCTTCACAATTAAATGGAACTACGTGATGTAGTATTATTTCTACTTTCTTTAATTTCTTTACCACCATCTAGGTTTCGTTGTATTACAACATCTTCAGGTGGAATATTAGCAAAGAATCGATATATGATTCTTCTTGACCAAGCACTTCTGTACAACCCAGCGATTTTATTATATGACCATCGCGTAACATTCTTCGCGGTAAAGATAAATACAAATGGTCATCGGTAAAATCAAGGTCACAAACCAGAAGACCTTCAAGGAACCTAGTTCATATTAGACCTGGACCTGTACGCTTTTGCAAAAACGTCTTAGATTCTCTACAATGCTTTTCACTTTTTATTACAGACGATATGATTGAGTTAATTGTTACGCACGCCAATGCTTAGATAGCAATGAAATCTCAAAAACATAAAAAAATAAAAGCAATTCAGAGACCAACAAATGTTAATGAAATTAGAGCTCTCATTGACATTCTTACATTATCTGCAGTAACCGAAACCAAGAAGTAGTGTTTTTTTCTGTTTACCTGTGATGAAGAAGGAACCGTAAATGAAAATACTAAAAAACCCACAATGGTTGAGTTTGGCACCCCGACAAAAGGAGAGATAGATACTTTAGACGAGTGTTCCCTTGCTTCTTGCAAACGAAAAACATGGCGTTGGAATACTCAACATTGCATTCATAAATAGTTATGTCAATTATGTGGCGAATAGTAAAGAAGCAAAAAAAGCCTTTATCGAGACTTGAATACCTAAAAGCTCTACATGACAAGCAGATCAAGTCACACATATAAAAAAGATTCTTATACCAACCCTATAAACTGCTCTGCAGTACTCAATTACACAAATTTTAAATATGGCAGGAAGTAGACGTGAGAGTGTTACAAATGAGACTGAGCAAAGAAATGCAGCTGATGTTGGTGCATCAGAGCAAAAGATTTTGAGTGAAGAAAAGGAAAAAGTATGTGCCATATGTACCTCGGTAAAGCGAAGGATGACTAAACTGATTCCTATTATTTTTATAATTTGAAGTTTGTTTTGAACGATTTACTACTAAATGTAATATGTAAGAATTTGTTAAAAATTATTAAAAAAGTTGACTATGCATGTAAACTTTAATATAATTAAGAAGACTGAATACAAAATATGTAGCAGTGGATAATATTAGCTCAAAAATATATAATTCAATAATTTTCATTTAAAATAAAAGCAAAAATATAAATATTATGTTTTAATAAAACCCCCAAAATCCCCGCTTTAAAAAGCTTAGTCGAAAAGACGAAGGTTTGTATTAAGCGTCGAAAAATAAGGTTAGTGATCTAGGATTAATAAGGATCTGTAAGTATACATTACAATTTGGTAAGAGGTTGGTAAAAGAAAAGTTCAATGAAATGGTGTATGAATCAATGAAATGGGATTTTCATATCGAAATCCTATGAAAGAATGGTTTGTATTATCTAGTCCAAACTAATTTAATGTACGTTTCTGTTTTAGTTGTGGGCAAATTGATTTTTTACTTAATTTATCTTCTGTCATAATTTCTACTCGAATTCAATTGTCGGAATACAATGATTTTTGCAAGTATTTATTAAATTACCAAATATTAAGAATCATTATGTATTGATAACTTCCTGAATTAGTCACTGGCTTATATCATCTAGTATAAACTAATTGAATGCACATTTTAACATTCTGGCTATAGATAAAGTGAACCATCTAGTGCAAACTAATTTTAATGCACATTTTAATATTCTAGCTAAAGGTAAAGGGAAGGATGCCGCAAGTCAGATTGATTTTCAATAATATAATTTTTGAATTGTAATTATTCAATATCATTATGTGTGAATATTTGGTGTTTTCTATCCTCCAAAATTAAAAAGTATTTTTAGTATATACTTCTTGGGCTGATATTAATAAATGTTTTTAATTTTGTTGTATAAAGTTGATCTCGTTCATTTGTGTTTTACTTGAAAATATTTATACTATCACCATTTATTTATTAAAGAATTTTCTATTTACATTTCGTGACAATAATATTTATATTTATATGCAATGTTTTTTAAGGAGTAAACTCTAATCGCGCGTCGGAATTGACAAGCATAATTTTTTATTTAACAAAATACTTGTGTACATAATAAACCTTCCCATAGCAAAATTTAAAATGCATATTAAACACGTGCTTATTTCAAGCTTATTAAAGCATTAAAAATATGCATAGTGTAAAATGTATAGTGTAAAATGCATATTTTGACTTTCATTAAAAAGAGATTAATTTATTGTCTGTAGAGATATAAACTATAAAATGTTTTAATCATAATGGTGAAAAGTTAAATGGTGACATGTCAAAAAAGTTTTTAATTCTTGTAAGAAAAAGAAAATAAAAAAATCTTGGAAATCAACCAAATTTTTGTTTTTCACTAAACAAAATAAATTTTTAACGTATTCAAATCTTATTTCAGATGTTTTTATCTCATTTTATAGATTCGATAGTTTCCAATCATTTTAAATATCATTTTTGGTTTCGTGTCAAGAGTTACGTATTATGTGAAAATGTTAAGTCCTTATATTACTTCGTTTATGAGGTAGAAGCCTGGATAAGTACACAAAGGACGGATGGACAGACGATTAGATAACCATCGAACCCTTCGTTTCCAGAGCTCTATAAAGAAACATATAGACATTAAAGCGTCAATCAGGAATATGAAAAATCGCTTTGCATTTAAATGGAGTGTAATATCTTTCTAATCAAATACCGGTTTTTTTCAAACTTTTTTCCCAATGGAAAATAAAGGCAAATCTAATAAAGTATATTTAAAATAGTTAGATAGAGAATAAGTGTGAAAGAGAGTTTCAAATTCGGGTTCCGAAACAGATTCGTATATTGTTATAAAATGAAATTTTATGTGTACTCAGATAGCATTGCTGCATAAAAAACTCGAGCGCAGAGCAATTGTTAAAATTCTTGGTAAGATGGAAAGAAACTAAGAACGTATTAAATAGATCTTTTGATGTCCTTTTCTTGCGACAATTTTGCTCCTCCGTTATCCAGTGATGAACAAAAGTAGTTTTTAGAATTCCCGCAAAGAGTATAGAAAATTTATATGGATGATAATAAAATTCATAATTTTTTAAATATGCACCGTGCTTTTATGCTTATGAAAGCCATAGTAGGCAATATATTTACTATGTAAAAAAATTATATTTTGAATAGTAATATAAATATGTATAAATGCCTAAATGTATAAATTGCATAAAAATATAAATATATATAAATGCCTTCAATATGTATAAATGTCCAAATGTGTCCGGAACCCTCGTAGTTCAATTTCTACTCGCGTTTTCTAGATTTTTTTTTAATTTGAAGGCTAAAACACTGTTAGTCCTAGTGCTTACCTTTTGTTTTTTTTCAACATTGCTTGCATCTTAATGAGAAAAGTTTCGAAACTTACGATGACTTGTTCGAATTATTTAAAAGATATGAATCTGTGATAGACAGATATATAAATTCTTCTTTGCCTTGTCAATATTAAACCTAAAAGAACATTATGTATTTCAAAATGTAATGAGATGAAAGATCGTTGCCATAAAAATGAATAATTAATTAAATTCTGTAAGTTATTTAAACGTTTCTGTCATACTGGAACATTACATTTTAACGATTAAAATATGCACAATGGGTGTTGAAATTTTTATTTAGTTCAAATATTTTTTTCCCTCAGTAAAATTAGATAAATTTAACTTCGCTCTGTGTTCATTAACGTTATTTGAAATATTATAATGATGTTGGCCATCAAAGTGTAGACCATCTGAAAATTAAAAAAAAACTAATAATATTAATAAATTTTTTTTTACCATATAAAATTCATGCAGAAAGATTAGAATATTTATGAATTAATAATTTATGTGGAAATAAAGATAAACCAGTAACTTATATTGCCTAAAAAATTGCCTTAAAATATTTCTAAGCTAATAAGGAATAAGTTGTTGGCCACCATCTTATTTTACATTGACCGAAATACCAAAAGGATATGGATACTTCAATTATGTGAGAAAAGTTAAAGCTACGCTTTTTTACCTTACCTAAACATAGATAATGAATCATTTGCTGCATAGCGGTCGCGACCACCTATCAGCCTACATTCAGCGATAGGTATATTTGCTTAATTTGACGCCGAGACAAATGCCGTTCCTGCTCAAATAATGAGCTCACTAACTCTTGTACAAGATTTCTCCACTTCTTGGTGGATATTTTTATCAATTCTTCGTTCATCCTCGTTTCTTAGTTAAGATTTTCCAATGTAAGGTTTAACATATACCAGTGTTTCATATTTATCAGTATTGCGTTTGTATTTGCAATTTAATAAGTTTTCACTGCAATAAGTGATAAGCAGACACATAGAGGATTTGTGGAAAAATCTTTATTTTTGTTTGGAGATATTTAACATGTAAAATGAAAAGCGTCCGCTAAATATTTCATTGTTTAGAAAATAATCCTGATTTGCTATCATTTTGATATAATTCAAATTAAAAATAACTGTTATATTATTTTCAATTTCAAAATTTTGCTACTCTAATAGATTCCTGATACAAAATTGTTTGAAATAATTGCATTAGTTTCTGGATAAAATTCAAGTAAACAATTAGATAAATATGTTATACTGACCGATAGAAAGGTACCGCTACTGATTTTAAAAAATCCGCCGGCAGTAATTTCGACTGGAGTAAGTACAAGTTGCGTTGAAAATCGTTTAAGCTGAAATGGAAGTAGCAGTAGATTAATACACTGATAGCCTTCTCCATAAATATTACCAGGTATAATAAGAGCAATCAGTGAAGATACGAATGAAAACAGTGAGATGGTTTAATAAAGATATATTGTAATTTTTCGCTATTCGCGAGGGTTATGTTTTACAAATTTACCGGAAATAACGAGACCCCCAATCAATAGAGAAGTGAATCTTCCATTAAATTTTAAATTTTAAATCACATTACATATGTGGCTTTAATTTCAGAATACTTTTTGCATAAAGTTTCATAAGAAAAAAATTAATTTTACTGACGGTATCTATTTAATTTCTTAACATCTTTTAATTATTGATGACTCTATTTTTTTAATTTATCTTGTTGATAGGCCATTTTGTTTATAATATATTATGGGTACGTGTGCGTATGTTTACGCGTACGTCTGTGTACGTGCGTGCGTATGTTGATACTGATCATACTGATGCTTATGAATGTATTTGTGTCCGTATCGTCACAGATTTTTTATAAAAACAAATCTAAATCGAGGGAATGCAAATACCCAAAACGGCGAATGCCAAATTTACGGGATCAATGGATTTAATTCGTAAGATTCAAACATCGTCACGAAAATAAAAATATAGTTATTATAAACTTAAAATCAAATTTTGGTTCATTTTATACAGACTAATATCGACAAGAATTATAACAAAAGTACTTAAAAAATCAAACACATTGACGAAAATATAGTTAGACAACGCCTCTCATCCAAAGTATTTCAATGGAATGAAGATTTATAAAATGTTACCCCTTCGAGTACAAGCAAATGCAATCAACTTTAAAATAAATTAAATCCAAATACTCAGTTACATTTACAAAGGCTTAGAGGCGCTTCCTATATAAACATAGATAGAATTTCAAAAATCAGACATTGAAAATGTTATGATTGTGGTCAAGCACAACGTTAAAACTTACCGCGTCCAGGATATTTTCGTCTGATGTATAGAGGGCCAGTTTATTGATAAGTCGAGGCGTACGTCTTGCCTGATGAAAGTCACATGGAATGACAATAATTTAGAAGGATTTTATATACGAGTAAGTGATATTTACATCCAATGTAAAGAATAAGTGGTTATTTATTATAGGCAAATGATGATAAAACAAATATAAAAAATATACACAAAACAAAACCTCTGTCACTAAAACAATTTGTAATTTTATTAGTATAATTTCATATATACCGAAGAAAAAAAAGCTTGGTTTCACAAAGTTAAACTAGCGATTGACTATTAATTCTAAATACTGATTAATTCTAAATCAATAACGTTACTCAACAACCTTAACTAAAGGAAATTAAGTAAAGAGATAAGTCTTAAGTCTATTGACGGCCATTAACAATATAAGTTTCACATAAAATACTTATTACTGTTCAATCAATTTTGCTGAGAACATTAGAATTGATTTTAAAAGAATATTAATTCTCAACCAAATGTATAGTAACATAGCAATGTAATTATATTATTGTTGGATTTAATATATTATTTTAAACTATTAAATCGTCGTAGCACAGTTTTAAATACCATCAATATACTTTATGCAATCGATTAATGGTAATCAGAATAAGATTCGAAATAACGCATTTAAAGAAAACATCGCTATTATTCATTACGTCACTGAAGTTAAAGGTGCGCAGCAATTACCATTTTTGTAATATAAGAAAAAATATACCTTGAGAAAATACCTTTCAGCCGTATACAGAGTAGGCAAGTTAGCATAAAATAGGTTATTGATCGCATTAGATGTATTGCGGGGACAATTAATTGAGCAATTTTCAGTGAAATCACTTACTCGTACATTCTAAATATCATTTCATTTTTATTGCAATTTTGCTGTAAAAACATGTTGATTCTGCACTCTGGGACGAGAAGTAAAATTACGAACGTTGAACAAATTATGCGCATTGTAATTAGCGTATTGTTAATGCATTTTAGTGTCTATTGGTAGTCAGTATATATATCATTCTTAGATAGTTAATTTTTTAATTTTATATAGGTGCTATGGTGTAACAGTCATATCCAACTAACAATAAAGTGTATTTTCTAGACACTTGTATTTGTTAATCACGCTGGGAGAACTCAAACCCTTACCTATAGGAATTTGTAGTTAGCAGAACACTAAATAGGAAGCGGAAATGACTACAAGTAGCAGAATTAAATGCTATTATAGATCATTAATAATTAATTTTCATTATTATTTTTAAATATGAGTGATCAGTCATCTTCATTTAATTCGTGTACTATTTTTTAAATATATAAATATTTCTGTTGTTATCTAGATTCATAAATTTAATTTTTTTTCCGTTGTTATTCTTAACATTAGCCACAGAAACTTAGTGAATATATAGATTTCAGATAAAACATGCAAGAAGGTCAATCACAATTACATATCCTATTCAATTTATAATTCGATCTAGGTAAACACATCCCTTTCTTTCTCTATTCAGGCATAGGTCTTTAGCAATTTATTAATTAAATTATGATACTGATTTTACGTGGAAGTTTTGATTTTGTTCCAAAATTTTTAGCTGAATTTATTATCTTAACACAAAAAATACCGGCGTGCGGTAAAATAATTTTGGTGCATTGTTGAAAATTTTCATTCAAGTTATTGGAAATTTGAAGTGATCTAATCAAAATTTATTTATAATTTAATAACATTCCGACCACAAATTCATTCTTACCTCATCAGTTAGTCCATCAGCCGTGTTGCAAATGTAAATCAAATTTATAGCTGCCAACGAAATTATGGAAAGGAAGTTTAAAAATATGTAGAGCGAAACTTGAAGCGACCTATATGCATTTTGTTCTACGAGGAGAAGATATAATACAAATAACACAAAAAAAGTGTGAAAATATAAAATCATAAAATTCAGAAGAGCATTCATTAATATTTCAATTGAACACATCAAATTAATTTTCTGTGTTATTGTGATCAATTCGAAATGACAGTTCCTATATGTGTTCAATAGTACCATGACGTCTTCTGGACTAATAGGTTCGGTAATTTTGTTTAATTTTGTTTTCAAGAGAATAATATTTGAATTCAGCAATTTAATTCTAAAGCAAATGATTTCAATAATGCAGCCTATCTTGATGAACGTCAAGAAGTACCCTATGTATGTTACATAGAAAACAATAAATTCAATTGTGCCAATCGATAGGTTCACCCTTACAACTATGTTTAGGATCAGAGCAATCAACCAAATCACGACGAAAACTTTTGTCCTCTGTATTGGTCGCGTATCAGCAGGCCACCATATGCATTTTGAATCTAACTTTGAAATATCGGTAAAAATTGAATTTATTTTTTTGCTTTGTACTATTGATATAATCCAATTGACACATGGCGGAAAACAGTTTATGCCAATGACGATAAAAATGCGAACTAAGGCGTCAAGGGTATCGAAATATTCATTGTAGAACAAAACACGTGAAACTTCTTTAATAAAAGCAAATAATGATCCCGTAATAACGAGAAAGTTGAAAAATAAACAAACTATATTTAAGTGAAAATCTCTAAAGTTGACTTGACGTAGATTTTTAAAACCGTTTAGAGGAGTGTTGTAATAAAATCCAAGAAGTCGTAAAATAGTGTAATAAGGTTTTAGTTCACCGAGTACTGCTTTTATATCAGTTGAAGGTTTCATTTTAAAATGATATTAATGTTATATAACGGCATTAATTACTAGCCAATATTTAATTTAATTGTATATCGATGATATGAGATGATGATAACTATTTTCTTATGAATGTTTTGGGTAAACTACTAAACAAACACCTGCAACGTGACCAACAATTATATTTCAACCAGTAAATGGAAATTGGATCGATATGAGAGAAAACCATTTATTAAAAGTCTTTTATTCAGCTTTCGTAATTTCGATGACAGTCAATGTAACGAGATCAATGATAACAGAAATTTAATGTTTTTTTATATTCAATCATAACTTGAATAATTGCGTTGCGCATTTGTAAATTGTAATAAGTGAAGTTACAAATAATGTTGGTAATCACTAACGTTTTTAATGTGCTCATTTTTGAAGTAAAAATTCAATCAGTTAATATTGATTATAACTGAGTAATTACTGATTGTAAGTTTTGATTTTGACTAGAATTTGGGCTAATAATTCTTTTCGATTTCTTACAAAGGTGCATATTTATCCTTAAGTTCTGCATAGTATGAAACAGAACGGGAGCTTAATCGCTGATGCAAGATTAGATAGGGCTGAAAGGGCAAGCGGGCCATTCGCCTACCAGTTCTTCCTTTACAGAACTAATCAAGTTCTAAATTGATGTATTAAATCATCTGCTTAACTGTAATTGTTTACTGAATATGTGTTATTAAAAATAATTACATTCATAATAGTATGCAATTTGTATCTTATCTATAAAGTTTACAAAAATTTCTCTATATGTGTTTCATTGGAAATTTCGAAATTAAGAAAATTTCAATAATTTACCTGCATCGTTTGTTTGGGTTTTAATTACCGATCAAACTGAATTTTATCCAGTAAAACCATATTTCACATTAATTAATTAGGAAATAAATAAATAAATATGTTTATTCATAATTCAACATTTCTTTCATTGGGAGCTTAAAAGTGTAGCTAATATTAAAATAGTAGCTTAGGTAATCCTGCGTACGTACAAGCTACATGTACTGAAACTAAAAATCGATAATTGAAAATAATCATTAAAATCACATGATGTATCATTGCATTTTTTTACATAGGAAGATAATATTCTAGTAGCGAAGAAGTAATGTAATATAGTATTTTCCATTCTCCTCAGAATACGTAGAATATTTTTCCCTATTATATCCTCCTATTATATTTAATGAAAATATTAGTAAATTCAGAAAAAGACGTTATCATGAATATGAAAAATTCACAAGTATTTGGAGGAGTACATTACACTTACCTCTTTTTATATATTTTGTCCTACTTACGCCTAATTATAACATGTGCTTGTAATGAAATTTTCCTGAAATATTGATGCCCAGGTGATTTTTATCACGTCCATTATGCGTTCGCTAATAATGCTCTAATGTTTTTTGTACGGCTAGCTTGTTCTGATTGAATCACTCTGCAGTGGTCTCGTCTAAGTGTAAAACGTCTTCCTTATATGAGACCACTGCTCAAATGATTGAGACTGCTTCAGCATTCCTAACATACGCATAAAATAATTTTCTTATATCAAACTTGATTTGTTTGCGCCAAAAGCCATACATTTTAAAGATATTAGCTCAAAACGTATTATGAATAATTAATTTTCATTTTATTTATTTTTCTATTAAATTAAGGTTGAGTAAGTGTGTTTAGATATCTGGATATCTTTAAATACTTTAGTTTTAAGAATTGACCGAATACAAAACTTTTTCATAGCAAAGTTCCCTTTGAGTATATCGTTTTTTAAACATATTATCCAAGTGCCTCTTTCCACTGCAACACAATTTCATTCGTATGGTTCAAAATGTAATATTGCGGAAGGCAAAAAGGCAACCATTAGGTTCTCGATAGAAAGAATGAGCGCCGCCTGTAACGTTTAATTTTTTTAACATAGTCTCTAACACGGGTGACTTGTGGATAATCAAAAATACATAAATCAATAAATAACTACGCACATATCGACGAGTAAATGTTATCTATTAGTACATCCTTTTTTTTTAAATTAACACTATGACAAGCTCATAAATAATATTTTAATTCGACAGAAAGGTGTTTCGTAAATTACACCAAATACATCAGATACAATACCACCAAAAATCATGCTAATTTTGTGGTTCTGAAATATTAATTGGGAATAAATAAATTTGTTTTATTTATTTCAGTTATAACAAACTATTATATTTTGCTAAACTATTCATAAAATTTTAGGTCAAATAACTAAAAAGATGTCGGGCAAAGAGTGTATTATTGATGGTTAGAGTTATGAGAGATATGACGTATACGTCTACATGAAAATAAAATAGTAGCTTTACCAGGAGTTTAAGAGATGTCTCATATTGAGCTCGATAGTATATTTTACATCCTATCTCGCCGAAGTTCTGCAAAGATTAAAAATTGTAGCCGTGGATAATGTTATAAGGGAAGATTGTTAAAAAAAGAGCACTAATAGAGTAATAAAGTTTAGGAACCCTTTCAATTTTACTAAAAAATACTTATAGAATTATCAAATTTATATGTTTGTACTCTAATTATCTACGAAGAAAATAACGCCGCCTGGATTTATCGTAATATAATAAAAATATAAATAAATTTATGGACAAACAATAAAGTTACCGATAAATATCCCGATGTCTGCATTGATTTAGATATAATTTTCACTCTAAAATAAATAAACTATAACTATTACATAATATAAATAAAAACATGAGACAAAAAAGTTTAAAATGGTTTTCATAAAACTTCGGCATAATACATAGAATTTGATTTCTCTATGATTTTGAAAATTTGCATAAAATTTTCCCTGTAAGTTTAATTTTTGAATGATAATTTCTACATACAATAACAATGAAGGAAATGCTTTTTTTACGGAACAAACAGTTTTATTGTAGGGTTGCTAGGTGAAATTTTAAAATAATATGCCTCTTGTCCTTTGAAGCAATATTACGTGGCATTAGAAAACTTATAAATATCGACTAACCATGTAAACGTAATATCACGCGCTTGCAGAAACATGTCACGTCACAAGACAGTATCTCCTAATGAAAACTGACTCTTCTAACCACTGCAGTGACATCATTAATTAAAGGTACACGATAATGGCTTTAATTAATGAAATCGATGTAGTGGTCACTCGAACATGTTGATGAAGTGGTCTCCTTGAAACATTTTCTCTAAAGCGGTTTTGAATACATTTCTCAAGATGTTGCGTTTCTGCAAAATTGCTTCAATTAGCAGCACTATTTCTGCTTATATAGTCTATTTGAACTCTCCAAACAAACTGAGAGAAGCGGTTTACTTCAACATCTTCACCATTCATGAAACATACTTCTGAGAATTTATGTTGTTCATTCTCAGCTGTAATAAATTAAACTATTCTATTATAAACTTGTCCTTGAGTAATGATCGTTAGCATTTTTATTTAACGGACTTTCGTAAACTAAACAGGAAACAGAAAGTCCAAAAAGAACTAATTATAAACACCAAACAAAAAAGGTAAAAGATTTTTAGGAAGTTAGAGAAAAAAATCGAAGCAACAAAACTAAAGTGCAAAGCTAGTAAAAAAAATCATAAACAAAAGAGGTCAATTAAAACAACAAAATATTGTATGTATCGAATGCAAGTACCATAAGTACATATAGTAACGCGTGAACTAACAATAAGAACTATGTATGTAAATTTAGAAAAAGCAAAACGTTAGCGTCATTTAAAGAAAGATGCCTCGCTATCTATATAGATTAAGAGATGTACTAAGTTATTATTTTCGTGATTTTGTAAAACAGAAGACAATAAAAATATTTCCCACTAAAATGGAATGCACATAGAGTGATGCACGGGCTGATAATAGGTATAATGTATATTTAAAAATACGCAGTACCATCTAGAATAATTACTGAAAATTAAATACTAAGTATTTTCGTGACTCTGTAATACAAATGGAAGTGAAACCAAAAATATTGTAGATTGAAGGAAGAAATTCTGTCTGCATTTTTTATTATGTATGTAGCGTCTTAAAATCAGGTCGATCTGTTGATCCGTTGCTTCATTATTTTCTTCCTATAATTCTTCTGTTTCAAATTATCATGACGTGAAAGAATGACAATCAAACACATTTTTGCATTTACCATATTAATTAGGATTAGGATGATATATTTTCCAAAGTAATCTTTTCTGAGATGTATGTATGATGCATGTAGTTTATATCAATTAGTTGACTATCTCTATGCAAAGAGATGACGTTAATCTGTTGCCCCGTTGCGACGTAAAAGTAGTCAAACAAATAATTAATTATATTAAAATGTCAATAATGAAATGCAACAAATGAATAATTAGGAAGTTAAAATTAGGATTAGTATTAAAGCTCCCGGGAAAAAAAAACACTAGGCGGAAGAAGGCCGCCTACATCGTGCCATCATAATGGTTTCAACTAATGTTTAACTGCGCTTAAACTATTACATTTATTCGTTTTAAAGTATCTAAGTAATATAATATAAATTACATAAATTACCATGATACCGACTTTTGATTTAACTTAGACATTAGACTATACAAAAAAGCATAATAATGATTTGATTGTGAAAATAAGTTTTTTGTTGTTATTATAAGTTGAACCCATTATAGGATTTATTTAGTGTCGAAAAATAATCAGGAAGATTGAATTTTTGAATAGACCTTTTTTTATCGTGAAAAGTACCCGAATTTCATTCTGGGACTTTCTTAGGGTATGAATAAATAAATATCCTTTCCACAATACTGGTAGAATACTAGGTGCGTTTTTTATATGGAGTCTCCAATAGCCATAATCTACCTCTAATGTTGTTACTCATTACATGAGTTGTTAAGGTTAATAAAATTTCCATGTCCGTATTTTAGGGTGATGCTGCCATTTTTCTAATACTAACTAGATCCCTATCTGTAATTACGTCTTCAATTTGGGATAGGAGATTATTTACTGTAGGGGTGTGGCCTTCGAGCCTAGTCAGTAGTTTCATGGATATAAACCCCGTATTTTTATGAACTATCGTATTGATGGTAAGTGGCACCTTCTAAATAGAGTGATACCAATCGTGGCCGAAAGCGTTCAACTTGGCCATTACTTTGAGGGTTATCGGAGGTTATGAAATGAAGTTCAATATTAATTTCGTTATATAAACCTTTGACAAAAGCATTTTGGAAGTTATTTACGCCATAATAAATTATTCGCTTCGGTGTTCCAAACATAGTAACAAGACTTAATATTGCGTTTCGTGTTTGTGGCCCATTCGCTTTGATGAGTGGTCTTATCATGCAAAATTTAGTGAAAGCGTCTACGAGGACTAAGAGTAATGAACATCCTTCTGATTGGTTGATCGAACTTAATAAATCCATATGAATAGTATGAAATGGTATCGGATTTTTCGTAATTGGACACAACAGACCTTCAGAATTGTCATTCATGGGATAACGTAATACCCATTAATAACTTAAATAAATAATGTAGTTTGGGATGCGTGAAAATGCACTCGCCATGAGAAGAAAGTTATATGAAGCATGGTTCTTAAAACTTTTATAGAAACAGTCATTAAAGACACTAATTTTTTGGTGGCGACGAAGTCAAGTGAAGTTACCATATAGGATGTCACAACATAAGTTAATTTCAAAACTTCAGCTTATTTAAATGTAACTCAAATATGGATACGTAACTATGATAGCGCCCTTATAAATACATATTCGAACCCAAGTAGCGAATCAATTAAATGACTTTTATCAACTATTCATGAATGTATTCACTGATTTTATTTCCCCCAAAATTAAAGATTTTTCGTAAAGAGAATTTTTTTTTCAATTAAGTGGATTAGATTATTAGGTAAACTATTTCACATTAATAAATACTATTGTCGTATGGATCAGATACTTCACTGGCAATTATTAGTTTACTAGAAGAGTGAACCGTATATTTACTTGTGACAACCACTTATAAAATATTAAAATCTTCCCTCGAAGATGAAGTAAAAAACATAAATAAGGAAGCATCAGAACACGTTGTTATTTAGAAGGGTCTAAGTAATTTAAAATTTATATTTTCGGAGGAATTATATATTCTGTAAAATGCTCCCTCGGCTTAACCAAAACCGACCTCAGGCATTTGATTTAACAATTAGCTGAAGGAAATAACTTTCAGCCCAAGTTTAACAGAGCAATACAGCTTGTTTATTCGGGCTGGATATATGGTTTTATAAAGGGACACCCCGAATCGTTGTTGAGACCCCCATAAGCAAAGTTTATGGAATTTAACAAAAAAGTTTATTTCCTCATCTTGTGACATGTTCCTTTATTCTGAATATGATTTCGCGGCAATAAAAATTTATATGTATAAATTAGCCATTATGCATTAATTAGTATCGAAATAAACCAGAAAAATTATTTAATTAAAGGGAAGAAATCAAGGCGGTGCTTTGGCATCAGTTGAACAAGAGAAGATAAAAATTATAGTCTCTTGCTATTCTAGAGCAGGACACTATATACCACCCTTTATGATTTTTCCACGCGCTAGCATGAAGAGTAAATTATTGGCAAATGCACAGACAGGTACCGCAGCGGTTAACTGCCGCTACGGTACCTAGCGACTGACCCGTAATAGCTAAGTACCGGAGTGGATGTTCGGAAGGCGACAGACGCGGAACGTAGGTGAGAGGGCTCGAGTTGCCTGTGTAAGCTAGCGACTTAATAACAAGACTCTCGATCTGAGTTATGCAGCAATATACCTTCGTATATTTCCCTATGCGACAACGGTGTGAACCTAATGATGCGTCAGTGTCCAACAATTGTGGCGGTTATTACTTAGGTCGCAACGCGCACCCCTTATGCTTCTGACCAAATTTAACAGAACCTGCTCAACATATTCTTTCCCTGTTTTGGCGGATTTTTATCTGCTGACCTCACGATCGTGGAACGAGTTGTAAACTTTACTGTAGCTTGAGGATCGTTGCGAATTGGCTAAGTTTTGAATTTTTTTTAAAAAAGACCCCTGTTGATTAGAAAGAAGCGTAAATTAGAGATCGTCACTGTTGTCTGTCAATGCAGATAATCCTCCCCTGATTACAAGAGGCAAATTACTAGATTATTCTTCCCTTGATATTTCTGAGCGATTATCTGAAAATTGGCTTATAAGCGACTATTATACCTCGTAGTTTTTGACGGGACGTGGTACTTTGCTCAAGCATACATCAATTGGCATTAAGAGGTAACCCGGCGTGTTGCTGCGGTTTCGATACACAGGATTCGAACCATATTTTGTTCGATTGTACTGAGCATGACGAGCCACGTAGAGTTTTGTTTGAGAGCATACATCTGTATAGTAATAGAGTAGAATTACGCAAAACGTTAGATTGAGGATTATTGTGCCACTGTGGCCTAGTTAAAAGTGAACCAATTTTTGAGGTATTCAAAGTGTTTTGTAAAAAGCGTCCTGAATTGCTGTTTATTAAGTAGGGACAGTGAAAGCGTTATGACTGTAGATACGGGACACTATTAGGGACGTTCAAAAGTTCCTTCTTTTGTATGAGGGGAGATGCTATGACATACGATGGGGGGAGATGCTCAGACAATCCGGGTGGAATATAGAGGAACAGAAGGATTACGGGAGTTTATATTTATCATAAAGCCTGCAAATAAAGATCTAGTATTACAAAGAATATCAATGCTGTTGAATTAGCGTGTAATAAAGGCGTCATTATTCTTTGACTACCTACTCGTTGCACCCGCCCTTAGATGTGGGCTTCATGATTCCAATGAGTAAACATTTCTCCAAGAAATTTAATTGGAGCTACGAAATAATCCAGGCCAGTGACGCTATTTCAAATATCACCATTATTTAACGCTACCTATGAAAGGGTCGCAACAATGCAAAACTCTATGTCTTATTTCAAAAAATCTGGTGTCTATCCCTACGACCCTAATACCTTTACCGATGCCGGTTTAGTGCAATTTGAAAGTGGCGAAGTTTTACTGGCAGAGTATATTGACAATGCGGAAATTTCAGCTATATTAATAAATTCTACATTCACACTCTTACCTCAAGAACTAATATCCACATATGCAGTTGCTACACAAAAAGTAATAGAGACTATTCTTCTGCCAGCACCTTTCACTTCCAAGAAATCTTTGAACTTGTCATCAACAACATACGGGAGCCCAAAAACTTTTACATCAACTACTGAAATTATAACGATTCCTTACAAATAAAGGATTTTGAAACCATTGAATCAAACTGATAAAACAACTATTTTAACAGATTCACCTCGTACAAAGGAAATTCTAGAATAATCATAACCAAAGAGAAACCAACAAATACAAGAAAATAAAACAAAATGGAAGAAAAAGAGAAATCCTAGCATCTTTCCCACTACCTCAATAGATGAATAGGTTCAATGTACAATATTTTGTGGATGGACCCACAACGGCTTTACTCAATGCCACCGGATGAAATTATTGTTTTGCATGTGTAAAGATAGTTGATAAAAAGATATACGTCTTCACCTTACCTTCATCATAAAATACTGCATACGATATTACCCATACCCAAGGGTGGAACGAGATTCAATTGCTATTCTTAATTAGGAATTTGTTCTCAAAATACTTAAAGTTTTCATGTGATTTAAACGATGTTTCTAGTTTACAAATATATAAGTTATAATATTCAAGATATAAGCAAATTCGAATTTTATCTCACACATTTGGTATCTCATATTCCCTAGTTACAATGATGATTCAATTTAAATAATTAATTTATCGACTTTGTTACCCACAAGGTCAGGCGCCGTCTGGCCATCCGCCCGTCCATCCGTTCGTCTGTTTGTACTTTACAGGTTTCTTACTTCCAACATGATACGTAGTCCCTTAGTTGAAAATTAGAAATGGTAAATTTTTAAAACGGCTTAAAACTTATTATACATATAGATAAGAAAAAAGGGAATGAAAATAACAACTAGATTAACAATCAAAGGTGCCAATTTTGATTGTTCATCTAATTGTTAAATTGTTAATTGTAGCTACATGGGATGCTGTAGGTTTCATATTACTAATACACAGTATTCAAACAAATACTGAATAGACCTAATTATAAAATTGTGAGAAATAATGATTAACCAAACCAAAGTATTTTGAATAAATTTATCTTTTCAGCCACGTCAAAGATATTAACCGGTTATATATTAACTTATTAATAATCAAATGAATATTTACAAATAGTTTAGAACGCTTTGCACCCCTATTTGTTTAAATATGTTGCACGCACAATTTAATACGCATACACCATACACACTTAGTGCGAAAACGGATTCTTTCATATTGTATAATGCTCAAACCTAAATCTCAACACTCTCCATATTTTTAAATTCCAATAGATTTCCCTTTTAAAAAGTAAAGGATTTTTTGATACTTGCGAGACGATGATATCTCTTTGTCAATTATTATTTTATAGAACCTCACATATTTACTTTCCATAATGTGAAACAAAATGATCTGACAAAATTATAACAAAAGGGGTGCTCAGAAATGATCGGGTTAATGATAAATACTTACCGTGTCGCAAGATAGAAAATGCAGAGTAATAAAGGTAAAATATTCTTTTTCTATGATCGGTAGCGAATGAATGTATAACTTACAGTTAAAAAGAACATGCTCAATGTAATTTTCTTTGATATTCCGTATGAATGAACCAAATTTTAATGAAAAAATGCATAGTAATACAGTGAAAATATATTTTATTGATGATCGGGATGAATGAATTAATAGTTTACAATATTCGCAATGAAGAGTGAGAAAAATATTTTTCACCACTTGAGGGTAAATAGGTTACTCACAATATCATAATGAAAACAGATCTACAGCAACATCTGTAATTTTTATGGCTATGAGCAATAATGAGCAATGTCTATGCGCAATAAAGTTCATCTTGAACTAGTAAATAAACAGACAAATTTCGAAATTTCATCGTTTAACCTATTTGTGTATCTAAATTTTAACATATTAAATTTCTTGTTTATTAAAATTAAAACTTGAAAATTAAGTCAACAAGCAAAGGACTTCTAACAAAAATTCATCTTTAACTCTTTTAAATTAGCTATGCCTTACTGACATACTTCAGTTAAACAGGTTCAACTGTTAATTATTAATAAAAATGAAACATTCTAGAAATCTATCACTTGAAATGCAAAGAAATAAACAAGTTGAACATATTTCGTTGAGAGTTAATAATTTTTCAAACAAAATACCACTTTGGTATAAGTTTAAATTTAAGATTTTATTCATTCATTAAGAATAGGTTGAGTTTAGTGGTTTTATATGACTAAATCTCTATAAATAACATGTCATATGATAGGATGTTACTTTGTACCTAACTTGGCCGCAAATGCATAGCGTGTTTGTCAACATGACGATTGATAGTAATTCATATAATTTCATCTCAAGTGCCTTCAATGAAAATTTGTCAATACATCCGAAGGCAATCCAGGATTCAATTTACTTACAATCCGGAAGAATGAGTAACCCAGTGGAAAGACACCACACATAAATATTTGGCCAGTTTTACGAGACAAATGCAGTTATAGGTTTTGAATCTGCAATCGTAATATTAAAGTTATGACGAGTCAATTTAAGTCAAAAGAAAAAAAAATTGAGATAAGTACTAGATTTTAACTTACGCTTTAAAATTTTTACAAGTTTTTTTTCTAAAGGATATTTGGGAAGTAATAAAAATTAAGGAAGAAATAAAAATTAAAATGTAATCAATATGCATTTACCTCAAAATTGTAACCGCGACCATTTTAACAGTTTATTGACAACTGATGCTATTCTCTTCCATATTTTGAAATCTAAAACGTAACGAAAAATATAATATATTGAGTTTTGTATTCTTTTTAAATTAGTATATTGTTACAAATAGCAATTTCCGTTCATAAAGAAAACATCTGTGTTATTTAGAAATATGAGTTACATCAAGGAACTACTATAACCAGAACAATACATAAGCAATCAGAGCATAGTCAGTTGAAGACTTAAGAAATTGTGTTCTGTAGATTTTTGCCTTGAAAATTAATATGAAAAAGACTTGAAATCCAAATGAATAACAGTGGTTCAATAGTTTTGGAGAATTAGTCAGATTGGTTAACTTGCATCAAGTCAGCAACACTTAAATGTAGATAAAATATTCACTGAAATTAAAGAGATTTCTTCTTAAACCGTGTTGTAACTTGCCATGAAAAATTAATCCTATAAAAGTGTCAGCTTTCAGTACAATTTTAAATTAATGATAATATACTGAGGCATATTGAAAAATACATTAGTAGAAACCTATTGTTAATATTTGTCGGACTAGTCTTGAACTAAAACTTACTGAAACTATTACGGAAGAAATCTACTGAAAACAAGAAGGTAAAATGATGGAAAAAACTTGTAGAAGCATTTTGGAGATGACTAAATACAGCCGACCAATTCCCTTACATTATAATGTTGGCCACGCAAAGCAAATCAGTTACAACTAAAAACATAATCATCAGGTTGGTAAATCTCAATAATTCCTCGTATTCACCAGATCTTGTATCCACTAGTTACCATTCTCAATAATCCAACGAAATTTCCTTTCGTGAATTTATTGACCTACCGCTTTCCAGACATCTCGCTAGAGGCGTAAACACATTATCGATGGAATGAAAAAACATGTTTAAATGTCACGCGCAACAGTTCAAAAAAAGTTTTAATCGTTGAATTTTTATTCACAACAAACTAAATGAAATTATGTGATGTGGTTTTATTTATACTTTGTTTAAATTCTTAACCACGACCTAGGTTACATTGTATGTCATCTTAAGATAAGCAATTTGTAAACTTTTTTCAACTTTCTCGAGGGTATAATCAAAAGAGATCTTTAGATGTGGTCAAACAACGAAACCTAGGTCGTGGTTCAGAATTTAAATATTGCAGAAATAATATTATATCACGTAGTTTCATTTAATTATGAACAAAAATAAAGTGCTAATGAAATTCTACAAAATCAACGCCAAATATATTCAAAGCTTTTTATTCTAATTACGTATTTTTTATTGTATTTAAATTGCTCGGCAAACATTTCCCTCGTTAATTTTAAACAAAATATTGTTAACACAGTTTATCAAAAATGAAGATTTCACTTTTTTCCTTTTGTTAATTTAAAAAATATGAATAAAAAGAAAGTATTTACCAACAAACTTATTACTCTCTAGAAATATTTGGTCTTTTGAAAATCGATCTAAAAAGCTCTTTTAATTCTCACAATAAAATAAAAATATTTTCAGAACAACGCATTTGTTCCGAACTTTGTATCAGATTAATTACATATATTTAGAATTGTTTGTTATTTATTATATTACTGGCTGTTCCCCACAGTTTCACTTGCGTAAAATTGCGGTTTCACTGTTAAAAGTATTATTCCTAGTATTATTATTATTACTATTACAAAAAACGAGTTTATAAATATCGTTGAGAGTACCAATACAGTAATATTCACTAAGTCGAGGATTTTTTTCAAATCTTTAATATTCAAATAAAGAATATCCTATATGTTGCTCGAGGATATAAGCTATTATCGTAAAACTTTATCCAAATTTCATCAAAATCCGTCCAGCGGATTTCACGAGATTGAGGAACAAATTAACATACAGACAGATGCAAAAAAAATTAAAAATACGTTTTCTCGCTTCTCCTCTTTCTATACGCTACTTCAATGACTTTTCTTCAAATCTTTTCCACGTACAGAATTCACTCTGTCATAATTTTATTACGTGTTTAGATATGAAATAAAAATTGACAATCACCTCATCCGTAATTGATGACGCCGTATCTGTCAATAACATTAGGTTGTTGATTCTATCGACCACCTTAAATGATATAAAACTAAAATGAGTTGGAATCGTTAACCAAAAATAAAAGAACCGGAAAAATTCTGGAAAGTTTACCAATACAATCAAAAATATTACTGCAGAGGATTCGCTATTGAAACAAAAATTTTGTTTAAATCGTGATGAAGTTGTTTCAATTTATTTATTTCCTCAACTTTTTCAATTATATAATACGTGTCATTGTTTAGCTCTTTCATTGAAATGGTTAATCCTCGCTACGTATTTAATATAGCTGTGACCAAATGCAACGATTTGAGTGTTGATAGACTCAAACATTTTAGGTAATAAATTGGAATGAAAGAAAAAGTGATTTTTTAATGAAACAAGTCACTAGAATAAGCCAAACAGAAGAAGCCATTATGTAATTTTTTTGTATTACGTGGCATTTTCATTTAATGAAGGAAGAGGAATATTAATGTGACATATATATTGATATAACATATTACCAGGGTTAAACAAAATACGCAAGTTGTGACTGATAGATAGTCAGTATTGCATAACTGCTATTATTATTATACTAATGTAAAGTCGGGTAAACCTTTAAATATATCGGTTTGGTTACCTTGAGCGGCGTATTAATTATAAACATTGAATACAAGTCTCTTAATGACCTATGAATAAATGACAATTAATTATTAAGCTAATATAAAACACATATAACTACCACATGTTTATCCCATTTAAGTTCAAAATGTATTTGATGAAACACAATGGGTTCATACTTTATAAACACGTATTAACGCTTACATGAAACATTTGTCAGAAAATAGTTACTATTCCGTTTAGTGGCATCGAGAAATATTCCATATTTACAATACTCAGATTAGTTTTATAAAACTAACACAGTACAGTTTTAAAATGAATCCTTTAAACGAGGCCGTACTTGGGGAACTGAAACCATACTACCTTATTTTGCAACTTCTTGGTTTTTACCACAAGGTCTCCCTAGATAGATTTAGAAATCTAAATCAAGTTAATTTTAAAGATTTTGATTTTAATCTAATCTGTTTATTGTTCAATATTCCATTATATTCCAATATTCATTACATACGCTTTCTTCTATAATAAATATTTCGATCCTTTAGAAGCTTTACTACGTAAACTTATTATCGTTATCATAGACTGTTTTTTGCCTTCATCATTTGAATTACGTCAATAGTAAAAAGTAGTAAATTAAATTCAGTATTGCTCGATATATAAAAATTAGACGCGGAATGTAAATGGTCGATTACCGGTTCACGGTCAGTACGCAAAACAAAAGTCATCGATGCTATTTGGTTAATTTTTATTTTCATAAACCCAGTTTCAAAGGTGAATTTATCCATTACTATAATTGAATTGGTGGTTTTCTACATCGCATTCATCACGTTTTTCTTTACATTCAGCAAGATTGGCAGCGTTATGGAAGTTATTTGTTTTAGAACGAAATTATTGAATGCAAACATTATTTTATTGGAACGAAAATTAAATGTTCTTCCTGGCAAAACTACGGTACCATTGTGCCGGAAAGAAGTCACACAAATGTTGAACTCATATAGAAACTACCATTTGAAATTAATTATATTAATCGAACAAATACATTCTGTTTTTTCAGTCGAAATATTCATGAATACGGTTGGAAATTTTGTTCTTTTGTACATTTACACTTATTATGTTATATTTGTATTTTATCTTACGATCACGCAAAAAAACATGCACGAGTCGGTTCCAGCTCTACTTTATATATTTTTAAGTATTTTTGCCATAAATTCTTTGGCCGCTGTAAATTTGATTTATATTTGCGACATGTTTCATAGGCAGTTAAGGAGGTAAGAATGCTTGGAATATACAACTAGACAAAATTAATTGATAATATTTGACACTTGATTAGGAGAGCTTTCATAGCTTTCCAATTTAACAAATTTAACAATCATTGTGTCATTTCTAAAGAGTATTTTTAATATAACGAATTCAACTCACTTAATTTTGCATTAAACTTCACTTTCAATTTTTACATTGAGAAAGCTGAATATAACTACGAATCGGAACCCTTCTGCTTAAGGTCCGTGTTAAAAAATGATTAACATTTTTCTCAAACTGTAGAATTCTACTTCCAAAATTAAAACTCCCATTTTAATCTTAGAATTGAAATTATACTCATTCTGCAATCGCAATGGACGTTGTGAATGCAGAAAGAAGGTAGAATATTTTATTTGTTGATTAATTTATTTTTACTTCCTGTATTTTTTTGTTGATTTAATAATTATCAAACCAAATTTTCTTTAATTTGCTTAAAAGTCCAAGAAAAAATCATCAATTTTCTATGTTATGTATAATGAAAACATTTTGTAGTCACCTTCCATATTTATCTACACCTTAATTATAGTTATTGTAATATTACTATTACCCAATAACATTATTCAGGCAAGGCGCACACCTCGACTGGTCAATAAACTGGCCCTCTATGTATCAGACGAAGATCTCTTGGACAAGGTAAGTTTTATTGTTATGATCGTATGTAATTGCACAATTTCAAATATCCGTGTTACGAAATACAGCACGTTAATGTTTAGAGTACCTTTCATATGAATACGATGTATTTGTTAGATGGTATCGTCAAAAAAATCTGTGCATTATGACACCGCAAGGTAGTTAGTGAATGTTTCGTTTGTTTAATATATGATAAGCCTATTCAAGAGTTAGTTATATACTAAACCCGCCCTCCCATACAATGCATATTACGTCGTAATAATCAGAATACCGCCTTTATCTCGATTAATATAACGTTAAGGAAATTAATGTTAGTCAAATAACTTTCGAAGATGTGGATTAAATACTTAATTTTTTAATATCATCATTGTTTAGTTTTATGTGTCGTGAGAAGGAAAAGTAGCTGCTTCAACAATAAGATGACTGGTATAGGTGGAGTAACTGTCGAGAAAAATAATATTTTCCTTAAAATTGACATTTGGAGGTTGGAGATATATATATATATATATATATATATATATATATATATATATATATATATATATATATATATATATATATATATATATATATATACATATTGTGATGTGGTATTTCTGGTTTTGCTAACCATTAACCCCCTAGCTTGGATATAGTATACAACAGTTTGAATATTTATTATCTATTAACTCCG
Organism: Druceiella hillmani; assembly: GCA_039881145.1. Taxonomy (NCBI): domain Eukaryota; kingdom Metazoa; phylum Arthropoda; class Insecta; order Lepidoptera; family Hepialidae; genus Druceiella; species Druceiella hillmani. Next base: position 6,436,417 of record JAYKKI010000110.1, on the reverse strand, counting down.
TGATTAAGCAACGGATTACTACTAAATATATAGCGGATTAACACATAGATAAATTTTCCGCGGTTTTGCGGAAAATGTATTTATATATTAAAACACTTTCCGTGGTTTCGCGCTTGTTAAAATTTTAGTGCGTGCAGTTTTAAGATATTAATAAATGGCATAACATGTATTTATCGAGGACTTAACATAAATAACATATTATAACGGGGTGATTTGGTTAGTGACAAATCCCATCGTCTTAATTCTTAATTTACGCGAACGATAATGTGAGCGAAAACTTGATTATAAATATGTTTAACTAACCGCACGTCAAAGCCACCTCCAAATATGCAGCAAGACCAAAGATATTTTTCTGTAATGAAATGAGTTAATAAGAGCAATTTTCTCGTGCACCGATACTATAATCGGAAACAAATGTTATTCAAACCACTCTATTATACATACCGGTTTTGTAAACACAGCTCACCAGTAATAAACAAGCTTCATGTTCGAACTCCTCCATATATTTACTAGTTCCCTTTTTGACTTCGATTCTAACGCATGTTCATTTTTACGAAGACATTATTCACTTTGCCGACTAATCTCCAATTTTATTTCAGCTAAAACGGTTTTCAATACAAATTGCCCTCACTCTAGTAAATATTACAGCCAGCAGCTTTTTCAAACTCGATCATGGTGCCATTTTATCGGTTAGTTTAAAATGTTTATTCAATTATTTACTTCTGTTTTAAGCAATTTTAGAATTTAAATGTATTAACAGCAACATCAGATACGCGTAGATGTAAAAATTGATGTGATGATTAGAAGTGAACAGTAGATTGGAATGGCTTCTGTAAAAATCATGTAATTAGTGAGCGTGAAGAAAATCTAACTTTTCCCCAAGTTACATATTTGTCTATCTGATATCCGTTTTACTAGAATATAATAAAATCCAAAATTAATAAATACTTTTCTGAATTTTGTAAAATATTAACTAATTTTGTAAAATTCAGAAAACGTGCCAAAAGTTGCCAATGAAATCAATACGATTATTAGCAAGGAGTAGACAAATATCGTCTAATAAATGGTTGAATCTTATAAAATTGTTTATCCTCTTTTCAAGCGAACAAAAAAGCGACATCAGGTATCGCTCATGTGTAGAAAGAGAGAGGTAAAATTAGGTGAAACAATTAAACTGCCTTTTTGGGAAAACTTTTAAAATACTAATGTTCTCTCTATTTAATATAATGTAGTTGTGTGAATTAAATGGGAGTATAAATTTAATGGCATTCTTCGTAACGTTAAGAAAGTAAATCTAATTATCCCTAAATATAGGCGGATAGAATTAGGTAATATGAACAAACCTATAATCTCTTATTAGCAATTATATAATCTCTTACAGCATTATAAACAAAAAATACGTACAGCAACTAATATAAAAATAGATTATTTCGCTTCGTAGAAGATGATATTCGTTTTTACATCTATTGAAACGTATCCGTATAAGATACGTTTTTTTAACTTCTCTAATCATTATTTCGATTCTTTACTATTACATAATTTAAAAAAAGGGTTTACGAATCATTAACATTGATTTTATTTTCAGATACTCAACACGTTAATGACTAACACCATTATTCTCGTCCAACTGTCGACACATAATGGACAAATGGAGAAGTTAAGTAAATATGTCAACGATAATTGAAAAATAAATATATGTATTTTTATGTATTTTGTTCAATTATATAGGAAGTTGGAACTATTATGCTGTAAATACAATTCTTTTATTAGTCCACCATTAGATTCTGTTATAAATTTTTTTAAATATTATTAGCAGCAAAAAATTTATAAATCATATTTAATTTACTCTGTGTGAATTATATTAAATCTACATTATATATTAATTCTACTTTTATTTTTAACTCAGAAATATCATTACGATAAGGTTTTAACCCATCAAAATTCACCCTAAAATATTCAAAACCATTTTTTGCGGTTATATTTTCCATATTATTTAGACAAGTTTGACTATGATGGTTAATTACTATAGAAGTCACGAGGCTTCACAGAGTGAGAGAGTCCATGTTAATTTCTTAAATAAAGATGAGAACCAAATAGGGAATAGTTTTTTATTTGGCTCGAGAGAGCAACCCGAATACGGGCAGACATATGAAGTCAGACTTTGTTTTTGGTCATCTTCCAAAAGACCAACCAAATAATGATGTGGTCTTCTTCCAATATAAAATGAATGTTTTAAATAAGTGAACATTTATAAATAGTACAATAGATGACTTTACGTCTAATAATATTAAAGTTAACTTCATAATATTTCCAAAAAGTTGCTACAGCTAACATAAAATATTTTTAAATTAATATTTCTTACAATTTTCTTTTTGAGAATACAGTATGTATAGAACTGGATATAAATTGGAGATTAATATGCATTACTTTTTTAAAATCAAATTTACAAAGAGAGGTTCAAACTACATGGTGGTTTCGAATTTTATTTGAAAATGGAAATGAAAATGCACTTACCATCTTTTCAAAAAGCTTGACAATTGTATTTCAAATTGTAGTTGGAAAAAAATCCTTCGAGCCCTATTTATTTGTAGGGGAAAATTATCACGTACAAATTATATATTATTTAAAATAAGATTATTACTAGAATTATTTTATCCTATTCCATTCGTTACCTAGAATCAACTTATTGACGGATGAACAGTATCGTTAAAAAATAAAATTTCTTTCGAACCTTTGGCAAAAGAATTCGTTAGAGAAAAATATTCTTTAGTTTAAATTCTTAATTATGGGATCGCATTAATTTTTTGAATTTCTGAAATGCGCATCCTTTGCCGTTAATGAGCATTTCATATCATCAGTGAGTATGGCCTTAAATGGAAGTGACGGTCAGATCAGGTTTCACTCCTAGGTCTTTAACATACCTAGACTATTTAAGTTCTTTAAATGGAGAACTAGTTTTGGGACCATCTTTTGACTTTTCTGTGAACATCGAAAAAGATTAATATTCTAGTGCGCGCTGCAGCTTAGTTGCAAAAACATTCAAGGAGTAACCATAAAAATGTGTTCTGTTTTTAAAAGTAACGATCTGTAGTTTCAACTAAAAATTGAAATTAGAAATTTGCAACTAGTTTTATTTAATTATGAATTCTAGCAAATTCGATAATGGCCGTAATTTCAACCTTTAGCGGAAATCATGCCAGATTAATGTACGTGCTCAAATTGTTTCCCTGAGAAAGTGGTTTGTCCATTCAACAAACTAACTCTTCAATTCTGGTATTAAAACGTGTAAAAAAACCAAGAGAATTTGAAACGAGCCTACGATATATATAGATATATATGTGTATATATATATATATATATATATATACATATACATATATATATATATGTATATATATATATATATATATATATATATATATACTGCCGTCATTTCAAGCAACTAATCATAGTTTTAGAAAATAAGCTCCACATTTTTTAACATATTTTTCAAAAATCGACCGTTGCCTCAAAAATATTTCGAAGCAATAATTTAGACAATTTTTTTGTATCTCTGTTTGTGGCATCGATCTACATGGCAGTATTATATGAATTTTTGGGTTAACTTTAGTTAACCCAAAAATTCTTACGTTACGTTACGTTAGTTATTTTCTATAATCAAAATGCCACTAATTTTCTCGTCATGTTGCCATTGATTTTGTTAAATAAATATAACTAAAAAAATTGTTTAATTTTTATCCATTTCTTGTGTACTTATTCCCTCATTTTACTCTAGTTATAATATTTGAGTCAAAGTAAACATAAATTTATATTGAAGTTACACTTGAATTAAGTAGTCAATTACATAATACTAATAAAACCCTAGATAAGGATCCATATTGTACATAGAAGTCAAAAAATATGAGATTCAAAATAGTATATAATACCATCCCATAATATATTATGTATATATTAATTACTTCAATAAAATAAGGATTGTAGAAATAGTCTACAATATAAACTACAAAGTATACATGTAACCTCGGTAATATTTATGTATGAAAGTGTAATCAAATTTACTAAAAATAAGCTACGTATTATGTGTGTTCGATATTCTCAGGAGAAAATATCCAATACACAACATACGTAACTTATAGTCATACGATCTTACTCAGATAAAATTGCGTAAATATTAACAAACAATAAAACGCAGATTTCATGTAAAAAGTAGTTTTTAATATAACTAAGCAAAAAAAAAACATGTAAATATCTAAACCAGAAATCATTATAGATTTTATGATATGTATTTGTATATGTATATATATATATATATATATATATATATATATATATATATATATGTATATATATATATATATATATGTATATATATATATATACATATATGTATATATATATATGTGTATATATATACATTAAACAGATATAGTCTAGAAAAAAGTTTAAGACAGCGAATATGCTTAGCAAAAAATGACAAATTGAGTAAAAAATAAGTGAATGAGATAAAAGATATAAATATTCGAATACACATATATGTCAATTTATTGACTTATTGATTTACTCGTGATATAATTGTCATAACAAACAATAAAACGCAGATTTCATATAAAAATTAGTTTTTAATGTAACTAAGCAAAAAAATTAATTATTCATTGCGTGTCAAAAACAGACTAGGATATAATTTCTAGAGGGTGTGGCAGAAGTACATACCAGAGTGATTCAATTATCCAAACCAGAAATCATTATAGATTGTATGATATATATGTGTATGTATATATATATATATATATATATATATAGATGTGGGTGTGTGTGTGTGTGTGTGTGTGAATATACATATAAATATTCGAATACACATATATGTTAGTTTATTGGTTTATTAAGTTTATTAATTTACGTGTGATATCATAACGAATTATGAATACATAAAGAATACAAACAGATCATGATTGATCACAGTACACAGCGTTTGATTGTTGCTGCTAAATTAACAGAATTGAATCAGAGCGTAAAGGTTTAGCCATTATTGATTTGGCTACCTTAACTGTCATACAAATTGTACGACTGAATAAAAATCTTTCAATGAATTGTTTTTAATTGAATGGCAATTTATCATCGTGACTAACATAAAACACATTTAGCTACAGTTTTTCATATCTGATTTTAATTTTGTAACTTTAAATGGAACACAACTATCGATTCATTACTCACGAACGCCTATAATTTTTTACGAAAAATTTGTAAGAAGTGTGTAGTTATTCCATGTTGCAGCATTGACAAAAATTCCTTATTTTCAAGTGCTCATTGCTGTTCCTTAAAGTTTATAAGATATAATTTTATAATGAATCAGCTAAATGACACGCAGGCAGTATTTGGTGAACTGAAACCTTATTATATTATTTTACAACTTCTCGGATATTATTACAGCACTTCATTAAATTTTAAAAATCTGCGCCACGATAACTTCAAAAATTTTGATTGGGGTGTAATGTGTTTATTGTTCAATTCTTTCGTTATAACGTCATCTCTATTTGTTTTTGGTAAAGCAATTGCATACACCTTATTCGCCGCAGAATATTTTGATACCTTCTATGCCTTCCTTCACAACTTTATCGTTAGCGCAGCCTCTTTGAAAACTTGCATCAGTTGGATTATAACAATAGTACAAAGGAGAGAAATCAATGCAATGTTACAGGATATTTCAAAGTTAGATGCCGAATGTGAATGGTGGACTGCCGGGCTGCAACCAGTACAGAAAACGAAAGTCTTCATCGTGATTTCGTTGGTTGTTCTTATCATAAAAATAGTCGAAGAGGGGAACGTCAGCAGTACAATTGAAATTATTGTTTTCTACATCGCATCAATTGCGCACTTCTTGACATTTATCAAGATGGGCTGCGTTATTGAAATCGTTTCGTACAGAATTAAATTGCTGAATTCTAATATTGTTTTATTGGAAACAAAATTAAATGTCTTTCTGAAATATGTCGTAAGATTATTAAACTCATATAGAAACTATCATTTGAAATTGATAACAATAGTAAAGAAAATGAACTCCGTGTATTCAACCGAGATATTGATGAATATAATTTTAAATTTATTTTTATTATATTTATATTATTTTTATGCTTTACTTGTATTTTACCTTATACTCGTAGAAAAACACATTTATAGGTCACTTGAAGTTTCGCTTTACGAGTTTTTAAACTCACCTTCCATAGCATCACTTGCAGCTGTAGATTTAATTTATATTTGCAATACATCTCATAGGCTAGTTCAGGAGGAAAGTTTGAATTTTTTAAATTAATTATTTGAAAATTAAATGTGTGATTATATTATGTACAAATTCAACAAGTGAAAAACTTTACCTTTGCACCGTAATGATATTTTTCACACACTAGAATTTTTAGTGCGACGATAAATTTAGCTGAAAAAGTGCGTATTTAATTATAATAATTATATTATTTTCTAAATTATATACATTTATATATATAAATATGTATATGTATATATATATATATATATATATATATATATATAGTTTATTCTTTTATTGGCTAACGTTTAATACCATTACATGTGTATCTTTCATCATTTAATGTTGGTGTAACAAAGTATTTTTCTTTAATTTATATAAAATTGAACTAAGCAATTCACAGAAATTATTTCAATAGTATATTATTCACACAAGGAATTTTGTGCACCAACTGAGTAGAAAATCTTAAAGAATTATACGGCAATTTCTTGAAAAAAATTTAAAAAACTGCAAAACCAAAAAAATACTTTTTTTGAGAACACTCGCTTCAACAGTTTGACGTCCAGATTCATGAATATGAATAATAGATAATTTCTTTATTACACCCTGCATGTTTCCAACGTTTTTTTTATCGTCACTTTCAAGTAACTAAATCCGACTAGATATATTGATTTCAAATATGATTTAAAATTACATTATTGACAATTGTTGCAATACTACTAGACACTGCAATGTTTGCCAGGTAAGGCGCTTGCCTCGACTCATCAATAAACTGGCCCTCTATACAGCAGACGGAGATGCCCTGAACACGGTAAGTTTCAATGTTGTGATTTAATTTAACCACATAATTTTAAATATTCGAGTTACGAATGACCGCGTATACGTACCTTCGAGGCATTCAAAAATATATTTAAAAACTTGTTCACTGTTACACAGTATTTGAGTGTCGCGGTTAAATTTGTTTGTCATGCTCAGCTTATTTCATAATCTGCAATACTTGCACATATATGAAAGAAAATAATCTTATTAAAAGAATATGCCCTTCCAAAATATCCTTTAACTGTGCAGTTATTAGGGTTCCTTACTTCAAAAATCATCCGTATCTCCGTTTTCCAAAGACATGGTTCTTTTTCCTTCGACGTAGAAACTTGAAATTTAAGATAAGATGATGAATCATATGAACCTACAAATATTAGTTAAAACTGTAAAACTGTCTACTAATCTTTATAGAAAGCGTAGTTATTAAAAAGTGTATTGAGTATTTTTATCTTGTGTACAAATACAACTTGAAAAAGAAAACCAAACTACAGATTTTTATAATAAGCAGCTTGAATTGTACTGCATTTAATAAAACAATCCATGTACTAGAAGAAATCAACATTAATTCACGTAAAAAAGAAAGTATATGAAGCCTGTGTTTTGTTAGTCGCGAAATAGGATATCGAGATCGTTACTATAACTTAAAAAATCGCTAACAAAATTAGAACAAACCAGAGAACTGTGGAGCAATTCGGTAGCAATTTGAGTAAAATATTGCAAAACAAAGAAACAGAGCTAAAATAAAAGCAAATGATATCACTGGTTGCTGGAATAACAGCATCATTGAATTGTCGTTGGGCATAGCATGTAGTTAGAAGCCAAGTTGAAAAATGAATAAAATGACTTGATTTGGCGCTCAAGAGCCAAAACTCATGACACAGGTCGTACTCTGTTGGGAGGGTATCTAACGAATAGCAAGTGTTATCTGGAATACTGTTCGCTACAGACAGGCTTCCACGAAAAATAAAGTGAGTTGAATTGGCGCCCAAGAACCAAAGATTCAAAAGAAAAGAAGAGTAAAAGATTCACAAATCTTTATATTTTAATTTTAGGGACAACCAAACTCATGGCAGTGGTCATTCTCCGCTTAGCTGGTGGGATGACATCGAAGCAATAGAGGGAGTTACCTGAGATACAGTTCGCTTAAGATAAATTTGCAGGAAAATGGTAGACAAAACCTGCTTCTAGGAGTGGACAGACACATGTAAAAAAGGCTCACAAATATTTGTATAGTAACTGCAATCACACTCATGAACGACTCGTTCTTTCCTTACTGATGGGATCAAAGGAAAAACGGGTGTTATATAAGACGCTTGTTTAACACAGATTTGTAGGAAAATTATAGAAGAAACTTTCTTCGAGCAATAGACGGAAACATGTCGAAAAAGAGTCACTGATATTTGTAAAGTCATTTTAGAGATGACCAAAACAAATAATTATTTTTTTTGTTTCAAATGCTTTTACAATTGAAATATTTATAACATTTTATGTAAATGTTCCAATTTTAAGAGCAAGTTACACGGAACTGCTTATTTTTAGAATTTGACATAAATTCTAGAGCTATTGTTGAAAATGTGCGCAAAAATACATATTCTGTCCTCTATCTCCCAACCTATGAAATAAATGTAATTTAAATAAGTTTACGGAAAATTATGGCAATGATTCTATTTTTATGGTTTTTGAGTGCTTCAATATAAATATTAGATTAGGTAGTAAGTTCTTAGCCACAACCTTGGGACTTTTCTAGATTCTCGAAACTTTTAGAAGGTTTTACTTTAGGGTATGAATAGGCTAAAAGCAGTCAGTTGACATTAGTCAGTGCCGAATTTTTAAGTAAATTACGTAAAAGATAATGGATTGAAATAGATATGAAATACGGATTCTATTAGTTTACGAATTTTGTCCGGGTTATGATGCAAAGACTGCCACAAATAATATGGTATCTTGCGTAACTGAAAAGTTATGTTCAGATAGTTCAAGAATGAGGACCACGATCTTGAGGACGAAACCGGTACCGGGCGCCCTATTAAATTGGACGTTCAACGATTCTTGTAAAACGTTGTCAATTGGCAGATGAACTACATTGCAGTCATGACATCATAGAAACACATTTGTACCAATTGGGAAAAGTTTCAAAATACGTTGTTCGGATGCCCCACGAGCTGTCATCATATCACCTTCAGTGCAAAGTTGATACTTATCAACAGTTATTGACATTCAAATGTAACTTCAAGTGGTTAAATTTTAATAACTGGCGATGACAAATAGGTTACATACGTTAACCATACACGCAAACGTCAGTGGCTACATATCGGAGAAACAGAAGTTTCAGTATCCAAACCTGAAGTAAGTGTCAAAAAGATGTGCTCCGCTACTGGTGGAATGTCAAGGGTGTTATTAATTGGAAGTTGCTTCCAGAGAGATCTATAATTAATTCAGATATTTACTGTGAACAGTTCGACCCATTAGCTAAAAAATTGAGTAGTCAGGATATGGTCGACCACATGTTGCGAAACGTACTCGTGATGAATTAGAGGAGCTCGGCTGGGTTCTATTCACTCATACAACATATTCGCCGGATATTATGCCCTCTGATCACCATTTATTCAATGCTCTGAGTTACCATTTATGTGAAAAAAATTCAACGTTTAAGAAAATCTCCAAAACGACCTCGCACAGTTTTTTGAGTCACTAGAATTTTACAAGAAATGTATATTGTCACTGCCAACCAGATGGCGACAAGTAGTAGATAATAATGGTGCATACTTAAACTAAATTTAGAGTAATATATAAAGGTTTTAATAAAAATTGTTGACAGCAACTCGGGGTTAAAAACTTATTAGCCAACCTAACACTTACCTTAAATAATTACATTCGCCTCAGCGTACACGGAACCCCAGTAGTCCGAGTTCTACTCGCATCTAAATGGTTTTATTATTTACAATATCTTTAACTGCCAAATTATTCTGTTGTAAATATTACTGATTTTTTCCGTTAAAAATTTTATCGACATGAGAAACCCTACGAAACTCATTTTACCTTTGATGTATATTTAGAAGGAGTTATCACTTCAGTGAGCAAAAGTGTCTTCGTAGGCATATATCGGATTTGTGAACAAAGTTTAAAGAAAACACATATTTACATTAAACCCTAGTTTTTACCAGCTCCTTGATTAACTACCGCTCTTATTTCAGATAAAACGGTTTTCAATGCAAGTGGCGCTCACTCCGATCGAAATTACTGCCAGCGGTTATTTCAAACTCGATAGCGGTACCATTCTGTCGGTTAGTAAAAAATAAATATATAATTGTTCACTTGTAATTGAAGTCATTCCAAAAATTTCGTTTAATAAATTACTTTTAGGAACTTCACAATTAAAATATTAATTCATATATGCAAGTTTTCAGTTTCTTTATCATAATTTATGGTTTTGCGGGAATATCGGTACTTTTGATAAAATTTCATTAAACTTAAATACTTAGATATTACATTACATTACTTATAATTTTTTTTTCCTTTTCACGATACTAATCTTTATCATATATAATTTCTTTTTACCGTTGAAGTATTAGAGAGTTTACATTAATACATTAATTACATATTTAATGAACAGGAATGTATTTTTTGTTAAATTACTTAATTAGTTTAAATGTTTACGAAGTTAGATTTTTTCTTTTTCAGATCTTCAACATTTTGGTGACTAATATGATTATAATATTTCAAGTAATGATAATGAACACAAAGCTGAAATGAATGAATGTAATTTTAGTTATTAGAAAAACTAGTATATGAATGAATGAGAAGTTTTAGCACATTTTGTTTTAAATAGAATTTTTAAAATATGTAAAATATACACGAACTATAGATATATTAAACGACTTAAAAAGAAATATAATTTGAATATAGCACAAACCTTTCGTCGCACAAATTCCCAAAACGCGTGTTATATTTTTTTAGATTCTAAAAGAATTCTCTTGTAATAGAGTTATCGGTTCGTCTATTGCAACTCGACATTGTTTAAATCACGGAGATAAAATCAAATTTAATAAAACAAAAATTATTCGAAAATATCATCATATTTAAAGAGTAATACCCTAATAATACCCTTTCCGTAGAGAAACGATCTATTTTTCTAATCATTTAGAATGCATCTGGAATTATTAAATACGTTTGGTACAATTTTTCAATACCTTTACTAAAATAATCAGGTGCTTTTCTATATATTTTCACAATAATTAACCAAAAAATTTATTAGCAACAAGTTATTTTGTTAAAACGACCTACCTCAATTTGTTAATAAAACTAAAATTTTATTATTATATTTTCAATAAACCAGTTTTGCATTTGTTCAATAAATGTAGCGGTCGTATCTTAAAAATCACGTCCCTGAAGCAAGATCAAGACTGGCTATTGTTTTGTACGAGCCCTTGTCAAAACTAAACTCAAAATTTTGTCAATTTGTTTATCTGTTTACGATTCATTTATTAATATTTTTGCTTGTATTTTACCCGTTACATGACTGACAACGTTTGAACTTAACTCGTCACATTTGAAGGGCTGTATTCAATGCACATGTTGTACCTTTAAAAACATGTTACGTGATTTAATCCTAATTCTGGAAATATCATAACTCTTTGTGCAAATGCAGACTATATAAACCTGCCTCATCGTTGCTTACAGGGTCATGACCATACGATATGATTTATTTTTATTTGACATACGTCAAGCGTTAGATAAAGTAACTTGGTTACAGACAGAGAGAAAATCTGTTACCGACCCGATTGATATTCCTTCCCATATAACTCCCTTTAGTGACTAAATTTCTTCTTCCAATATAATAAATTGTTTGGTAAGGTGGTCAAACATTGCGGATGCAGCAAACAATTTCCACATTAACATTAATATGAGAGATTTATGAATTGAAAAAACTTTTCTTAATAGTTCCCATGTTTTTTTATTAATCCGTTTACACAATAAACCATCCCCTTATCCGATATCGTTGAACTTGAGCCTCTCTAGCTCCTTCGATAATATGTTGCGTCTCTTCTTTCAAATATAACTCATTTTGGTTATGACACTTAAACCTTCAAAACAACTTGAAATCAGCCGTTAATATTTATTCTATAATTATTACATTGGACTAATTTATCCATGACCTTATATATCCTTATCTTTGTCTTAATAGTCAGTTAAAGATAAAGTTACCAGTTTTATTGCTAAAGTATAGTCTCAGTATTTCCAATATATAACGAGCATCACTTACTAAAACAGTATATTTTACTAACGATCATTCCTTTGGCATGGAAAATGTCCGTCTTATAAAGTAGCAATTAATGCAATATCGATCCACAATAAGGATGATCAATCATCACCATGATAAAGTAGTTTTTTGACATGTAATCAGGTATGTTTTTAGTAATGTATAAAATGGAATATTCTAAACTTGTACTTTTCTAATCCGGGGCATTCGAAATAGCGTCCGTAACATAGGATATCTTTACAGACCGGTTTGAGGTTTAGTTAAAAGGTCAGTTAGCAGCATGGTGTGCTTCATTTTCAATATACGTTGGGAATGTTAAAATATTATAAGTCCAGTTAAATACCAAAAACCGTTATCATTGGCAGTTTGGGAGATCGAAATCAAGTCGCCCATATCCTCCATATATTGGTGATATTAGAATGTCACGAATCGATCAGGAAAATGGCGGAAAATAAGTACTTAGCTAATAACCTATAGAGAAAGATGAACACGATGGAATAAGAAGAGAAGTGTACGCATACGAGAAAACAAACAAAACGATGACGCTCACTGTACAAATAGTAGTACAGTTATTTTACACATTGTGTGTCAAAAGTAAACTGTAAACATTTTTTTGCGTGACAACGAAAATTCTGTTTCGTACGAGCCCTTGTCAAAACTAAACTCAACATTTTGTCCATTTGTTTATCTGTTTACGATTGATTTATTACTAATTCTGCGGGTATTTCACCCGTTACATGACTGACAACGTATGAACTTAATTTATTTATAAACCCGCAATGAACCCGCACATAATATTTTCGTAAATGTAATTTAAAACATAATAATACAATATACAACACAATACATCCAAGTCTAGCCGTGTTTGGTACAAGCATCGCGGCTATATTTTCTTTTTTTAATAACTTACTTAATGCACTTGATAGGAATTTTTCATTTATCTCATACGCTAATTTAATTAACAATTGCGTATTTTTATCCATAGGAAGATTTTATATTGTATATATATATATATATATATATATATATATATATATATACATATATATATATATATATATATATGTGTATATATATATATATATATATATATATATATATATATACCGATGACTGTGAGGTGGAGATGTGCTCCGCCAGGAGGTTGCAAAATAGCATATATAATATTGAAAAATATTGTAATGTTAGATTTTTAATATATAATAAAAATTTTATTGTGAACATAGCCTAAGCTTTTAACGCTCGCGCCGCTTCGCTCGTATTAATGACAGTTTTTTGTACAAGATCAGAAGAGTGGTGAGCGAAGGCCTAAATTGGGTATTATGTATGTATGACTTTTGACAATTGGGTGTGGTTGTGTGCAGTGCATGGGTTACGCTTGTAATAGTCCAAGAGCTGGTAACGCTTGACAGATCATGGTTTTGTCCCAACTAGTTATGTCGGTGAAAAGTATCGCTTATAATAGTTGTATAGGGAATGGTTAGTCTCACAGGTATATACAGGTGGGCCAAGTACTGCGCAGAGCAAAAGTAATGTAAAATATTTGTGTTAAAAAATATAATTGACCCAGCATAAAATTACACAGATTGTAATTTAATATCAATAATAAACGTAATATATCAACCCCAGATCATTTTAGTGGGGTAACTTGGAACCAGACCACCCTAATGATATTATTTAAAAAAAAAACAAAAAAAATATTTTTGACCCACGTTGAAATTTTTACAGCGTGTCAAGTACATTTTTTTATTATAATGCCAAAATGCCAGATAATTTTGGTGGTCAGAAAAAATACCAGACACCCTTAAATATTTTCATTGATATAGAATTAGACTGAAGTAGAGAAAGAACGAATGTGAGAGAGAACGTTTATCGGCAAGTACTAACGTTCAGCTATGCTTAAAAAATCCACTTGTAGAAGTAAAACACAGCATTAATTTATTTTTTTTTAATTATTTTTTTTATTAAAAAATTTATTTTATTATTTTATTATTTTTTTTATTAAAAAATTTATTTTGTTTTTTGACCAAGTTAATTTATTTAGCGCCGAGCGCTTAGATAGTATAATTGTTCCATGTCTGTTTATTTTGCAAAAAATGTCTCTTCGACCGCGCTGATTTACCCTAAAATTATGAAGTGTAAATTTTGTGTTGAAATACTGACGTGAAAGTTTACGAAATCTTAGAAAAACTTTCAACTGTCAGCGGTGATTGAGCGAAATGGACGAACACGTATTAAAATGTATAAGCTGAAGTTAACCCTACAGCGGTCGCATACTAAAACCTGACCTGATTAGTACAGGTGTATGCCATTTATAAATTGAAATAAAAATATATAATGGGCTTCAGCTATTTTTTATTCTTTCTGAATATAATAATTCAAGTTTTCTTTAGAAACATATATCCGATAGAAACAAATTACATTCGATTGTTTAAAAAAATCAACAAAATTAAACAAAATTTCTCCATTTCACTAAAAATCATAAAAAACTAATGAAAAATATTTAATTCTAATTGGTGTTTTCGAAACAAGATAGACAGATAATCTTTGAATGATCGCCACAAATATACTTTTTGCAAGTGATACACAGTTTTCGAGTGCTTTTGTTGCGCTTTCTTCCGCAGTCATAGCAGCGACCTATGGAACTACTTGGCACGTGTGCTGACGTTGTTGCCGGGTTTTCCGTTTGAATAATGCCAAAAAGTATTTTATTTTAAATACTAAACTTGATGGTAATTTATTATTTTCCAATCTTTGACGAGTCAGAGGTATCATCCAAGCCAAAGACAGGCCGATGAGGAAGTTACGTCGGCGAACAACTTCATAATTTTTATTTGCGGTATAAATGCATAACGAGTTTAGTGCACTGAGATTGGCCAAATCAAAAAAGAGGGTTAGAGGACATCTTTTTGAATTCCTGGATACGTTATTAAGGGACCACTCCTTTTCTACCAGGTCGACGTCATTATTTGTTCGATTATAATAAGTTATTATTTCCGGCTTGCGACTGTCTCCTGTATCGACATCAAATATAGAGTCATTGTGCATTTTTCACATCAAAATCACAACTGTGTTAGGTTTATGTACAATACAAACTAGTGTACATGGTTGATGGAAGCCAAACTTTAAAGAGCCTAATGGAATCGCTCTTGCATCGCATAATTCTCGTTGTAAAGCAGTCTTTCGGAGTCATTTTTTGCCTGGCCATTCCTTTGGGGCTATGGGCAACAAAGATAATGTTATGTTGTCGAGTTTTTCCACTATTCAAAAGACCAGTTTCTGACCAGATAGTATTATCTACGTCAGAGTAAAAGTCAACTCATCGTTTTCTTTGTGGTGGCTCAATACCTTCTGATTCAGAATTGTTTACCTCACCTGGAAGTTCTTCGCCTTGTTCGGATTCTGATAAATGTTCCTGCTTGTCAAGTTGATTTTCTTCGGTATTTGAACTCGAACGGTCTTCGTAAATTTCATTCTGATCATCTTCTTCAGCTAGCCATGCCTCAATCCACCACACGACACCACCACACGCGATCGATACTCGTGCAACACTGGACGCGTTCTTTAATTATTTGACTTAAAATACCTAGAAGCGCTCTTAATCTACTTTGGCGGTTTTTGA
Organism: Druceiella hillmani; assembly: GCA_039881145.1. Lineage (NCBI taxonomy): Eukaryota > Metazoa > Arthropoda > Insecta > Lepidoptera > Hepialidae > Druceiella > Druceiella hillmani. The sequence goes on along the minus strand of JAYKKI010000110.1, from coordinate 6,420,460 downwards.
AAAATTTTCAATTCAATATGTGTCGATTACATGTATAGTACACGCAACAGTCCAGAGTTAATTGGATACATAAGATTTCAATTGTGGTAAAAGAGCCTCATTCTAATTGTTTAAATAGACGTCAATTAAGTTACTTATTTATGTGAAAAAATAACATTAATTATCATGGTGCTAAGCCCATATGTCAAAAAATTGCAATCTTATTTCACAAATTACACTTATTTCATAAAGCAAAAATGGAGAATTCTATGAATGTATTGAAGTTTACGTATAATGAAGATCTTTATGAAGGGCATTATAAATAATAAAGATTAATTTACGACTACGGCCTGCTTGCGTACGAAGGAATAAAATCCATTCCACATAGTGATTCCCACGTCGGCTACGCGCTATCGATAAAAAAAAATCTGGTCAGTGACTCTTGTGATTTCTACTATTTATTCCACTAAACTAAATAAACATATTGATGTCACGTTTGCCAGATGTCTAATTATTTGCTAGAATAATAGTAACAATAATATGTTAACAAATAAGTTATTCAAGTTAGTCTCTCGTAATCAGTGCAGGCATGTTGTGTATTTATTCGTGAGTTTTGTTTGACCTAACTAGAGCAGTTTTAAGTATATTGGTGTCAATATTACTCAACAAATGCGCATTGTTATTAAAAATATTTTGACATTTTTGAATGAAATTAAACAAGATTCATAGAAGATAAAAGAATTTAATTTTAATAAGACCCGATAATTTATTATGAAAATTTGTGGTATAAGTTTACGAACGATAGGCAAACTCAAAAAAAGAATGTGCAAATGATGAACCAAATTACACCCGGAAAAAATTAATAAGCCTCGTCTAATAACCGGTCTTAATGATTTTGACAAACGTGCGATAAAACACATAATTTCATCGTTTTACTCTAATGGTGAATATTCGCCAGTGAAAAAAATATTGAAAAAATCCGAGAAAGAAAGGAGAAAGAAAGAAATTGGTCATAAATACAAAACTACTCCGGATGGAAGAAAATAATTGATAGAAAGACACGACATTATCATTGTGCTCGAATTAACTTTCTAAGGAAGTTGAAGTAGTTGAAAGAGGGCGGAGACACGCGCCTGAGCATTTATCCTGACGAAAATTAGGCTGAACGAAATCATTCATTTAAACGAGCCTAGCTTGATGAAAGCAATGAAGGATGTCTAAATAAAATTATTGGAAAAGAAGAAAAAAGAAAAATGATATGTTCAAAATACTTACAGACTTATAGTTTATCATGCAGGTTATGCCAAAAGTTAGTTTTTCAACAAATGCGAAACGGTTTTTTCAAGCAGTAAAAGAGAACAATATACACTATCATTATGAAGTGAATGCTAAAGTGTTTTTTGAATAGTTTCAGCGATTACTGTCAAACTTCGAAGAGTCATCCCTAATCATTATGGATAATTGCAGTTACCATACGAGCAAATTAATCAAGAACCTACAAAAGCAGAACTGTTGTAAAAGGTACATCGGTTTATTATATTGACCAATTGGCAAACCAACATAATCTTGAAGTTCGTTTATCACCTTAACGCTGTGAATATAACCATACGAAATTGGCATAGGCGAAAATAAATGGAGCAGTAGCAATAAAGAACAACACATTTAAAACTGCACATGTCGAGAAAATACTCGATAATGCCATTGCAAATGCCTGAAAATAACATTGGAAAAACTCTCTTCGACATACAGAAGCCCTAAAAGACGAAGACTTTAGAAAGTGACGCGTTCCACATCCTTTCGTTATTAATTTAAATGACGATTTTGATGACGATTTTTTATATAATCGAAATAATTAGGAACAATTTTTTGATATATGTGACTTTCTCAAATCTTTATCTTGTAGGTACCAGCAATGACCTGATGGGGTAAATTTACTTCTCCCTTTATTTGCTCCCAGAACAAGGATTGTATTGGTAGTGATATTTAGTAATAATTAGTCAATAGTAAATATTTATTAGTTAATTTGTTAAAGTTTATTAATAAATTAGTTATTAATGTTTACTTAGTCTAATGATATTTAAAATGTTCATAATATTGTTTTTAAATTTAAATTAAAATGTTTACTGTAACTTATTTATAATTCTGTTTTTTATAAGTACATGAATAATAAAGATATTTCAATTATTTTGCTTGAACTCAATTTGGCATGTGGCTTGTCTATAACATTACGACACGAGCTTTACGCACGCATCACTAGTCGTTGCCATACGACCCGTGAGAGCGAGTAATCGCTCAATATGCACCGTTTTGCTCATACGTTTTATTGCCTCGCATGCAAAGAAATCGCGGCAGTAGTATCATAAGTAATAACAACATTTTAAATTTGTCACAAAATGTTCAATATGAACGAGAAACGTTCAAGGTTAACTTTCACGCACTAGCAGGCGCCGAAATTTGACCTTGAAAGCTGGTGCACGAATTGTAACGGGAGAAGCGTTGGTTAGGGTAACCAGCTATTCTATAATTTTAAAAATCAAATGAACGCTTGTATGTTTTTTCTGGTCTTTGTGAAATGAAGAAAAATGTTTTTGTTAAAATTAGCTCTAAAAGAGTCTCCAATTTTTGTCATGGATTGAAAAATATACACACACACACACACACACACACACATATATATATATATATATATATATATATATATATATATAATATATATATATATATATATATATATATTTATATATATATACATTAAAAACTTTAAAACTCGTTTGTCAGACTTTTGATTAATTTAGTTACTTAATTAATTTAATAATATATGAGGAGTACCATATCATATTTTAAATGTAATTATTCTATACATCACTGTGAAACAAATGTGAAACAATGTAAAAATATAACGTATACTTTGTTGTCTCACCTTGATATTTGATTATTTAGGTCTTGCACCCTTTTAAAATATCTCTAATGGATGTTACTTTGTTAGCAGAAAACAAATTATATTATAAATATTGTTATTGTCGTAAATAAATACAAATTATTCAAAAGGGAGAGATCACAATAGAATTCCAATATCGTTACAGGAAAGTAATTCACGTTACTCTATTTCAAAGTAATGACATTGAACTGTGACGTCTATGCAGTGGATTTAGGTAGCGTTTTAAGTTTACTATTAATCACTTTACGATTGTAATTTAAAAGTTTATTATAAATTTTGTCCTAGACACTCAAATGGCTCTTCAGGTATATGACCATTATTCAGACGTCTGAACTAAAAGTAATGTCACTTAAGCGTGCATTATTACTAGTTAAATTCACACCTACTTTGTCAAAAAGGAAATCTTACTAATGTAAAATACCAGACCGATTTTACCAATATTTCATCCCAGGACTTTGCCGAAATATTAAGTACCTGATATTGAAAAAGCATTAGCATGCTGGATTTTCTTCTAGACGTTCGAAGAAATATGGTAAACGTGACCTTGCACCAATATTTCTATTGATTTACACTCAGGAATTATACATACATAAACTTATGTTGTCTGTCAATATTGGCAGACGTGGCGTTTGGTTTATTCTTCTTTATTATTTCCAAACAAAAATGATGCATCCCACGACTGTCATAACAGAGGTCCATGCACCTTTACTTGAGGTAAAAAATAATTAGATATAAATTATTAAAATAATTCATATGAAAATTCCTATAACGATCTGTCTCATTACTCGCAGCGTGATGAGGTCCCTATTTAAAATTCATGGTAAACTTTTGTTTCTCATCAAAAGTTTACCAGGAATACGTAACTTAATTGTGAGCTGAACACCACAAATTATGCAATCATATTGATGCACAAAATATTTAAGCATGTGTTGAAGTGCTAAGCTATAATGTCAAGGTATTTGAAAATAATTCCCTTTTGATAATATCATGTTCTCATTTATTTGAGGAAGGTTATAATTTTATCCCACTTTATTGTATTCCAATATATTTTGCCTTAAAAATTCAAGACCATGAACTAAATATTGAATTTGAAACAGATGTAATAACAACTGATTAGTAGAATGATCCCGTCCCCAAGAGGTATGATATAATACTTACGTGCATATATGTGAAATAGTTCTTGAATTCAATCCTTATTTTTCAATACAAAGGTCTAGTAGATTCATATATCTATGCACTCTCTTTGTAAAAATTCATAAAGCTCTATGATAAAAATATTGTTTATTCTCGAAAACTTTGTAAATAGACCCAACCTAAAAATATGGAACCAAGACCCAAGTTTTTTCGTAACTAGTTTACAAAACAGCAGTAATTAAGTACAAAAGTAAGGATCTTGGTCTTTTCGTGTAGGGCCTGAATACCCGCTTGAGTTGAACATTCGGCGAGGCAGAACATCCAGCGTTCGTGTCAAACGAGTGTTCATGCGCAAGTTAAAAGAATTTACGAAACCAAAAAAATTTTAGGAATAATTATTTAATTATTACATAGAATATTACAATTAAAATGACTAGTAACTAAACTTAATGGTGTGTATCTGCGTCTGCTACGTGTTTGTGTCTGCGAACCTTCAACGGTCAGGAATTCTCGAACAGTCAGTAGTCCACAAATGGTTCGCAATAGATCTGTCAACGCAATCAGATATCTGACGTTTACCGGTTCTTTCAACAGGCGTGGATTTGGCGGTGTAACCATAGAACTAAAGCCGCTTGCAGAAGATTTGTATTCGCGGGGCGCATCTGTCTTCTACCGATTATCTTATGAGTGAATGTCAGCAAAATATCGCTTATTCCTCGACTGCGATCCACTTTACTCGCGCGAGTAACCCAAGTGGCGGCCCAGGGAGCGACGAGGAGAGTGTGATTTTTGCGTTTGGGTTCGGTTTCGGCGTTCAACTCAATTTGTCTTTTACAACGATGATTGCATATGCTTGATGTCATTCGACGAAATTATTACAGAAATAATAAAAAAAACTGAAATGTAGTTATTTTCACACTATCCTTTCAATAACAGAATAATGCAAGAGTGTGAAGTAAATCGGCAATAAAGCTTAAAATTGAAGATAATTTTCTTTACTGTCAAAATTACGTTTCTGTTTAAGTTATTTTCTATTTTCCGAATAGTAATTAGAAAATCGATCTCGTACCTTTCTCGCAGCTAGAGAAGAACTGTTGTTTCGTTTGTTTAGGCGATTGGAAAATTTTCTGGTCTCTGCGTTTTTGCGATGTAATTGTCATCAGTAACAATTCCTTCAAGATCTGGTAAGATGTTATCTACATAATGCATGTAACTTTCATTATAAGGCAACCATGTTATGTGTTAATTTGAATGGCTTTACTTACACTATTTTGCTTATAAAAATCAGAAAGCATATTCTATTCACTTATATTAATCCCTTATTTTCTAATTGTTTTGATGGAAATGGTGGCATAATATTCTCTTTTTAAAAGATTTTCTTGATCAGTTATCAACATATATGACAAATGTCTGGTTATCTTAGATACAATATCGAGTGGGGGAATATTTAGTTGTCCCTTTTAGGATAAAGTATTTAAAGTTAAATAGGGAAAAATCCCTCCATCGTTTTGTTTTCTTCTATAAAAAAATTCAATTTATTTACATATATATATATATATATATATATATATATATATAAAAGTAAAAGAAAGTAGTCAAAAAACATTAAATTACTTCAGGACAATTTATAAAAAATTCGCAGATCAAGTTTCAGTCATTCCAAATTTTTATGTTTTTGACATACAATTTGTAATCCTCCCAAATGACTAATAAGATAAAATGACCTAATAACAAGTTCTTTTTTGCGTAATTAAAAATGCACCCCCTCCAAACGCAGCAGTATATAGGTGACTGAAGTTGATTATATTATGTCTTATCATTTTTTAATTCACTCTAAAAAATCTACAACGCCGGAATGACTGACATGGTTTTCCGACTTTTTATTTTAAAGTCTTTACAATTAACAACTTTAGTAGTACGATACGTCTGTATAAAAATGTTTGCCATCAGCTCTTTAGCTAAAAGACCTTCATCGTGATTTGATTAATTATTATAACCATAGACGCAATTTAAAGGTATATATGTTCATGGTTCGATTGAATTTATTGTTTGCTCTACCGCATTCATCGTATTTTACTTGACATTTAAGGTAAAAATTTTGCCAGATATGGAAATAATTTTGTTTAGAACAAAATCCAAACATTATTTCACTGAAAATGAAGTCAAACGTATTTTGCAATGAAAATACTGGAGGATTTCGCCTAAAAAATATTAACAAATTTTAAAGTTGTACAAAATTAATAAAATAATAGAGAAAATAAATTGTGTGTTTTCCTTAGAAGTTTTCATGAATGTAATTGTTAATTATCGTGATTTATATATTTTTGCTTAACATGTAATATTTGTATTTTATCTTATCCTCATGGAAAAACCATACACTAGTCTCTTCAAACTTCGCTTTACATGTTTTTAAGTCTTTTTTCATCATTTTCGTTTGCGGCTGTAAATTTGATTTACTTTTGCAACGCACCTTATCGACTAACTTAAGAGGTATGAATTAGTCATAATCGATATAAAAATATCTAAATGTATATTAGAATACTTTCACAGTTTTTATCTTAGGATTCAAAATTCATTATACATTTGCATATCGGTATTTAGCATTACACCATATATAGTACATTGAATTGTACTTTAAATCAACAAATCCTTTCCCGTTAAACACATTGTGACCATGGAATTTTTGGTAAATTTAAGTTTTGAATTCGAAAAAATGCCCACCTAGCCCGATTTTTGTACAAACTCTTATTATAATAATCACTGAAAGTACCTTTAATTTATGCCCTATAAGTTAAGGGTACATGGAACAACATAAAGCTACATGGTTTGACTAATCTTTGAGGAAATTTTATAGTATAACTACTACTATTCAATATATTATTGATATGTAAATACTAAAATCGTTAAGATATATTTTTTAGGAACAGTGCAAAATGAAACTAATATATTTGTTCTGTTTTATCCTCTATCGTACTTCAAAACGGCTGTAGTTGAGGATCAGATTCAAAACTTGTGAGACCGGAGTGAAGAAAGAATCAAAGAAAAAAGAGAATATTTATGTCATGGCAGTTTATATCGATTGCCATAGAAACGTGGTTCGGAAAAATAGCATTGCAGCAAGAATGAAATATGAGTGATGGTCCCAGGAAGTCCACGACATTGTGTTAGTATGTAAAAGTTGCAAGCAAAACGGCCTATTTTATATATTTGTAATAAAAGGCCAAGGAAGAAAAAGCAAATAGAAAGGCGTAAAAGCGCTGCAGAATATCATTCGTATGTACAAACACTATAATTAATACCGCAAGAACATCGGTCGTTAATTTTGCCCGACTCATTAAAATTTAAATATTTCTGAAGAATTATTTACTACAAGGCCTGTATCATCATTGTTGTTATTGACATTTTCTCCCTTCCCGAGAAAAAGATTATATTGGTCGACTCATTGGCATCGCATTAAAGTAGCCATAGTATAGATATTTTTAATGAAGAAAAACGATGACCACCAGTTTACTTTAAAGAAATTAACAGATGCATGCGTAAGCAATTACTAAAACTAATAAAGCTTAAGGGAAGTATGTGAAAAGAATTGCTAAATTTATTAAACCCACTGATTTTACTATCATTGTTATCAATGGCACGGTATACGATGTCAATATACGAACATGTTTATTCGGTCCGCACGGTTGTGCGGTATGGGATTAATATTTGTTGTGTTACAAATATTGCAAAATTATCGTACATTTTCTTCAAAAACGATTTGCTGTACGAATAATTGTCAAGAAATAATTTTTGTAGAAAATATTGTAGTGCAATTTTCAAAAAATAAGTCACAATAATAGTATGTGCTTATGGAGGGCAGATAAAGAAATAAAAATTTAAAGCAATCTTATTTACTCCACTTTCGAAACATCAACATTTAATATTTCTTTCAAGAATGAATAAACCACCGGTACCTTGGGTGATAAGTTAATTAATCCCAGAGAAGTAAATTCCCCACTTATTAATTTGAATAAAGCAACTGATAATTTCTTCATTACCAGGTTATTTTGTCATGAGAATACTTTTAATGGAAAAAAATAGTTTCTCTTTCACCTACGATCACGAATGAAAAATGTTCTAATTTATTAATGATTTTTTTTGGTTATAATTTAATTAGATACTCATTGACTTGTAATAGTTTTGTTTTATACTACATGAAGTAAGTTTGTGAATTCTTAAAAAAAAGAAATGAGCCGTCACGGGACGCCTGGCAGATGTGAAGCATCGTCTTCGTACAAGTAATATGCATAAAAGACAAGATTGTTACAGGAACTAAATTTAGCATAATGATAAAATAAAGTATTACGAATTTCTTACAGGAAATAATAACTTTATTTCAAAAACATTTATTTACATTAATACAAAAATAATAAAGCACAGGTTATGTGTACCGTAGTAAACAACAGCGTCGAACTGAGTGAGGAGGGGGTCGCGTCGTCGGTTACGCATAGCGACACGTCGCCATACCGTAAACTCTACTATATATAGACTATATATATACGTTAGTATAGCGTGGCGGCCCGTCGCCACAGCAAGCGTCGCCATGCCAACGATCCGGTTTATACCTGCGCCTATAGATGTTTCACATCAATAATTGTCTAGCATTTTGTATCTATCTAAGACGTTCTGCAGTAACAAAACAAAAATAAATGCACTACCATTTTTTTCACAATGTGACATACATTAATTGAAAAGTGAAAGGCGGTATCACACATCTTTAGAATTTAAAGGTACACATCTTTTGACTTAAATAAAAAGTTTTTCTATATCCTCTTTATCATTTTTAAAATCTACTCAATCACACTTTTGTGTTTCATAATTCCACTATTTAAATTCATGGCGGTTCAGAAAAAATGTCTCCACGTAAAATAATCTGAACAGTGGATAGACAGATGAACATATAGACAGAGTGGATAGGCAACTATATGAAGCAAAAGATAGGATGGAATTATAAGAGTTCTTTTTTGCCCTTTGGCTACAGAATCCTAAAAAACAGGCTAAGTCTAGTTTCCATGCCGAGGGTCCCATAACTCGTTTGAGGGGAAATTACTTCATTTATCATATGTCAAAATAATACGATGTATAATATAATTAAGTTGGAGATAAATATAAAATTGTGAATATCTTAAAGGCACGACATCTATGATGACATCATTATAGTTTCCTGAGATTTTGAGTGTGCTCTAAAAACCCGTTTTTAATAATTTAGTATTTTCAAAAATAAGGGAGTGATACGGGAATACTTTTATTGCATATTTTTTAATAAATCTTGGAAGAAATTCTATTAAAATTTTGAAAAAATACATTTGAGACCATTTTAAATAGCCCTTTGAAAAAATATCCTCATTTATATATGGGATAAAGATGTATTTATCCAAGAATTTAATTAGCTTCTCCTATGATATCTTTATAAATATGTTTGGTTGATAGCTCTTGAGATATGTGCGAGGTAACATACTTTACTACTCTACCGTATATAAAGTTTTGGCCCCAAGCGGTTTCTGAGAAAGAAACTATGTCACATGGATAGAAGGCACGTTGGTGATCATATAAAACCTGCGTATTTTTGAGGAGAAAATAATAATCAATATAGCACATCCATTCATTATTTAGACTGATAATCATAGAACGAGAAACTCATATTTAAACGGGCTATCAGATAGACCGTTCTATAGATTGATGAAATTGAAAAAGTTCAAAATTTTCATTAAGCTTGTGTCAAGAAACCATTTGTAGTATCCTCGATTATATATATCTTCCGGCTTTCTTGCTTCATTCTTTAAAAGTTTTTTAACTGGGCAATGTTTAAATATATCCTAACAGCCAGTGGTTTGTTACATTTTTTTTTATCTCCGCGCTCTGTATAATTTTGTAAAGAAAATTTTGTTCATTAAAAATTACAGCAAAGGAATATTTAGCCCAATTATGCAAAATTGTATTCTATAGTAAGTATGCAAGTAGTAAGAGATCTTTATAAAAAGCACCTTACGCATACAACAATTATTGTTATTTATAATGCTAAATGCATAATAAATAAATTTTAACGTATATATGTTATGATTACTATTATTTATTATGTATGTAATAATAAAATTTACATTGTTCAATGCATCAGCGACATCACTTGAATCTCATAATTCTAAAGATCATGAATCTCATGATTTCGAGGAGTGTATAAAGTTAGACCATTATAAAGCGCTGATGACAACTTTTCATATATTCATTCACAACAATAAAAAAATTGTTAATAAAATCGGCTATGATACTAAATCCAGAGAGAAATTGTTGAACTTATTTTAGTTTGAGAGGCCTTGCCTGATAAGTCACATCATATTCGAGTGAATATGAAAATGTTGACGAAGACGTAAAATACACAGCAAGTCTACCTGAGTCAGGAAGAAACCAGCGAATCAGTTAAGACGGGTATCAAAGAAACCAACTTATTGATTAAGACAATTTAAACATATGTCACCATCACTTAAGACGTTATTGTAACAATTTATCCTGAAATCCGTCAGTAAACCATTGAAAGGTCTCGAGATATATTAGTGTCTCTATTCTTACGAATGCAATAGTGCATGGAAGTTGATAGATACTCCAGAGAGTGGTAATATAATAAAATGTAAATTAGTCAAAGAAAAAAGATTGATAATGAAAACAAGGTTTGTTTGCAAAATAAGGTATGACAAAAACTATTTGCATAACTTTTAAAACCCTTTTGAAACGGAGATTTGAGGAATTAATTTTAAGCAAAAACTACAGCGATTACTACCCCAGAAATTTATGATAAAATATCGAAAATGTAATTGTTCCATTTACGGCATTCCCCGAGGGCCTAGCTCAAAATTGTTGATAATTGACTTCTTGACTTTCTTCTAACTCATGCTTTATCCAAAAAATAAGATGTATATGTACTAAAAAGAACAAAAGACTGTAAAACCATTTTTGCATTTCATGTAGATAAATTCTTTGTTTTTTAAATAAAATAATGTCGTAAATTCGAATTAAAAAAACTGTTAGCTTTACAATTGGTACTAAAAGATTTAGGAGCAAATAAACACGATATTGGTACTAATATTTTTATAGGTAAAAGTGAATATATTATAAATTTTGGTCAAGAAAATTACATACAATAATTATTAAACAGATTCAACGTAGACGTGATAAAACGATAGAGTGTAAAAGAGTAGACGCTCTCATTAAAATTAATTTAAACGTCAATATAGAACAGCATCATAAAAATAAAATTTTCTATCAACAATTTATTGCCATATGGATTGTATATGAATATTTCATTTCCTCTTATAGTTTTTAGTTTGAAGTCAATTAAACAATATTATAAGTACGAATATGTGTCATTCCATAAAATAATTTTAATACATTTAAGAAAATAATGTTAGACGTGATAAGACGATTGGCAGATTTGGAATATATAAATTTATTTATATTTTTATATTGAAGTATTTTTATTTGAACGAATTCAAATTGAAATTTTCACACAAATATTTTTTAGTCTATTGAAAATATATTTCTAATTAATACTGTTAGCCAAGAAGACGCTAAGTTGGCTGAATGGCACGTCGCAACGTGTCATAAGAACGTTTTAACTCTATCCAAATGCGCCATTAGATGTTTGACATTATACAATTGCTTTATATTGCTCCAAAAATTATCTGTAAATATATTTTATTTATTTTATAAGGAAATCAAATACATTACTCTGCGTAAATATTTTTGTAAGGACTGTGTTAATAAGAAAATAATAAACCTAAAATATTTGAAAAACAACTTAAATGCTCGAAGATTTAGTAAAAAAAAGCTTAAATAAAACGATACATTAAAACTTTATGAAAATATTATATACTCAAAGTCTTTGTGGTATATAAAATTTTCAAACTTTAATTTATTCTTTGTAAAAGAAAATAGAGTATAAATCTAAAACCAAGTAGAATTCCATTTTAATCTCCTGTAAGACTGGCTAGATTATTTTTTGCCATTTTGCTTCACTACAATGTCAGATTTCATAATTTTTAATTAAGTCTGAACAAATTTATCGAAAAAAAAAATGAATATATAGATCTGGCATATGATTAAAGGTTTAATAAGTCACTAGCTGTTAGAGAAAATAAAAAAAAATACCTAGTTCTGAAAACTTTACAAAAATTGTATTGACAACGATTTCGTCAGCAACTGTTAACTGTACACCATGTCTCAGCCTAAATCTACCCAAAGGTTAAAGTTTGTTCCAAAGCTATCAATAAAAAGGTTTATGTAATGGAAATGTCGACTAGGTGTATTACTATGACTCCATTTAATTTCACTATAATAATCTGTAACTCGTATCGGACAATTAGATTTTAAAAAATATCTAAAGTTTTTTGGGGCCATGAGTAATTTTAAGCAATGTGGTATGAACAAAAAATTACAATTTAAATCAGTAAACAAATACTACAGAAATAAATATGTTACAGTTCACTATAACTTTCTCATTACAAAACTATTTTTATTTGTGATATTTCCTGCTTGAAATTATAGGTCAACATTTACAAAGTTGTTTCCGCCTTTTCAAATCGAGTATACAATTACCAATCCATTTCAAAACTGCTACACCAATGCTGATAAATTAATAACTTAATGGAAACATACGGCACATACATGTTCGAACAGACATCACAGACAATTGCAAAGATGGATTTTTAATTTTCAAATGCATTTAAAACAACGACCATTTTACTAAAATTATAGCAAGAAACGTGTCATAACATTAAGACTAGATTTAAAATAAGCGCTTTATTAGAATTTTTTTTTTAATCGAGAACCAAAACTTAAAACAGTAAAGAAAAGTGACTTAAGAAAAAATTTGGGAACAATTACAACAAAATTCATGGTAATAAATTTATGGAAATTCGATTTAATAACTTGTTGTAAGAAAATGATTAATCGTAAAAAATGTATTTTATTACTTAATGGCAACTGCCATGTTCTTCGTTTCTATGAAAATATTATGTTGTAATTTATTATAAAACTTACTTGTTATGATCTACTATAAAACTAATGAACAATAAGCAGTGAGATTATAATTACCAAAAAAAATTGCATTGTACATAAGATCTTGTGTCCACCCTATAAAATAACGAGTGTGATGCACGTCATTCCCTTACACTATTCTATAAAATAATTTATTCCCCTTGATTATCTTAATATATTTTCTTAAAAAATGTCCCTTAACACTTTCACCCTCTACACGTGCAGGTAATTTGATTTTTCTTTTAATTTTACATATCCAAATTAAATTTCTTTGTGTTTTAGCATTAATATTAAAAAGATGAAAAAAATACTAGGAAAAAGTGAAGATTTTCAAAATTTTTAAATAAATATTTTTCCCTATTTTCATCCTTTATTTATTTTTTTAAAATAAATCATCACATCACTTTATACTAAATGCCATTTGTTGGCAGAGTAATATGCTAAATAGAAAAATATCGCGTAAGATCCATGTTTTACGATATTAATATCCGTCACAAAATTTGAATACCTACGGAACAATAAATATGTTTTTACATACATTTTGCTAGTATTCCTATTCATCTAAAACATTCGGAAAATTAATTGCCAAACAACATGCTTGAATTAATTTTTTTTTCATATCCATTATCATATCAAATATGCAAATTGAACACTCACTCCATATCGACATTTGTATTAATAAAATGCAAAATATTTCTTCTGTGTACGCTGAGCTTCATTGTTATTTTTATTTACAACACAAATTGTATAAATTATAAAAACGCCACGAAACTTTCCTGTTCAGTTGATCATCAGAATTTTAAGTGTCATTTTAACCAAGCCAAATCCTAAGTTCTTGGTATTGTACACACTCACTACTAATGTAAAATATGTTAAAATAACAATCATGTCAGCTGTCCCAGATGAAGTCACGTGATACAAACCACAAGTTCGTAATAATAAATGCTCCTTTGAATCGACAGCGCACAATAATTTAAAAAAAAATATATATATATGTATATATATATATATATACATATATATATATATATATATATATATATATATATATTCAATGTAGTTGACGTAATCTTAATACATAAAAATGAGACCGAACATAAGGATAGAGATAGGCATACGAAGAAGGAGACAGATTATATCAAAAGACAGTGCGAGGCTATGCGCAGCCGCCGCGCATGTCTGTAAATATATCTATCCTTTTTTTGTTTCCCGCTGCCGATTGCCATAAGTAGTGGTTGTCCCGGAACTCCACGACTTTGCACTTCGCGACTGGATAGCGGTGTATTGCTTAGACCCCTCGCTAAGAGGTAAATATTAGAACAGTGTTTTAATATTTTTTTAGAATAGTGTTTTAAAATTTAGTTGTAGGGTATGTGCATATTGCCGCATAATAAACAATTTCTTATTGTTTGGGTACTTCATTTTCTTTTTAAAACAATTTATTATTTTTTGATTGTCTGATGTCCTTCTGGGTGTTGGTTAGTTTTTGCGGCTACATAAGATGTTCAGTCATTATGGAAAAGGGTTAGAATAGTAATAAGACGATACAAGATCAAAGTCCAAAACCGTGTAAATTGTTTTTCAAACCACCCTCTCACAACTCTGGAGTGCAATGCACTGTGTTTATTATAGTTAATTCATTGCGGTTTTTATAGCAAATGGTTCCTGAGGAAAGGGGCTATGGTAGACAGAAACATGGATGGACACGTGAGTATGGATCTGTCCACAGGGGTATGTCCTAATACTGTACACAGCCGATAATGTGTTATAAGAATTTTAATTCTTTTAAATATTTAATACTGAAATATTTTATTAACATATTATTTATAATTCAACATGTTTTATAAATAACATGAAGTGTTTTCGTGCTAAAATTTTTTAAATGACCAGAGTGCGTTCAGTAAACCATTATATACTTTGCTTTTTTCTTACGTCTACATTCTATTCGTTATCTTTTTATAAAATGTATGTTATGTTTATTCAATATACTGATAATTATGTATTACATTCAATTACTGTCGTTACTCTTAGAAATATGATGAAAATTTTATCTGTATTAAATAAACATATTTTTCAGTAAGGCACTTTTTCAAATCGTAATATTTCGACATTTTAATTTTAATTTTATTAACAATTTTATGTAAGACACTCAATTCTAGTGTGGATTAAAAGAAAATACAATGATTTGAAAGGTTTGCTTTTATTATTTTAATATTACTTATTTTGCTATATTCAACTTTGATATTTCCAAATATTGCATGGAGAAAAATAAAATAATCTTATACTTAAATGGAAATGCGGAAAATGCACAATACAAATTTTCTTTCAATCGATATTGAACCGTGATGTTTTTATACAGTAGGTGCATATCATATTTTATACGTATTATTTTATACGCATTAAAATTTATTATTAATTCTACCTATTGAGAGTAAATAAAATAATTTTTCTTTTAAACATATTAGTTCAGGCAGAGAAGTCATTACAAAAAAAAATGACGGTCACTTTATACAAAACCTTCTAATCAGCTACTTTAGTATTGTAGGGATTGTTTTGAAGATCGTAAATCCAGTACACTTTAATTAGAATTTTTTTTTCATTTTTATAAGCACTTTTTTGACTTCCATTTTCTGAATGCACAAAACGCAGATTTCATATACGAAATGGTCTTTGTTTGTAAAGAGGAATAATTTATGTTTCCCGTTTCCATAAAGACACGGAAGCGTTCAAATTAAAATAGACGTAAAATAAAAGTGTAGGTATTTGAACAGAGTTAATACTTAAATGATATAAGCGAAAGAGACGTAAGATCAGATTCATTTTGTTTGAAAGGGAAGACCCGAAAAACATTCCAGACTTGAGTGCAAAACGTAAATGCAAATACGGATTACAATCATATGAAAACTTTAAGGGGAATAACAATGAATAAACCAATATCGCTCATACTGAGGTGTTCACGATAGTTGTACATTTATGAAAGAAGGAAGAAGAGTGTTTGTGAATTTGAAGAAAGAGAGACATTAATATGTACTTAGTTATTTATGTGACTTGTATCTGTTTTGATGCAATAACCGGCCAGTGCTGTACAAAATGGGGCAAATTCCGTGTGATTGACAGTCATTATTCGATAATTGTTGCTATATTCACACAAATGTAAAGTGGCTTGAAGGTTTAAATATATCGATTTGGTTACCTTGAGTGTCACAAAAATTGTATAAGCCGAATAAAAGTCTTTCAATGGCCTCCGACCTAATTGCAATTTATTATTATGACCAACACAAAAACATTTAAATATACTTTTATGCCATTTAAGTTCAAAATGTATACGATGGAATACAATAGGTTCATGATTTGTGTATGCGTATTAATGGTTGCACGAACATTTGTCAGAAATTGCTTGTTATTCTATTTAGTGGCATCATCAGACGTTCCACGTTTACAATACTAAGTTCTGTTATATAACATTAATACTACATAATATTAAAATGCAAACGTTAACTCATAATAAGTCCGTACTTGGTGAACTAAAACCATATTACTATATTTTACAACTTCTTGGGTTTCACTACAACGTTTCCCTAGATAGATTTAAAAATCTAAAGCTAGTTAATTTCAAAGATTTCGTCTTTGATCTCATGTGTTTATTGTTCAACATTGTCATTATAATAACATCTCTGTGCGCCTTCGGTACAGCAGTTCTATACGCTTTGTTTTACATTGAATATTTAGATGCCCTTGAAGCCTTAATTTGTGTAATTTTTGTCGTTTTCTTAAATTGTATTTTGCCTTCCGTTATTTGGATTATATCAATGGTAAAAAGTATAAAATTGAATTCAATGTTGCTTGACATATCAAAATTAGATGCGGAATGTGAATGGTGGAATACCCGCGCGCGGCCGGTACAGATAACAAAGGTCTTCATTGCTGTTTGGTTAATTTTTATTATCGTAGACGCAGTTTCAAAGGTTTATATACCCATTACGGTAATTCAATTGGTTGTTTTCTACATAGCGTCCATCGCGTATTTCTCGACATTCATCAAGATTGGCTGCGTTATCGAAGTAATTTTATTTAGAGCGAAGTTGCTGAATTCAAACATTATTTTATTGGAAAGAAAATTAAACGTTTTTTACAACAAAACTACACAAACATTATGCCGCAAAGAAGTTACACAAATTTTGAACTCTTATAGAAACTGTCATTTTAAATTGATTACATTAACAGAAAATATAAACTCTCTTTTTTCAATCGAAATATTCCTGAATACCGTTGCAAATTTTGTTCTTTTATATCTAAATACTTCTTATGTAATATTAGAATTTTACTACATACTCATGCAAGAAAATATATACAAGTCTCTTCAAAATTCGCTTTATAAACTTTTAAGTGCTTTTGCCATGAATTTCGTAAGCGCTGTAAACTTAATTTATATTTGCAACATGGCTCATAGGCTAATTGAAGAGGTAAGAATACTTGGTATATACAGCTTAAAGTAAAAGGTTTTTTCGCAGCGTTCAAGCTGAAAATTTTCAACGAACATTATGTTATTGCATACCAGTGTTTTAGATATGAGAAATGCAGTTCACAAAAATTGTGTTAATTTTCTCTTAGAATTTCTACGTAAATTGAGCGAAAATACATTTATTGAATTGCTTGGATAGCTCTGCTTAATAAACGTGGTAAAACATGGTCAATATTTTTATTGAACTCTATAACTCTCTACAATTGTAACTTCAGTTGGATGGGAATTGCGATTGCAAGAAAAAGGCTGAACACTTTACCAGTAGATTTGTTCATTACTAACTATGTATTTCGGTGAATTTACATTTTTTTCTTTTTCTAAGTTTCATAAAAATAACACAGGCAAATCAATAATAATATTTCTAAACAATAATTAACATTTGCCCATTCAATAAATATTGAAAACGTTTGGAACGTATTTTCAATATTTTTTTTTGTATTGATGACCCTTTTCCATAAGGAAAAAACTTTTCTTCCTTTTCTATCGCACCCTTAATTATAATTATTAAAATATTATCATTACTTAATAAAATTAAACAGGTAAGGCGCACACCTCGACTTGTCAATAAACTGGCTCTCTACGTACCAGATGAAGATCTCCTGGACACGGTAAGTCTTTATATTTTATCGCATACAATCACACGATTTTGAATGTGCTAGTTATGAATACAGCACCTTTAGTACAGAGTTTTCGTTTGTAAAACACATAAGAAATTGACTACAACGTGAACGCCTAATAAGAATTGACTATATCCTGGATGTCCCAGCTCATTTAATGCATATCATGTCGTAATAATCGAAATTACTCCATCTATCCGGAATAATACAACATTCCAGAAATGTATGTCATTAGAATAACATTTAAATCAAAGACGTCACTTAAATTCTTAATTCTTTTAATATATTTATTATTTAATTTTTTTCAAAGTCATTATTGCTACAGCAAATTAACTTGTATAATGTAGTAGTTATTAATATCATAATAAGTAATAAAAAAAAACCATGAATATTCATTTATTAAAAGTCATATATAAAAGTGCCCCCGCTACGATATATTATATCTGGTTTAAATACCACTAATATTATAATTTGGACATAATGCGTAATAGTTTATTTATTTGTTACCTAATAACTCTTCAACCAATTAACAAATCAGTGTCACATTTTTGCATATTTTTTGTAGCGGAGTAATACACAGTCTATGTGTTTTCCGCGATTTCCCGCATGTGAAATATTTATACCTCGAAAAGTGTGTTTATTACTCAATCACACATAAACAGCATGGTAGATTTTTTTATATTTAACTCAAGAAAAATTATTAATGCTGTAGGATGAAGTCAGTAATTTTGTTCAATAATAAAATGTTAGTGCTTACTGCATTAACGTGTCAATTTCCTGCGCGTTCGTGTACGATCCACAGATGGCGCAACGCGTATGTAACAAGAATTTAACATTATTTATAGGTAGATGTTATATTGTTGTCATTGAGTTAGACACAAGCCCGTATGTTAATTGGAAATCCACACAAATAATACCGCGTGCGAAAACCTGATTAAATATATTTTTAACTTCAAAGCCAAAAAAAATTTTCTCTAAATATATAGTTAGGACAAAAAAAATTTTTTTTTGTTAAATAAGTCTACGAGGCGGCTTTTATCGAATATAATATCACCATAATAAAAATATTGTTCAATCAACTCTCTTGCACATATCGGTTTGTGAACCCAGCCAGCAATGATATAAAAGCATTCATGTCTAACTGAATATTTTCATAACTTCACTTATTGATTTTCATATCAACAAAAACGACTTTTAATTTGCCGAATAATCCTTCATCTGTTTTCAGCTAAAACGGTTTTCAATACAACTTGCCCTCACTCCGGTAGAAATTACAGCCAGCGGCTTTTTTAAACTCGACAACGGCACCATTCTAGCGGTTAGTAATGGGATATGGAATTAGACCTGAAGAAACCTTTATTTTCCTTTACATTATATACCTGTGTATCTATTATACTATATTATTTATTGGATATATTTGGCGTTCATTTTGTAGAAATTCATTATTCACAATTAAATGAAACTACGTGATGTGGTATTATTTCCATTTTAATCCTTATATAAATATAAATGAGGTTTGATTTCTCGTCAGCTATTTTAGGTTCAATGCTTTTCAATGGACTCGCTTCATAATATTTATTTCTATTACTAATAATTAACTTCAGATCATTTTTCTTTACTTATTTTGACGCTTCTGTAATTTTTTTAACTTTCGTGGTCATTCTTTCAATTTTTGCTAGTATTTAAATGACAAATGAAATGTTTAGGGAGTTATTAATATTTGTTTTCTTTTCAGATATTCAACACGTTGATGACCAACACAATTATACTCATCCAATTATTCAACTATCGATTTACAATGAATAAATAGAGACATTGCTTATAGAAATACACATTTAAAATAAATGAAATGGTCCAATGCCACCAGTTGTTAATTTCCCCAAAAGTAAAAGAACATTTAAGTTTATTGTATTATTTTTCCAAACCTGTCATATTCTTTTTAATTTAATAAATCACATGGAAACAAAAATTACTCTGAGAGATTTACAATTTTTTTGTCCATACACTATAAGGCTCTGAGAAGCTACCAAAATTATATTGAATATCCTCTATGAAAATAATGCTATTGAGGCTGTTCTGATGTGGAAAGTTTTGAAAATGTCACTGTATTATCAACGATTTACCAGTATATGAAAAGATGGGTCAAACGAATATCTAATTATGTATACACACACAATACATACATGTATATATATATATATATATATATATATATATATATATATATATATATATATATATATATATATATATATATATATATATACACATGTACATATACAATAAATTACGGAATTTTGAAAGACACGTTTTCAAAACTTGGTTGATAAATAGTTATTGAATAGTTACACGTGGATATTTATAATGGGCGAAATCCGGTTAAAATATAATTCGGTAGACTTGAGAGAGTATGCAAAAAGTATGATTTTTTTTTTAAATTTGCATTACAAAATTCCAAAAAATCATACTTTTGTATACTTTCTTAAGTTTGCCAAATCATAGGTAAATTTAATAAACTTACATGCATACACTAGACTAGATCGATTACCGCCGATTCCAGCTCGTTTGGACCAATGATTTAGGGTTAACGATTTTGAAGCAACGCGCAAAAAGAGTGCGCTGCAGATATTCGATACAGTAATGCGGTTTCACATAGTGATCCCAATTTAGAAATAATACATTCTTGGGAAATTTTTTTGGATTTTAGCATTGAAAATTATTAAATAATTTGAGATGTAGAGAATTGAAGAAATGGTGGGAAAGGAAACAAGCCTGTACCCTGCGGTAGGTAGCTGTAGGTAGACATTTCGTCGTAACGTGTCATTATTTACTTGTGTTCATACTTTTTTTTCTAACAGGTTAATTTTACAATTTTTTTAAATAATTAAAAAAATCAATTGAATTTATAATAAATGTATTATCCTATCTTCACTTCCAAGAGACACGCTATGTGTATACGCAAAATTTCATGTAAATAAGAAGAGTAGTTGAAACGTGAATGCAGAACAAATAAAAAAACGAACTCTCTTTCGCATTTATAATATTGGTATGATTCTTTCATGGTTGAGGTAATAATATTATTATTAATAGAACGGAATTATTTACCGTGCAGTTCGTTTTCAAATTTTAACTAAAAGCAACTGTAACATTTTATCCTCATTTTGTGATGCGAGATAATTGGCTTACATGAAGATGTAGGTAGCAATTTCCAAAAAAAAATGTCGAAAAAAGTCGAAAAAAAGTTTCACATGAACTTTATGTGATAATTGATGAAATGTGGATGGATACAAAACTTTTCCGTCGTTGAGACTAAATGCAGGGAGAAATCTTAAGTAAGAAACGCGTCACGACGCAAAGAAAACGTGATCTCAATATTGATTATTTTGAATTAAATTTTTTTAATGCAGTTTTTAATCTTCATGCAAGGGTTTGCTTTTTATTTGGCGGGCGTTTTAATTTGAAACCATCAAATACTCTTGGAAGCACAACCCGGTGAGATCTTTATGCGCTGCATATTTTTTTGTAATTATACTGGATACTATACTGTTATAGGCGGAGGACGGGAATTAATAAACTATTCAAACCAATAACCTAAGCGATTTTGCCTCTTGTAATTTTTTTCGAGGTCGCAGGTAGTTGTGAGTGTATTTGAATCTTGATATTCGTAAATATCAATTGAAATAAATATCTTAATTTTATTTATTGCAAGTTTCTACTAGCAATATAATATGCATAGATAATATACACGTATTGATCTAGACTACTAAAGTTCACAATTAAGTGAGACAACTTTGCTTGTCATTTGTCCAAAAGTTGCAAGGTCTAGACTGAATTCATTCTCCTCTCCTCCCACTGAGCATCTTTTTTTAGGAATTAAGTTTTGAAATTAACAGGGTATATTTATTAGAACATAAGATATATAGAAAAAAAATCTAAAATCCGAAAATTCTGATTTTTTTAATGTACTCCTAAAGGAACATTTGTATAAAATTAATTTGTTCATTGTAAAGTATATAAGAATTATTCGCAATTTGATGTATGCAAAAATGGTTATTTGAGGATGTAAATAATATTATTGATATGTAAATTAAAAACATTTAATGACTTTTACCACCAAATAGGAGTAAAAAATTCAGAAATATGTCTAGGAACTAACAAATGTAGGTAACAAAAAGTAATGCTACCAATAAACAAAATTAAATTTGTCACAACTTAAAAAAATTAAACAATGTTCAGATAAAATTCAAAACAAAAATTAACGCTTTTTAAAAGTAATGCTTAATATAATCACTCAAATTATCAATGAGATCCATATTTACGCTTGTCTGCCTTCGTAAGAACCATTTTCATGAAATCGCGTGAAACAATTTCTACCTGGAACAAAACATAAAAAAATGTGGCATTATTTACAGAATACAGTAGTTCTTTTGATGCAACCACTGTTTCTACAGCGGTGTTACTTTACAGTAGTATATTCTGGCAGATGATCAGCTTTTTGCAGGCGACATTCAAGGGTGGTTATCGATTTTACCACATCCCTCCTCTTCTTATGTTTTGGTTCCAACTTCTCGTAGGCTTGCTCGATTTCATCATCACTTTGGTATTCATTATCAGTAATGAGTTTGTACCCAACTCAAGCTTGTACTGACGCAGCTGCATGATATTTTTATTCAATATCCCTTTTCGTAATTCTATTCCTCTGTATTATAGCCAAGAATTCACAATGGATAGATCAAACAGATGTAAAATTACACGGATGATACATTTTTGGTACGATTGCGAGAAAGACAAATGGGGAGCATTGGATCAGTAAGATCCATCCATGTTTAGATTGTACATTTTTATTACTTTTCATACCGGCTGTCTTTCTTAGACCATCGTTCACATTCTTCATGGTATTCATTGGAATAACATGAGGACATTATAAAAACGGGTTTGTTATCCAGCCACCTAATTACAGCAAGTTTTCATCTTCTCTAATTTTTACTTTAGTGCTTTCTCTTTGTCCCTTTCCAAACAATCTTCCTTCATTTGGAACACAGTCTCTTGGAATTCTACTTTTCATCACTATGCCAGTTGGATTAAATCCAAGTCTAAGTAACTCGTCGCTTAATTTTACTGTAGTAAAATATCGATTGCAACATAATGAGTATCCAGGAACCAACGTTCTACTTAAAAATAAGACGGCATTTTAAACTAAACCAAATCCTTGACTTCTTTGATCGGGAAAAGTAGTGTCTCCCTGATAGATACCCATATCGTACACCACATCTTGAGGCGAAGCCAAGACAGAAACTTGGAGCCCAATGGAGTTTGATTTACCCGGGCAGTACTGATGCATAGGGCTTAATCATCTACCCGTAAAAGGGATTATCATTTAGTCGAATAACGGCTTTATTTTCCAAATCAAGTCTTTTCTTTCTTCGGTTGTAACGTCAGGATGGTTAACATATTTTAGACGTTTTCTAATGAAATGAAATCTGTTACGATTCATAGCCATAGTGATTCACACATAATTCATATCAGGGTTTTTTCCATTTGTGTAACCAACACATGTCAATTTGAGGGTACTGAAGCGCAAATATTATCGTACTTATACTTAAATAAGTTTTCAGTGCTTTCAGGGTGAGTCCAAGTGATTTTCGAGTCCCTAAAGTAAGCATTCTATTTGTACTCTACAATACTCACAATCGTCAAAAGTATTTTGTCGTCAATGTGTTAATCGTAATGATCATTCCACTCCCAGTTAGTTGTGCCTGTATGGCAGTATACCGGAAGTGTTAAATTTAATACCACCGTATTAAATTTTTGTTTGCCAGATATCCTCTTCTTGATCTTGTAAAGTGTTGTTTAGGCGAAGTGAAAGCGACCACTAAGAATGTAGGTTGGCACTGCTTCGCGTGCGTGTACGCTCACGTCCACGCTTAATTGTAGATCTTGCACGTCCTCTTGTTTGTATACGTTACGCTGTAGTACTGGAAATTACTTCAGAATCACAAGAAATAGCCGGAGAAGATACTGGAGCGTATATTTCATCTTAGTCCTCATGAGAACTGCTATTTGACTCATGATTAGTGTGTTGAAAGAGTTCGGGTGGTGTGTACGCGGGATCTTCATCTGAATCATCTCATATGAAGTCCATTGTGGAGTCATTTAGTCCATTGATGATATCATTTTCTGATAGGACTGAAACAAAAGCAAATCAATGAAAATATATTTATGTACATCACACAGTACAAATATAGTTTAACACCGTTATTATTAAATAACTACTTTTCTGTTTTAGAAAGAACTTAAGAAAAATATCTGTGTCTCAAACACAATGAATCATAAAGCAAAAATATAACTCCTCAGATTGAATATAATATTCTTTTTTTAGATTTATAATTTGTCCAAATTGCGTAAGATGAAAATTGATTTACTTACCCATGAGTGTGCGCTGTGCTGCACGTGAATCAACCGACGCTATTTTTAAAGAAGTAACAGGTGCCTTCAATATTTTCCATGTGTCAATGAACCGATGTTGCCAACAATAAAAATATACGGGATACTGCAGTAATTAAATTGAAAATAGATTTATTTTCTGTTACTGTACTATACAAAGTACAAAAGTAGGTAAGATGTTTAAGTAAGTTTTGATATTGCAGAATTGGTAATCAGTTTCATGTTAAAATTACTTATAGAACAAAGAATAAATCTTTTGAACAAATCGATATATAGTCGATATATTTCATATAATGCGACGACTTAAAAATTATTCAATATACAATCCGTACTGAATTTTCGTTTATTCTGGTTTTTAGACTCAGCGAATAAAATTTTTTGATTTATGATAGGTTTTAAGTTGAAATTTCAAACATTCCACGTCGTTTCATTGTATCCAGTCAAGACAATAAAACTTATCGCTTCCAGGAGATCTTCGTTTGATACGTAGAAAGCCAGATTATTGATGAGTAATGGCATGAACCTTACCTGACAAACCTAATATGGACTTGTAATGATAGTTGTCGCGATTGTTAATATTATTATTTAAACGGTGTGAGATATCGATATAATGATTAAGAGTAATTATTTACAATTCGAAAATGTCAATGCCATAAACGTTAAAATATATACGAACGATAACTCTTGCACTTAAACACCACTTTTTCCTTTTGTGCTGTAGATATAATCTTCAATTTCATTTGTTGAATTTTATGTATAATACAACGAAGGAAAAATAGTTGATTCTATTGAAACTAAATGATCAGAAATATACATGATTGGTGGTAAATGGTAATTAAGTAATTGACAAAATAAAATTCAGCTTGTACAATTACAGTTTTCATTTGATGACTGAATTGATTATTGAATTAAAAAATAATATTAAACAAGATTTATTTTATTGATTAAGTACAATGTTTTCAGTGAATATCGTATGTTAATTATGTTAACGATAAATCGTGTTATATTATTAATGGTACTTGTACAAAATGCAACCTTACCTCCTAAATTAGCTCACAAAGTTGCACTTTGAAACAATTCAAATTTAGAGCTATCAAATAAAGTTATGGAAAAAAAACCTTAAAGTATTTAATGCAAAATGTGATGAGACTTATAAATATGTTATTCGGGAAGGAAATATAATTTACGAGTAATGTAAAATATATACAAATATAAAATTAAAAAGTTTACAATAAAGTTCATTAATATTTTGTTTGAATACACAGAATTCATTTTCTGTATTATTATGATCAATTATAAACGACTGTTTCTGTACGAGTATGAGTATGAGTTCAATACTCGTTCGTACTTTTCGGGTAAAACGGTTGAATTATTTGCTATGAATAACTTTTCACTTTGTTTCCAACAAATTTATGTTCGAATTCATTATTTCATCTCGAGCTAATTTGATTGAACTGTCAAGGAGTAAAAAATTGACACGAGGTAAAAAATAATTTGAAATATTTATAACCAACCAATATTTCCGGCAGATAGATACATAGATCTTAGTTAAAATACACACAAGATAACACTATGTTAATTGTATTAAATCCCAATTTAAAAATCCGCTTTTAAACAAAGAATTTAGTAAAAATTTACCGCCACATTATGTGTAACATATTATTTATCGTATAGCAACCTTATAAATAATATTTCAAATAAATATTTCATTCCACTTCAGAAACATTCTGTAATATTTCATTTGAATGAGTATCACCTTAAGTTGAAACCAATATAAATGTGGTAAACTCGTTTAACAAATTCATTACTCCTAATGTAATAAATACAACTTGTTTACGTCTTTATTAATTTCAAATATTACATTTCTAGAATGATTCATTTTAATTAATGATTAGCGATTTAGTCATTTAGTCATTTAGAAATTTTACATTTTTAGATTTACCAAGCTGGACGTGAGTTTTTATTATCATTTGGACTTTTTGCCTGTCAAAGACATGTATCTTTTATCCTTTAATTATTATTTTTATGATTCCAGAATTATTTAAGACAATATTTCAAGTTCTATTGTATTTGAAGTAGTAAACTTCACGTGGACTTTATTGTTTGTAATATTGCTCATCATAACTCCTATTCGCAAAATTGAAAATTTTGCGAACTCCTTACCATTTCTAAATGAGGTAAAAAATATTTTATGTTTATTACTGCGCTACTTTTTTATCATGATATGATGAGACATTCTTTTATTTACCTTTTCATTGACTTTCTGTTAAGCACGAGTAGAACTCGTACTGCAGGGGTTCGGTAAAATTTTGGCACATTGTATACATTCAAGTATGTATGTATATATATATATATATATATATATATATATATATATATATATACATATACACATATACACATATATATATATGTATATATATTTACATATATATATATATATATATATATATTTACGCTTACATATGCGAATGGTTAACCTAACAGAAAGGATGAATAGGTGAGGCTATTCAAAATTCATGTATTAATGACCTCTAGTTGAAGTCACATGGTTTTTAGGATATAAATTATTTTGCTGTTTTCTAAAATTTCCACAAAATCACACTTTCAAACTTTTATAGTATTATATAATATAGCTATTGTATTATATTATAGCTTTTATAGTATTATAGTTTTATATATTTTATTGAATGCATGATATATTTCTGCGATCGCAAAATTTTTTTTGTAGATAGTAACGAAAAAATATTACAACTTAACAAAATCTGGAAAATGTTTAGAAAAAACTTATATTTCAATTTATCATTGCACTAAAAAAATCAAAATGTGGTCACGATATTCAAATATTTTTAAAAACTTTTCTAGTTCGTGCCATTTTCAAAAGTATGCTACATAAAATACAGACTCGAAATGAATGAATTAATGATTTATTACAAGTTTACAAGGATATTATACTCGTTTACAAAAGTACCTTTCTGTTTCTACAAAGAAAAATGAAGTAAAACGACAAGATATGGTCCTAAATAATTTATTCAAATTGAGCTTTCTAATACATGTAGAGTTTCTATGTTGAATTTCTACCATGTTTGTACATATGTGGATCTCTCCGTTTATCATTACCAACGCAGCTATGATTCTTTAAATTAAATGTTCGCTGTGAGTACACCGAATCTTTAGCATGTTTCCAGAGGTAGAAATTAAGTGGTCTGGGAAATATGCAGACTGCAGGATCGAGTGCATTCTATCACTCTACGAATTAGGAAACACATTATCTAAATACTCCTGGACCATTACTCGGTGGAGTGCCGAACAATCGTCAATTTCAAATACAACATTTCTATCGTTTTGAAAGACCGACACCTCACTCAATAATACAGGGAGTACATTCTGCAAGAATTTTATTATTTTATAATAAACAATTGATGTGGAAAATAGTTTCCATAAATGTTTTTTTTCAATGACAGTTTCTTGAAAAAACGTATTTTGTAATTTCTTCGTCTTAATAACTTTTCTTAACCGCACTAAACACAGAGTTTGCAAATAACAATGCGAATTTATACCTAAAAAACCAAAAGATTTAAAAATATAATAAGCGAATAAGATCGCGCAAAAAGAGATTAAAATTCATGCTCAAATTTATGTAAAAGAAAACAAATAAAACATTTAATAGGCAAAACGTATCGCATTAAGAAATTTATAAACAGAAAAAAAAATAAGGAGAAATTTATAAATAGAAAGAAATATTGAATAAGCAAAAAGGATTGAGTGCATAGAAGTTATAAACACAAACAAGAATTAATAAAAAATGAGACAGAAAGATCCAGGAATTGAAACAGGAAAAAGGATCGTATAGTGACATGTTATAAATACTAAAACGAATTGATATTAATAAATAAAAAATTCTGAAATTTAAGAAGCAAAAAGCAACCCACAATTAAATTCATAAATAAAAACACAAAGTGATTTAAAAAAGAACTCAAAATATCTAAAAAAATTTATAAGCATAAAGGATCGCATGAAGAGAATTCAGAAATTTAAAAACAAATGGATTTAAAAATAAATAAACACAAGAGATCCAAAAAGTGAAAAATCAAACGGAAAAGCTTAAAGTGAGATTATAAATACAAATATGAATAACTATAAAAAACAAAAGATCAAAAATTGAATAAAGAAATATGAACTGGTAAAGAGAACTTAAAAATACATTAAAAAATTCCAAAAAACAGAAAAATTCGATTGCAAATAGGTTATAAATTCCAAAAAAAATTAAAAATAAACAAATCCAAAAACAGAATAAGCAAAAAGGATCGCGCAGACAGAGGTTTTAATTAAAAATATGAATCGATATTTAAAAAACTGAAAACCCAAACGATTCAAAAATTTCATAAGCCAAAAGATCGTGCGTAGGGTCTTCTATGGTGTAACGCCCCTAGCTTTAGCCACAGTGGTTATCTTTTTCTAGCCTGCTAGTAACTTTTGGTCAAATTCCTAGCAGTGCAGTAGAAAAAAGAAGTTGCTAGTAACTTCCAATGAACCTAAAAAGAATAGGCAATGAGATTAAAACGACCTTACAATGTTTCCGATTCTAATCCAATTATTGGTGGCGTCATTCAAAGGCAGAACGCGTTTTCAAGTTTATAAATTTTCCATTCTGTTTATTTTACTGAACACTAAACAATAAACAAATTCCATATCCAATTACAACATCTATGATTCGTTATAACGTTTATGAAATTTAGTATATCATTGAACGTAATTTTACAAAATATTTATCATAATTTATGAAGTTACCGTAAATATTTTATTATATGCTTACACAAATAGATTAAATTGTATAGCAAGGATATTATCAATAATCGCCATATATACAAGTCACAGGTATAGCAAGGATATTATCAATAATCGCCATATATGCAATGAAAGTCACCGTCATGTGATATTGATTAATTTTGATGTGTGATAAGGATGTTTTCGAAAAGCATAATGATTATCTGCAATCAATTAAAAGATTTCACTTGAGTTTTTGACACTAATATAGAAACAAAAATTTCGAATAAACATACAGCAAAATCGTAACCCTAAATATATATATATATATATATATATATATATATATATATATATATATATATATATATATATATATATATATACTTATATGTGTGTGTATGTATGTATTTATACGTACTTCGAATTTGTAAATAATCTACTTGGCTTGATTAATAGGTGGACAATTAGCATCAAATCACAACACTTTCGCTTTATATTTTTTAAATAAAAGGTATAAAACATAATAAAATTATTTTCATGTCCGTACTCCTCAAATAAAACTATCACATAATTTATTGTGACTCCTTTATTAATGATTTTCTAAGACCGGATATATTTAATTCTTGCATTCACCACTTTCAGCAAATTATCAATAGTTCTAATAAAAAGATAAATTATGATAGTTTATCTGAAAGAATGGGGAAATGTCATGAAAATCTAGGGCTAGTTGCATTTCAAGTTTTCAGTCAAAATCTACTTTTCGGCCAAAAATATAAATTTCACTATTCAAAAGACGTGAGTTCAAGGTAAAATGAGAATATTTTCATCATTTCTATTGCCAAAGGCAAAAATATTAAAGTTGTTTAGTTTAAAACATTTGTTAAAATGATACTTTTTTATAATGTTCATAACACAAAACTTAAAGTAAAATAAAATGGGCAAAACAATGGAAATAAAAATTAAAATACATTCACCGGGAAGAGGTGAACTAGTTAAACATGAAGAAGCGGCTAAATACAGGTCGGGTCACGTACAAAGTAAAGTTCCGTAATTGTCCACATCCCTTAAAAAAAATAATTGATGTAAGGCAACCAAAATTTCATTTTAAAATTCTATTCCACTTCTAATAATTAAGATTTTTCATATGTTGTAAGCCATGGTTGCCCAAACTAGAGAAAGAGGATGGAGAGAGTGGGGGAGGCAAATTGTATATCTCAATAAAGCTTAATATTTCGCCAAGGTAGCTTAAAAGTTAAAATTGAGGAATACAACCTGAGCTTCATATGAAAAGGTCTTTCTAAAGTATTCCATATAATGGAGT
The DNA here is from genome assembly GCA_039881145.1 of Druceiella hillmani. Classification (NCBI taxonomy): domain Eukaryota; kingdom Metazoa; phylum Arthropoda; class Insecta; order Lepidoptera; family Hepialidae; genus Druceiella; species Druceiella hillmani. The sequence continues at coordinate 6,389,669 of JAYKKI010000110.1, read as the reverse complement.
TCGCAAAAAATTTATTTTCATCGCCATTTCAATAAATTAGGTAAGTGATGTAGTTTGATGCTTATTTGCATTTATCTTGATCGAATGACAGTACAATAACCCGCAGGTTGGCAAACTTCCCATATGTTAAAAGCATTTGACTGGAACTTAATAAAAATAGTCTCCTATGGAAAATAACTTTGGCTTAATCATTCATAATAACATAATCCTTATAAATTTTCCGCATAATTATAAACTAAATCATTTTATTATTACCCTTAGGGAACTTGGTAAAGAGACCGACTATAAACAATATTGTGTTGATCTCAAACGTTACAAGAATTTAAAGTAAGACTTTTTTGGACAGAAAATAAAAAAAATCGGCTAAATAAATCCTTGATACAAATATGAAAAATGAGAAATGAAAATTCAGGTTATATTTCTAAATAATTTAGGAATTTAGTTTTATGAAACATTTTAATAAGCAAGTTAAAATAAAGCACACGTTGTGTCCCGTTAGATCATTAATATACTGAATACCGGAAGCTCAAAAATTAAAACAAAGGTATTCATTTTGGCAACATGCAACAAACGTCAATTAATATTTTATTTTAAATTAATTCAGGTTTTGGATCCAAATTAAAAACAAGATATTTTTCAAATGTCATTGGGTGGTTCGATAGATTTTTCATTTTTAATTACAATTTTGGATATATTGGAAATATGATTTTTGTTTAATCCTTTTTCGGAACTTTTTTCGTTTGGCTCGATACAATTTGATATTTTCGAATATTTCAATATTTTTACAGGTTTTTATGAGCAACGATTCATACAAAGAATCCTTACACACTTACAGCAGATAAAATGCGGTTATCGACATTGAAAAACTGGCAAGCGCTGAAGCCGGGCGAACTCTGCCAGATTTGTATCAAGAACATGTCAACCTGAAACAGTAAAAATACTGTGCGATTAAATATACATAACAAAAATTGCCATAAGTGTGATAAAAAACGGTGAGATTCACAAAAGGTGCAAACATTACGTACTAAAAATTGTAACTCAAAAAGTACATGAAAACACGATAGAATTGAATTATATATTAAGTATTATTAATCAATATAGAAACCTGTTTACAAAAGCATTATTCATAACAAAATGTAAAGTATAAAATGGAAAATTAAATATGTATAATGTAAGAACATATGTGTAAAGCTAATGCTTAGGTAATATAAAAGGTAAAATATAAATTGTAAAATAAAAAAATTGGATTGTAGAACTCTAAATATAAAACTACAATTCAGGTAATGTAAAACATAAAATGTAATGAAAGGTTTAAAACATATATGCAAAGGTCTAGCTTAAGTACAGTGAAAAGAAAAATGCAAAACATAAAATATAAAATGTAAAAACTTGTGAAAGGTTTACACTTAAGAAAAGTTAGTTGTATATTCTTGTGCGCAGTTGTAAATATGAAATGTTAAATGTATGTGCAAAGTTTAAACCTATGTGAAGTTATTTGCATATCCTTGTGCGTGATTGTGAATGTGAATTGTCTTGCTGTGAATTGCGGCGTGATTGTGAATGTGAATTGCCTTGCTGTGAATTGCTTGCTGTGAATTGTTTTACTGTGGTTGCATATTTTTGAGCATAATTATATTACAAGTTCTTCGGTGGTATGTGAAAAACACGAAGTGTGAAAAAATAGTGAAAAATAGGATATGCATGTACGTATGTGCACTTTGCATAGTTTCAGATATAGATTTTCTGATGCATACGTTTGTTATCTTGAGTAGTGGAATATTTTACAATTACAATTAATAGATATACAGTAACAGTTTTCAATATAAAAAGAATCAAAATTCTTAGAAACGCAGTGCACACTTTGGCGACGGACCCCAATATATGCACTAAATACACAAAGAGGCATAAATTGTGTACATAGATTGGGGCCCTTCCCCAAAATATACACAACATCATCATTTATTTCAGTACATATCTATAACTACTACTACATATCGATTAATTCCGAGTACAAAAGCACTCCATTACTCAAGGTAACAAACGTATCCATCAAAAAACGTACGTCCCAAACTATGCACTGAACATGGCAAAACTGTCTACATATATATATATATATATATATATATATATATATAATTGTTTAGCTCATAGTTTGAGACAAAACTTGAACTACATCTTTTTATCATCTCATATTGGCTGAGTGCCAACTACAGAGTGGGGGAAACTAAATCGACCACGGCCCTAGCCGTAGCATAAATAAATATATTTAAAGGCTCCTCCCAAATGTTGTCTCAGATAATATAATTTACTTACGTATATTTTCATGTTTATTTATGGAACCTGTTCAGTATAACAAAGATGTGAATTTTATTGATTTTTAGTGTATATATAAATCACGTATTTAAAAAAATAGATCCCATTACGATTATTTTATTATGAAAAATTTACTTTTTTCACTTTAAATTTGTAATTAGGTACCTACTACAAACTCAACAAAGGTGTAGATATGAATAGCCATAACAATGTAAAAAGTTAAATAAGAGAAAAATAAGTATTTACAAATCATTAAAAAGATACTCGATCTACGTCACTTAATTTAAAAAAAAACTTCCAGTTCTACCAACCCTAAGAATTTGTTGTTAAATCATTGATTTATGATTTTTTTAAATTCTCTTCTCGACAACTTAATAAATAGGAACAAATGCATTATAACAAGAATGGCAATTTTACTGTTTACCAACACAAAAAAAATTAATAATTTAATTGTTATTATTAATTAGTTAATTCACTCTACAGAGTGAAAAAGATTAATAAGTGCACAGTGCAAGGATTAACAAGTGCAAAGTAAAAAATGACTAATTAATGCACAATGCAAGGTTAGTTACCAAATGCAACAGAGTGCAACGAAAAGAGGATTAATAAGCACAAAGGAGTACGAGGTCAAAAAGATTAACAAAATGCAACGGAGCGTAGAGTCAAAAGAATCAATAAGTGGAAAAATTAATAAAGTGGAAGGTGAGAAGGAGTGACAATGTGATAATGGAGTCGCGCGAGCGATATTGTAAAGGACCCAAAGAGCTCTTGCCCAGACCATGGCATATACGAGGGAATGTACAACGGACTAATCGACATCCCAGGAGCCATTCCCGCTCACTTCTTTAAACGCTTACTCGTTCAACAACACTGGCGGATGGCACTTCCAGTGCGAGTGTGACAACAGCAATGAGTACTAGATTTAATCAATTAGCAACAACTTGTTCAACATTCAAAATAGCTACATTAAGAGTTTCCTCGAACCTGTTATTCAATCAGGTTCGAGAAAACTTTGGACGATAAGGTTCTGCCGGAGTTTGATCCAGAGACAAGTAAATTTACAATAAATGACTAGCTTGATAACGTTAATAATTGTGCAACTGTTTATGAGTGGGAATATTAACGTAAATAATTTTTTGCTGTATGTAAGTTGGGTGAAAATAAAAAAAATTGGTATGGTGAATTACCTAACCCCTTATTTTCGTGAGAAGGTTTCTAGGTGATTTGAGTACAAGAAGCGTATTACCAAGATTAACAACTTAAGATTTATTACTATCATGGAGAGGTATGAGAATTGTAAACGAAGTGTAATGGTCGGTTCAGTGACCTTACAATAATATGATGAGCACGAAATTAGGCTGATCAAGAAGTATTGATTGTTTGTGAAGTTCACTAGTTTTAGATGAACACTTTACACAAAACTTAAAAAAAATGTAGTACGAAAACTGACTAAAATTATTTTCATCCTGCAGCTATAAATACCAAATTTATATTGTATCGGTGTACTTGTTGTAGAGGTATTGAGCACATTAGCAATATATTGATTTTAGGATGTGTATTAGAGATTTAACGCCATCTATGCTTAACATATCGCTACCAGAGACCATGATTTAACTGCAGCAAACTCATTCATGATGTTTGTATAATAAATATATGATATCGGGAAATTGTCAATCATAACGAAAGAATATTATCATCCGAAGTGCCCAATTTTCTATTCAATAGTTGCAAGCAGGTTATCAACAAAATAACATGTTATATACGAGTAGAACTTACACTACGAAAATTCCGTACGCATTTAGACGCGTTTAAATATTGAAGGGTACACATTTCAATCAAACTACTTACAAATCATTTATGCCTCATCCTCCTTCCCACCTGGGCCTGTATGGCGCCTGCCGTATCGCGTAGGTCGTACCCCATCCGCGCCCAACGCAACGTCACGGCTAGCGTGTATTATTATTATACTACGAGAGATCACTATCGACAATTTGACAAGTACTTTGCTGAAATAGACAATTGACACACTGTAATATGTTATTAGTTACATAGACACTGTATGAAAACATCGAAAGGCCCCAAATTAAATTTAGTTTCGCTGGAAAATTTCATCGTTTCAAATTTCAACCTTCAATGCTACCGAAATGTATACTAAAGGTATTTACAGATTTGGAGTCGTAGTCGAAGCCTCGTAGTAATCAAGACTAATTTCAACGTGAAAATTCTAGCTATACTTAGGAAAATTTCTTGTAGATACAGACAGGCGGTCAATAAAGCTATCTTAAGAGGGCCCCGTTTATTAAATGTTAGGTAGGGGTTATCCATCTTATTAGTTTGAATAGTAATTCATTGAATGTTTTATCTAAATGGAAAGAAATCAATAAATAAAATCAAATATATCTTGTAGTAGGATGTCTAATTATAGCGGAAGAAAAGGTTTCTTTACATTGCTAGATATTCGTCTTCACCTCTTCTATAATACCTTAAAGGTTCCCAAGAGTTAAAATCTAGACTCGTTTTACATCTTGTCTGGTTCTGATTTAATTTAAGACGGAATCATTAAGAAAAGGACAGTCTTTTATATTTTTACACGAGAAGAATACTTGGTAGAAATAATATTATTAAAAACTAAAACTGCGTTATTTATGGTTTGTAATTCAGAAGTAATAAACTAGTCAAGAAAATTGGTGTCTACTAATAGTGACTTAAGATGTTTGCAGTTTAAAATTAGGAATAAAAAGGTCTTCTCGATGAAATTTCGGGCAACAGACCTTAATGAAAGCAGAGTGAGATCACGAAGCGATAAATGAATACGTATTCTTAACATAATGAAAAATATACAATTATCTAACTAGATAATATAATAGGAATGAAGTATAGTGACATTATTTTTTTCTGTAGTATTCGAAAGCTATTAAGCTATTACATAGTACTTATGAACGCTCCAGAATTGGAGTCGCCCATAATTATAATATGGGAATGCCATTGCTGAAAATTGAACTTAACGCCTTCTAGCTGGAAGAAGTAAGACTTTGAGGATGAGACTACATTCCTTCATTACTTGCTAGACCATAAAAAGGCACACCTAAAAACTAATATTCCATCCTGGTCAAACTTTTGGCTGCGGTTCATTTTATGACGGTTTTATAGGCCTGGAGTTATATTGCAAATGAAGTACGTGACCAATAGATCGATTGGTGGAAATACGGTAACATATAAATATTAAAGGAATTAGAGACATTGGGTATAGAAGAAATACATAAGCTACATGCAGAAAACATATCGATAAGTATGTGTACACATCAGGTGCTTAATACGAAACAAATAATACACTAATCAGAGAACTACCTTAGCTGTTAATTGTTTTGTAATATTTATTTAACAGTAAATATTTTATGTATAATTAAACAATTTTTACGTGAATAATAGCTACTTAGAAAATAAGACGAAAATGTGAGGCCAAAATTGATTACCTCCAACTTTTTTTTATTTGACGGAACCCACCCATCATATGGTAGGTTAACATTATGTATAAGGTTCGATACTTCAAACAGAAAAAACGAATTAAGTACTAATTGAAGAAGCAAGATGTAGAAATGCAAAAACTTTTTTTTTTTTAATTTTATCTAAAATTGGATATATTGATAAAAAAATATTCTCAAAACTATATGCTATCCAATTCCTAACCGCCTAATTCAAAAATTTAAAAAAAACTGCATAAAGATTGCAGGAAAAGCATAGAAATTGTTCCAAATCTAATAAATTTGTGAAAATATTGAATTGGACACGTTTAAATGATCAAAGGTGAACAGAGTCAATGAAACGTTGTGAGAAGAAAAAAGACCTAGGTTCTGCAGTTTATAGTCGGGTGTTGAGACGTTGCCGTGATATTGTTAAATACCTATGTTCACACTTTTACTTAAGTTCTAGGTCTTCTACCAAATACGATGTGTTTTAATTACCGATGATAAAACAATTTTGCTTCAGAGTATGTGTTATTTCCACGTTGCAGGCTATATTCATACAAATTTAAAAACATTATTTGAATATACTCAAAATGAAAATAAATAAACATATAGGTTTACAATTTTGGTACGATATATTATGTAATATATAGCTATTTCCTGCGGTTTTGTTCGCGTGATCAATGCGGATTTTAGGCATCCGAATACTCTTTTTGTGAATTATTTTCTTGAGATGTTAACATAAATAGGTGTTCATTTGAGATGCAAACTTATTTTTAGGAAGCTGGAAATCTGAAATAGTAATTAAGTTAAAAAAATTTCAAAGTTCAATCCTCTGTAATTAATTAGAAACATGTGTTACTTTATTTTACAAAATTTTGGTGTGCTAGCTTAACGAAAAATATCATCGTTTTACGTATTAAATCATTGTTTAACAAGAGTTAAGAATATTCTTGCACGTGAGTTGTTTTTTATGGAATTTCAACTAGTTTTTTAAAGACGTATCATCATTTTGCTAAGAGTGCGTAACGAAGGAAACACTTGCGTATGCTAATTTCGTGTAATACCAAAAGCCGAAAATTTTCAAGAGGTACTAATTTTCCCGTTGTAACCAACAATCTAGTTCAAACTCTGGTTTCACAGAACATGAATGTTTCAACATAATTTGAGAACGACCATCTCCTTACTCTAAGACAGCTATGCGAATAACCTCTGTAAAACGCGTAGTTAAATTAATATGTTTTTACCTCACAATTAAATGAAACTACGTGATGTAGTATTATTTCTACTATCTTTAATTTCTTTACCACGACCTAGGTTTCGTTGTATTACAACATCTTCAGGTGGGATATTAGCAAAGATTAACTCTTAGGAACAACAAACAGCATTTATATGTTTCAAACACAATAGCGGAAGACGGCTTTGTGCGGATTTTTCCATTGTTTATGTTAGTGAGTTTATTGCAGGGGCGCAGACTAGGTTTTATTATATTACAGAGAGTTATACAATATACTAGTATTCTAGTTGGGGTAATAAATTCAATTGTTGTTATTATGTGAAGTTATACAATGCAAACTTTAGGGTGTATGTAATAAAATTAAATGGAAATTATTGTCGGTAATATATTTGTAAAAAAGCAAGGGTATATGAAAGTAAGGCCAAGATAATACACTAATTCTACATATCTTATTATCGGTAATATATTTATACAAAAGCAAGGGTATTTGAAAGTAAGGACAAGGTAATACACTAATTCTACATATCTCCGGTTTTGTGTATTCATATATTCATTTATTTATTTCTTTTAATTTTTTTGTTTTTATTGTATATACTTATATTTATATGTGTATTAGTGCTGAAACAATTTCCAGGGTACTGTAGTATCAATGTTTTATATTTATATTATATCTAGAAGATATTAAGAATGGGTGATGATATTATATTTAGTTGTTCATTTAATGTATTGACCTTGATATCTTTTTTATGTCTGTTTATTTCTAATGTTTCTAGGATATTATGTTTATTGCCTTTTGTATTTATTTGTAATATATAGGGGGCATTATTAGTATGGGGGTGATGGTTATTTTCAATGAGATGTTTAGCAAAGTGAGATGTGTCTGGTTTATTATTACGCCAGCTGGCGATGTGTTCTTTATATCTTGTATTAAAATCTCTTCCTGTTTGACCTATGTATACCCTATTACAATCGTTACATTTAAGTTTATAGATACCACTCTTTTTATGTTTATCTATTTTTTCTTTATTATTAATAAGGGTTTTACCCAAGTTATTTAAGGTACTATACGTACATGTTATATTATTTATATATTTTTTTATTATTAGTTAAGAGTTTTCATAATTTGAGTGATACATTACCTATGTATGGGATAGATTTATAGTAAATATTATTCTTATTTGGTGTGACCGGGTATATTTCTTGTATTAGTATTTTTCTTAATTTATTAAGTTACAGTTTTGTGACAATTGATGGGTCATAATTATTATTTGTTGCGATTTGTTTTATAGTTTTTATTTCTTTACGTAGGTTAGGTTTTTCAAGAGGGATGGTTAAAGCTCTGTCAATCATGGAAGTGAAGGCTCAAATAATAATTATTATGACCCATCAATTGTCACAAAACTGTACCATAATAAATTAAGAAAAATACTAATACAAGAAATATACCCGGTCACACCAAATAAGAATAATATTTACTATAAATCTATCCCATACATAGGTAATGTATCACTCAAATTAGGAAAACTCTTAACTAATAATAAAAAAAATATAAATAATATAACATGTACGTATAGTACCTTAAATAACTTGGGTAAAACCCTTATTAATAATAAAGAAAAAATAGATAAACATAAAAATAGTGGTATCTATAAACTTAAATGTAACGATTGTAATAGTGTATACATAGGTCAAACAGGAAGAGATTTTAATACAAGATATAAAGAACACATCGCCAGCTGGCGTAATAATAAACCAGACACATCTCACTTTGCTAAACATCTCATTGAAAATAACCATCACCCCCATACTAATAATGCCCTCTATATATTACAAATAAATACAAAAGGCAATAAACTTAATATCCTAGAAACATTAGAAATAAACAGACATAAAAAAGATATCAAGGTCAATACATTAAATGAACAACTAAATATAATATCATCACCCATTCTTAATATCTTCTAGATATAATATAAATATAAAACATTGATACTACAGTACCCTGGAAATTGTTTCAGCACTAATACACATATAAATATAAGTATATACAATAAAAACAAAAAAATTAAAAGAAATAAATAAATGAATATATGAATACACAAAACCGGAGATATGTAGAATTAGTGTATTACCTTGTCCTTACTTTCAAATACCCTTGCTTTTGTATAAATATATTACCTATAATAAGATATGTAGAATTAGTGTATTATCTTGGCCTTACTTTCATATACCCTTGCTTTTGTACCAATATATTACCGACAATAACTTCCATTTAATTTTATTACATACACCCTAAAGTTTGCATTGTATAACTTCACATAATAACAACAATTGAATTTATTACCCTAACTAGAATACTAGTATATTGTATAACTCTCTGTAATATAATAAAACCTAGTCTGCGCCCCTGCAATAAACTCACTAACATAAACAATGGAAAAATCCGCACAAAGCCGTCTTCCGGTATTGTGTTTGAAACATATAAATGCTGTTGGTTGTTCCTAAGAGTTAATCTTTGCTAATATCCCACCTGAAGATGTTGTAATACAACGAAACCTAGGTCGTGGTAAAGAAATTAAAGATAGTAGAAATAATACTACATCACGTAGTTTCATTTAATTGTGAATAATGAATTTCTACAAAATTAACGCCAAATATATTCAATATGTTTTTACCTCTTTAATATGAACATGAGCAAATATAGAGGTATAGATAAAAAAATACATCAAGAAAGTAAAAAAATACACGAATTTATTAAATTGCATCGGCGCCATCTAGACACTGTGCCAGGTATTATTTAATGAATATCAGCTCGTTTGACTCGAGCTTGAATTTTCAAACGAACTATTTAGATGGCGTCATAACTGTAAATTCCTTTTTTGTTGTTTCTGTTGCAATAATCGTTTTTGTTAATTATTTGTTAAAAATGTGCAAGTATTTTATTTATCACTATGAATAAGGTTTTTTTTAAAAGTACCTACGGAGACACTCGTGGCGTCTACTGGCTTCAATTAAATACGAGACGATAACGTCAACGATTCGGGTTAAAATTTAGAAAAAACTTATCAAGTGCACAATGAATTAGGTTTTCGCCAATTCATATTTAAATTGTATAAAGAAATATTTAAAACGTTATATTAGACTTGAAATGGCCTTAGGAGTAATTATTTAAAATAAAAACGAACGGTTGAACTCACCGTTTTTGTATCAAACGATATTACCTTTTATATTCACATGAAACATTTATTGTTGGGAAAATCAGTATTTTCTGAATAATTGTGCTACAAAATTATTACTTTCTAAAGACAGTACAAGAGATATTTATTTTTAGAAAAAAAGAATGATATTTGAATTTGATTCAGAACATTTTTTAAAAATAATTCCATACTTTTTTATGAAATTAATTTATTTGTAATACATATTTGAGTTATATAATTCTAAATAAAATAAGTCCATTAACGCAGTTCGCGTGAATACAAATAAGTATACGATGAACGCGATGTAGAAAACAGTAATTTCGCTTGTGCTTTTTAAATGAAGTTCGTTGGTGTTATCACCCGAGTACAGAATAAAGAAGGTGCGGCGCAGGCGACAGAGCAGGAGGTATGCGTCAGTACAGTACCTCTATATACACTTCCAAATGTATCGAAAATGGTTAACTTATTCTACAAAGGAAATAAAATAAATTCCAAATAATTCGTTGTAAATGGCTAATTAAACATTGATTACAATTATAAACTTCACGTCATTTTTAGGGGTTTCATATCCAAATGGTAAAAATAGAACCCTTGTAATTTCGTCCTGTCTGTCCATATATCACAATCATTTTGCGCGAAGACTATTGACATTATATAGATGAAATTCGAATGGAAAGTGTCTTCTATGAACCACTATAGAATTAAATAATGGAATTATAAAAAAATAATATTAGGGGTGGCGCTCCATTAATGTAACTGAGAGAGAAAGAAAAAATCCCGAGCACATCGCAAAAATTGATATAGAGGTTCCAATATAACTTTTTTATTTAAGTCAATGGTTGGTGAGAATTGTGCTTCTAATATCTTAAATGGCGTCCCCACCCCTCCCCTCCGTCTAACTGTTCAATTAACGCGTGTAAACTAATACATGAATATAACAAAATAGAAGAACTTAAAATAAAAATTTCAACGTGAATTGTGTTGAATAAGACATGTCGGGTAGTTTTGGAGATGTGGAATATTTTCTGTACCGACCGCAGAAATAACTTTGTTTTTCTCAGTGTCTTTGAGAGACACCAATTTATTGTTGCTGCCAATATAATAAATATTAAGTATGCGTAAATATTTAATTCTACTCTAACTCAAAATGTCGACAGGTGATACATATGTAATAAAGTTTAACAAAACAATATTACAATTTTAATATTGTGCCGAATATATGAATACATATACACTATTTTGCATAAAAAACGGGCGGTTTTGATTTTGTCATATTATTAACAAAATATTATTTATTAAGAGGTTGTATTAATTGTAATTGTTACTGGCAGGTATAGTGTATTCTGGCACATAAAAACGAACGTTCTAAATTTGAAATTTATTCTTTTTGAATAAACATTCTCTTTCACTGACAAAAACGTATTTTTGGCGGTAAATGAAGTCCAACTCTTATTAAGTTCTTTTTTATTTTAACGAATAAATTTCAATCAAATTTCTGCTGTTTGCTGCATTAGTTCACTTCTGTTTGCTGTTTTCAGTATGGTTGAAAAAACGATAAGAGCTAGTAAAATTATTGCGCTGCTTGAAGAAGGCTGTAGCCAATGTTATGGGTCTCTCCAGTATAATGTGAGCCGTTCCACCATCCAAAGGACCTGGAAACGATACCAAGAAACGGGATCCGTCAGAAGATGGCCCGGTTCTGGAAGAAAACGGTGCACTGAGCCACGGTAGACCGCTTCATAGTCAGTCAAGATACGAAATCGTCAAGTTACGTACGTGGATCTCAAACAGAACTTTGAGGACGTCATAGACTTACACGAGTAAGCCTATGCACCGTTAGAAGGAGATTTCAGGCCGTCAATATACGTAGCTATCGCCCAGCTCGGGGCCCTATATTGCTCCGTAAGAATCGAGTTGCCAGATTGAGATTAGCTGAAAACTTTTTGTCATGGATTCAACAAGACTGGAATTGTTTTTTATTCTCCGATGAAGCTTGTATATCGATTAGTGGTGAGGATCGACGTCGGTGAGTCTTACGAAGACCTAGAGAATGCTTCGCAGAAGTGTGCTTTGAGGAAATCACCCCTTACGGTGGAGACCCCGTAATGTTTTTGGCTGATATTAACTCAGATGACCGTACCGAGTTAGTTTTTATTTAAAATGGCATACTTAATGCGCAAAGGTACATAACAGAGGTTCTTATTCCTCATGCCCAACCCGCATTAACAGCAATTGGAGACCTGAATTCCTCGGTTAGACTGGTCAGCTAAAAGTCCCGACCTCAGAAGAGAAGACGATAGAACACATATGGAATAATCTCAAACGATGCCTCAGAGCCGTAAAACCAGCTCCAGAAAACATTCAGGCCCTTAAAAATGTGATCGTCGCTGAATAGGAACATATTCCTTAGGAAATGATAAAAAACGTCGTCGAAAGCATGCCTAGCAGATTAAGCGCATTGATTTTAGCTATTTTTTTATGTTAAATGCTTTTTATGTTAAATTAATAAAAAATATTCAAAAATAAACTTTAGCCATTTTTAAAGTACTAGTATGAAAATGCTCGTCTGTGGACTTTACATCGTTTTTTTTTGTTTATTCGCATTTTTAATGACAGAGTAGGTAAAAACGATATCTCAATAATAAATAACAATATTCTCATCATATCGCCATATAAAATGCATCAAATAATAATAAAATAACTCTCATATGGTTTATTCCTGTAAGTGCCCGTTTTTATTTTGCAAAAGAGTGTATATTCAACTTATTATGCCTAAATTAGTTTTCGAAGATTTTAATGAAATTTTCTTAACGAGAATCGCATCTTACATTTATGCAGAATGATTGCGCGAGGACTAACAGCACGCGAGGAGCAACACACCTTGATAATGTTTATAGAAATTTTACTTGTGAAACTGTAATATGTCACTCTTTATTCAGCTGTCACAAACCTACATAGACATGCATGTATTTAAATAACACGATAAAATCATTAATTTAAGAAAGGCTGAATTCATATAACTTGTATTCAACTTAAAATGAAAGACTATAAGTTATTATTAAATAACTATTAACTTCAATTATTCTTATATTTATTTAAATCATCAAATGATGATATCGTACTCTATGTTTAAATTCGTCGTCCCCCAACCGATTTAACCATCAATTTACACCTAAAAAAGTCAAAATACATCTTGCATACGAAATAAGTTTAATATTTTTTTCTACGGAATCTTTCGCGTGCGAATCCAATTTGCATTTGACCGATTTTTTTCTAAAGCATTAAACGTCGAATGTTCGTCCGTTGAGTGGACTAAATAATGGCATCCCAATTAGTACTGGGCGTTAAGCATTGATACTTTCAACGACAGGATCGGTCAATTAAACGTTTAGTCATTACTTTAATTATGATTGAAACCGTCATTATTAAAGGAAATAAACAACACTCGTTAGTTTCTTTATGATTAGGATTTTGACTTATGTTTTGTTTTATTTTATGTGGGGTGGTGTAAATCTGTTATTAAATTCTAAGTGGTCCGTGCGAATAATTTGCAAGTCACCGAATGGCAACATAATGTGAAAATGTGTAAGTGAAAGGTATTTTATTTAGTTAAACTGTTTATACGTATATAGTAGACTCGTGCAGCGAGAGTTCCGTACGCTAATTTAAGTAAATAATAAAAAAAATTTTATTACAAATCGTTACTAATATGAACTTTCTAAGGCAATAAATATTTAATATTATCTAAAATAATTGAATAAGGGAAAAATATATAATATTTACTTAATGAGTTTGTCAGTATACTGCGCCGTTGGCAATATAAACCTTTGAGAAATAATATAGAGAGAATTAAAAAATATTTTTAATTGTTTGTTGGTTCTTCAACATTAGCGTTGAAGGTAATCTTCAAAATGATAGCTCAATCATTAGTTTTGATGAAGTATTAATTGAGATATGGCGTACTGACAAAAAGGCACCTTTGAGAAATAATGTATTTAGATGTAAAACGTAAATCAAAACGGTTGCTTGGCCGTTAGCATGAAATTATAAAAAGAGAGAGCATTTAGCCCTCCCTTCTTTATAGTGAATTATATTTTTTACTAAATACTTTTGGTTATATCTAAAAAAACATTATAACTTATGGTAAATCATATTTACTTTATGCGTTTTGATATGTTAGAATGAATCTAAGACACCATAATATAATATGTTTCTTGTTGTCATAAAGATAAAATGTAATTTAATAAATAAAAGATAAATAATATTTCTTCAATCGTCATATTGCATATTGATAGATAAAATTGAAATCTGACGCCATTTTCAAAAGGTGTGACAGAAATAAAAGCTAGATTAGTTTCGTCATTTTAATACAATAAGCTCAACAATATTTTGACTTTGTGACATCACTAGGAATTTAACACATGGAACAGTAGGGAATAAAAGTAATGTCTAAAAGAAATGTCCAATGATATTTCTGAAAGAATTGTACAAAAATGTGACAAAATTTAAAGAGTAAAAAGACAAATATTTATTTACACTTACTTTTCTTTCTTTATTCTCTCATGTGCTATACATTCTTCCTAATGTTACATATTACTAACGCGGAACAAAAGCTACTAGTCGCCATTGATCTATAGTCTGGATTCGATAATAACAGCTATGCTGGCATAAATAAAGCATCATACGAGGATTAAGTTATATTGATTTTGTTATATTCAATGGCGTACAAATTACGAATACAAATAATTTGTAAATAGTTTTGATTGAGCAACAATTCATCCTCTTAATTAAAGATAAATATATTTGATCAAAGTTTTGAAATAAAATTTAAGTTTATTAACAATATAATTTAGGAGAATACTAAATTCAGTCCCTATCCTGTGTACACATTTTGGCGTCTAAGTGAAACCTATTAAATAAAATAATAGTTGGTACTATATGTCGGAACGTCGATAAATATTCTGTACAAATACTTATTACTATTGTACAAAATCATTATAATTTTAAAATTAAACTAGAACTGATACTAGTACTAAAATTACTACTATAAACTGATAAAGATATTTTGCCGCTTTTTGCTTTTCTTAAAAATCTAAATCTAAGGTTAAACGTTTCTACTTTGTTATAATGTGTTTATTGTTGAAATGTCTCGTTATAACGTCATCTCTATATGCTTTTGGTAAAGCAGTTTCATACGCGTTGTTCTACGTTGAATAATTCGATACTTCAAAAGCCT
Organism: Druceiella hillmani; assembly: GCA_039881145.1. Classification (NCBI taxonomy): domain Eukaryota; kingdom Metazoa; phylum Arthropoda; class Insecta; order Lepidoptera; family Hepialidae; genus Druceiella; species Druceiella hillmani. The sequence goes on along the minus strand of JAYKKI010000110.1, from coordinate 6,374,222 downwards.
TTACTCGTATGTTTGTCATAGTCGTCCTCTATCTGTTTTCTATCTCCCATCAATTGAATTATATAGACGCAGTTTCGAAGGCTTGTATAAAATTTTCGTGGAAATTTTGAAGTCGTATAGAAATGATCGTTTGCAATAGATCACAATAATGCAGAATAAATTCTGTGTTTGCAGTGAAAATTTTCATGAACATAGTTGTAAATTTTTTTAGACTTTTTGTCTTCTTGCTTTACCATTTTTGGCGGCTGCAGATTTAATTTATGTTTTTTTAATACATTTCACAGACCAGTTCAGGAGGTAAGAATGTACTTGTTACTTTTTTACCCGTAATAAATACGAAAACACCTCAGTGTGAATTACAATTTCACAGTTTAAGCGCGGGATTCAACAACCGTTATGTAAATTGCATATAATTATTTCGCGTAACATTCAGCACATTAAATTTTAAACTGCGAGTATACCAGCTAGACTTTCCACATTTTTTACGCACACGGTGACTGTAGAATTTTTGGAACCGTTTTGCTTAATATTTCAGTTGATTCAGATTTTCACTTCGAAAATATTCCGGCCTGTATTTTTGTTTAGATCTTTACTCTGATACTCGCATTTGGATAATTCCTGAAAAGTACTTCGAATTTATGCCGTAGAGGTGAAATGGGGTAAATTTTTGTTTTATTTCATTTTATACAAAACTAATAATTGTTGTAAGGAAGTTACCCGTATCAAAATTATAGCTCACAAATGTACTTTCTTCAATCAATCAAGTGTTTTAAGATATAGATTCAGTTAGTATGAAGAAAAATAATAACATCGTAGGTACCACTAGCTATGCCCCCATGGTTTCACTCGTATGACAGTCGGAATAAGAATTGTTTTTCTTCTCGTATATTGCTCTCGGTTATAAAGTATTGCCCCGTGCAGTAGATTTTGCAGTATACGCGATTGACGCATAATATAACACAGACGTACAAAAATTCTTAAAAATGTTTCTCGGACTTCTATTATCATTCCATATCCTAAATCAATCACTCTTTTTAAAATATTTTTCATGCCCAGAATTTACTATCTTACAATTTCACTATGCGTATAAATAAGGTTATTCAAAGTGTTTTTGTTATTTATAATGGGCATTTGTCACTCTCAACAAATTTATACAACGATGGTTTGACTTGACTCTGAGACGTTTTCCTAGCAGCTATATCCAACCTCTTTCCCTTACTATATTTTAGGAAAATTTCTGCCGATAGTGCTATTTCAGAACCATTCGTAGAAATGTATTTCTTTTGTTCTAATCGTCTTGTTAAATACCATCAACATTTTAAAAGTACCAGCTTCGCTATGTAGGCGAGTTCTCCCGATCAAATATGAATATGGTTCATATAGAAACGTGTTTCACGAATGAGACGTGTAAAAATAAGTTAATTCTGGCTGGTATAACATGCATTACCTTTACCCCTAATATGCAAAGATTCGTCTGTACGTATTCGACATATGTTGGCAATATAAAGAAAAAGTAACAATTATCTAACCAGAAGACAACAAAGGAATGAAGTAGAGTGAAATTCCTGTCTCCTTCAATGTTTGAATTTTGCGAAGCTCTTGCATAGCGCTCACGGACGCCCCAGAATTGAAGTCGCCCATACTTATAATATGGGAATGCCATGGCTAAAAACTCACCTTAACACCTTCCAGCTGGATAAAGTACCCTGAATATATAATTTCGCTATATCTCTTTATAATATTGCTAGGCCGTAAAAAGACACTTCTATAAACTGATATCACTTCCTGGCCAAACTTTTGGCTGAAGTTTACGTTATAATGGTTTTCTCTTTCTGGAGTTAGATTGCAAATAGAGTACCTTACTAGTACATATGTTGATGGAAATACGGTAAAATAGTGACACCATAGAATTAGAAACACCGAATACACGAAAAAAAATAACAAAAATGTCACGCGGAAAACATTTGGAAAAATATGTGCACACAACAGCGGCTTAATACAAGACAAATAACACACTAATCGAAGAAATACCCTATTATTAAGGCCATTGCCATTAATTATTTTGTAATATTATATTATAGGTAATTAGTGTAATTAATGAATTTGAATGTGAAAAGATAACAATTTAGACAATACGATATAAATATGTGGTGAACTTATAATTTAACGAAATCCACACATGTGTTTTGTAAAAATATATAATTAGTAGTAATTATACTAATACTTCAAGAACAAAAATTTGTTATAAACGTTTTGGCCTTCTGTCCAATATTTAAAAAATTATTTTAGAAGGACAATTTTTTTTCATTACTTGCTTCTACTTCGGTACTAATCGAAAAAAGAAGGTGTAGGATTCAAAAACTATTTTTTTCAGAATTTTATCTGCGACAGTTTTATAAGTTAAAAAACAAAAGTTTGTTCCCCTCCCTCCATTTTCCAAACCGCCAGCTTCAAAATTTAAAATAAAAACGGTATTTTACATTTTAAAATCGTAGAAATGGTGCTAAATCTTGTAATTTTTTAGTGATTCAGAATACTTTATGTTAGTGGAAAATATACTACCCAATATATTTAGGTGGTTAGGAATAATATTAATATTTCGAAATAATTGACTAAAAATAGTTTGAATGTTTATATTCTCCAAAGGAATTCAAATATCGATTTATAAAATTAAACATTCAAAGAACAATTAAAAGAGTTTTCAGTTAATTTCGTCACAAAATTATAATAGAATATCAAGTTATGAATCCAAGTTCAATAATAATTTATGCAAAGATTTAATGAAATATTTTCATTAGTTTCTAATTTTTTTTTTTCATTATTTACTTGGTGTAATTATATTATTACTAGGTTAGACCAACGGCTTCGCTTTTGTCTAAAAAGGAAAAAAATGGGGGATGTAATTTAAAAAAAATATTTTTGTGAAAATAATTTGTTGGAAATGTTTAAATGATTTGAGGTGCACATAGTCAAAGAAATGCTGTGAAAATTAAAAGGCCTGTGTTCTGCATTTGATAGTCTTGTGTTGACACGTTGCTGTGATATTGTTAAATATTTATATTTACAAATTTTTAAAAACATTATTTGAATATATGTGAAAACAGAATTAATAAACATTAAATTTACAATTTTATTACGATATATTGTGTAATATATAGCTGTTTTCTGTGGCTTTGCTCACGTGATCAATGGGGGTACATGTAATGTGGGTACATCCGGACACACACATCCGGACAACATACATCCGGTATGTACATCCGGATGCTCTCTTTGTGAATTATTTTCTTCAGATGTTATCATAAATAAGCGTTAATTTGAGACGCAAACCTATTTTTAGGCAGCTGCAGCAGCGCCGTCTAAACGCTATTGCTGATATTATTTTGTTAATGTCAGTTCATCTGACTCGAGCTTGAATTTTCAGACGAAATATTTAGATGGCGTTATAATTGTAATTCCGTTTTTGTTGCTTCCGTTGAAATTTAATTATTCGTTTTTGTTAATTATTTGAAAATAATTAACAAAAACGATTATTATATATTATATATATAATAATCGTTTTTGTTAATTATTTTCAAAGTTGGAATTTCACATACTATTGCAGATAATGAAAACGTGAAAATATTTAATTTTTCACCATGAAAAATGTCATGTCAATGTCAATTTTTTGTATATGAACAAATTAGGTTTCCGCCAATTCATAATTATATTGTATAAAGAGATATTTAAAGCGTTACATTAGATATAGAATCACCATTAAAAAAATGAACTGCTGAACACATTGTTTTTGTATAAAATGATATTACCTTCCATTTACATACGAAACATTTTTTTGCAAAAGTAGTACTTAAAATAAAACTTGAAATAAAATTTCAATTCGAATTATGTTGACAAGATATGTCGGGTAGATTTGGACATGTGAGATATGTTTTGTACCGACCGCAGCAATAACTTTGTTTTTCTCAGTGTCTGAGAAATACCAATTTATTTTTGCTGCCAATACAATAACTATTATGTATGCTTAAATATTTAATTCTACTCTAAGTCCAAAATATTGACATGTAAAATAGACCTAATTACATACGTAATAAATTTTAATGTAGCAATATTACAATTTTAATAAAGTGACTGAGTTATGAATACATATATATTCAACTTATAATGCCTAAACTAGTTTTCGGAGATTTGAATGAAGATTTGCGTAATGAGAATCGCATTTATGCAGAACGATTGCACGAAGTCTAACAGCACGCGAGGAGGAACGTACCTCGATAAAGCTTTTTTAAATTTTACTTGTGAAGCTGTAATATGTCACTCTTTATTCAGCTATAGCAGACCTATATGGGCACGCATATAGTTATGTAGTACGATAGTACACGTTGATAAAGTCATTGATTTAAGAAAGGCTGAATTCAAATACCTTATATTCAACTTAAAATAAAAGACCATAAGTTATTATTAAATAACTACTAATTTCAATTATTCTTCAATTTATTTAAATCAAAAGGTGATGATAACTCAACACCTTTAACTGTCAAATCATACCTACAAAAGTCAAAATATACTTTATTGCATATGAAATGAGTATAATATTGTTTCGTGCTACGGAACCGTCCCTGCGCGAGTTTAACAGTCATTGGGCCGTTTTTTTATTCTAATCGTGAACATGGAACGGCCGTACTGTGCATTGGACTAAATAACGTCATCCTAATTAGTACAGGGCGTTAAATATTGATAATTTCAACGAGAGGATCGATCACTAGACTACTAGTTTAGTCATTATTTTAATTATGATTGAAACAACTATCATGATTAAAATAAATAAAAAACAGTCGCTAGTTTCTATTCAATTAGAGTTTTGACTTATGTATTGTTTTGTTTTGTGTAGGTTGTGCAAATCTATGATTAATTATTAGTGCAAATAATTTGCGAGTCACCGTATGGTAATATAGTGTGAAAATGAGTGAGTGAAAGGTATTTTACTTAGTTAAACTGTTTATATATGTATTGTATAGTTTATATGTGTATAGTATCGTGCATCGCGGGTTCCGTATCCTGTTTCAAGTAAAATTGTTTTATGTCTTAAATCATTACTGGTATGAACTTTCTAGCGCAATAAATACACAATAGTATCTAAAATAATTGAATAAGGGAAAAAAATATGTAATATGTACTAAAAGGTTTCGTCAGTAGACGGCGCTGTGGACAATATTAACGCCTTTGAGGAATAATATTGAGAGAATTAAAAAAATAATTAAAAAAATTAATTTTGAATTGTTTCTTTGTTTTCACTATTAGCGGTGAAGGTAGTCTTCAAAATGATAATCAATTCGTTTTGATGAAGTATTAAGAAAGACGCGGCGTACCGACAAAAACACCTTTGAGAAATAATGTATTTAGATGTAAAACGTAAAACAAAACGGTTGCTTGGTCGTTAGCATGAAATTACATAAAAAGGGAGAGCTTTATAATGTATTACTTTTTTTCTTAAATACTTTTGGTGATATCTAAAACAAGATTAAAATTTTAGAATGAATCCAAGACACCATAATCTAATATGTTTCTCGTTGTCATAATGATAAATTTTAATTTAATCTAAAAAAATATGTATTTATGAATAAAACTGAAATCAAAAGTCTTTTTCAAAAGGCCGTGACAGAAATGAAAGCTAGATTAATTTCTTTATTTTGATATAATAAGCTCGAAAAGGAATTTGAACTTTGTGACATCAAAAAGGAATTTAACACATAGAAAAATAAGAAATAAAACTAATGTCTATAAGAAATTTTCGAGACATGTCTGTAAGAATTGTATAAAAATGTAACAAAATTGAAAGGATAAAAAGGTAAATATTCATTTATACTTATTTTCATTCTTTATTCGTTTATACGATATATATTCATTCGTCCTAATATTACATATTACTAATGCGGAACGAAAGCGGTTATTCGCTATTGATTTGTAGTCTGAGTTCTGTAATAACAGCTATGTTGACCATAAATCGTCATACGAGGATTAAGTTATGTTAATTTTGTTATCTTGAATGACATAAAATTATAACGACATCAAATACAAGTCATTTATAAATAGTTTTGATTGAGTAACAATTTATCTTCGTAATTTAACATTTAAACATTTGACTAAAGTTTTTATATACCATTTAAGTTTTAATTTATTTTATGAAATGCAAAAATCAGTTCATATCCTGTATAGGACCTTTGCACGAAACCTGTTATATCAAATAATAGTTACTATATTTCGTAACGTCGACAAATATTCGGTACAAATACTTCGTGCTGTTATACAAAATCATTATAAATTTAAAATTGTCTGCTGGTACTAAAGCAAAATTGTCTACTGAACTGTTGAAAATTGTAATAATTCAAAATGAAAATATTTTATTTTTATTTTTTTATAATTATTGCATGAGAATAATTTATTTTAGATATCAATTAAATTTGTTAAACTTAATTTCATCGCCACCTGTGTGAGGAATGACATTTGCGACTTGACGTTTTGTCAAATGATTGATAGTTCCAATGTTCTTTTTTTTTCTGTATGGCTTTCTAATGTTTAAGTGCCAACAACAATGTATTGAATTTTATTGAAATGTGGAATAATTTTTGTAAGGTATAGAACATTCTCGAAGGAATTTCTGTTGCATTCCTTTTTTAAATAATAAAATTGTCCTTTGTTTTTACGCGCTCTTTTAGCAAAATTTTCCATTCGGACTTTTCGAAACCTACAAGTATACATCGTTTTTTTCTGTTGCTGACGAGTTCTCAACGAACAAGGATTTTTAACTATATATCCTAACCGCAAAGTTACTTTTAAATATTAAAGTGCGAGGATCTTTAATTGTATATCCAAGCAGTAAAGTTCTGTGATCAGTAACTTTTGAACTATTGAAGTGCGAGGATTTTTAATTATATATCCTAGCAGTAAGTTCTGTGAATAGTTACTTTAAACTCTAAAAACTAGTGTAATTATTGTATACCGTAGTTGCAAAATGTCAGTTCCTTTGAAATCTTAAAGAGCGTGAACAATCTACACATCTTAGCCTCACGGCTTTGGCAAAACTTTAATTTTAAATTGGACTCTGTTATGGAACACTAATTCGAGAAAGTTCTAAATCCTAATTTAAAGTATGAGTATAAGAAGATTAATAAGACGTGTATTATAAAAATAAAGAATGAAACTGCTCCTGATTTTTTATTCGGAAGACACATTTAAAAGGTTTTCTCCAATTTAAATCACATCGTGAATTATCCTGCGGACCAACGACGATCGATCTTCGTATCGGGACTACTCGACGATCACCTTTGAGTTGAGATTCTACAACATCATCTTCAGCGGCCCATCTGGTGGAGTAGCAAAGGACTTCGACAACCATTTTGTTCCCTTAAGGTAAGTGTTTTTCAAGTAATTTTCATACAGATGGCGAATTTTCGTTTGTCGTAAAACAGTAAAGAATTGAGTTTCATTATTTCATTAAACTCAATTTAATTTTTAAAATATTAATTTGAATTTAAAATTTAATTATTATTTACAAAGATTAATTTGTTAAAATATTTTCACTTCATAATTAATTTAACTTTATAATATAATTCACCATTCCATTCAGATATTCTGTTAGATTGGAATTTTTTTTGAATTTTTATTTTTCTTATGGCGTTCTGCTATAACACAATATTTGGTGAAGTGAAACCTTATACTTTATTGTGCAACTTTTTGATTTCTTTTACGCCGTTTTTCTAAATTGATTTTTTAAATTTTTGTTTCATCGAAGAAAAACTTACTAAGTGGCAATAAATTATATTTTCGTCGATTCGTAGTTAAAAGGACTGTAAGGTACATCAAGTTAATTTTAAAAATTTCGACTTTGGTTTAATGTGTTTATTGATGAATTTTCTTGTTATAACGTCGTCCTATTTTGGTAAAACAGCTTCATACGTGTTGTTCCACTTTGAATATTTCCCTTTATTGGTCTGCTTGGCATCGTAGTCATAGACTGTTTTCGATCTTCCATTAATTGAATTATAGAAAAATTGACAGAAAATTAAGTTCAATATTGTTTGATGTTCAGCCAGCACAGAAAACAAAGAATTTCATAGGGATTTCTTCAGTCATTAAAGTAGTTTCAATGGCGAGGGTATATACCGCTTCAATTGAATTGATCGCTTCTATATCGCAATATAATTTTATTGGAAACTGAATTCAATATTTTTAAAGCACAAATACTAGAGGAATTTGTTTAAAAATTATCATACAAATTTGGAAGTTCTATTGAAATTATCATTTGCAACTGATGATTGGATAATGGAGAGAATAAATTCTGTTTTCAGTGAAAATTTTCATGAACACACTTTTTATTTTATAAACATTTGCAGCACATTTCATAGACAAGTTCAGGAGGTAAGAATGTACTTGTTACTTTTTCACCCGTAATCATGAACATACTTTTTAACTAGATTTTATATACGTTTGCAGCACGTTTCATAGACAAGTTCAGGAGGTAAGAATGTACTTGTTACTTTTTCACCCGTAATCATGAACACACTTCTTAATTAGATGTTATATACGTTTGCAGCACATTTCACAGACAAGTTCAGGAGGTGAGAATGTGCTTGTTACTTTTTCACCCGTAAACAGTACGAAAACACATCAGTGTTAATTACAATATTTTTACAGTTATAGCTCGGAATTCAACAATCATTATATCATTGCATATTATTATTTCAAGTAACATTCAGCACATTACATTTTAAACTACAGTATATCAGCTAGGCTTTCCACATTTTGTATATACATTTGGACTATACAATTTTTGAAACTATGTATACACCTTTGGACCATAGAATTTTTGAAACCTCAATCAACGGAAGTATTCCGTTTATTCGAGGTTTGGACTCCTAAATATATCGACCAAGGTAGATTATTGCATAAGCCTTTATTCTGATATACATACCTTGATAATTCCTTAGAAGTACCTTAAATAGAGTAGAGCTTAAATGGGGAAAATTGTATTTATTATTTTATCGAAAATTAATCATTTTTATAAGAAAATAGTCGTTATTAAAATTATAGTTCACAATTTTATTAAAAATTTTCCTTTGTTTTCTCCAATCAATCAACCATTTTAAGATATAGATTCAGTTAGTATGAAGAAAAATAATAATATTATAAGTACTGTAAGATTATTTAAAATGTTTATGTTATTAATGGTGAGCGTTTGTCACTCTAAGCAAATTTATATGACGACGGTTTGATTAGCCTTAGGAGCTCTGACCAGCCCATGTTCCATTACAATATGTCAATGGAATTTCTGCAAATAGTACTACTTCAGCACTATTTATAGAACTGTGCTTCTTATGTTCTAATCCTATTGTTCACATCATCAACATATTATGAGTGTCAGCTCCGCTATAAGCGTTCTCTCTCAATGAAATATGTAATAAAATTTATATAAGTCTTCGTAAGGCACAAAATGTTTATTGATTATTGTATACTATTGTATTCTTATATAAATATATCGTAAATTCTTCTAACAACGTGTTTTACGAATCTTACCGTAAAAATTTCGTTAATTCTGGCACGAATTCCCTGCATCTCCAATTTGGAAGGTTTCGTTTATGCTTATTTAACATATATGTTTATCAAATCTTCAGTGATCACTCTACTATTGGACGGAGACGCTTGAATATAGAATACCCTTTAGGGGCATTCGAAGACCACTCCCTGGCCCTCTTGTTTGAAGCGAATGTTTATTGGTCCTTGGGGGGACTGTGAGACGACTCGGGGGTGACTTGGAAATATTATAGTTTAGTAACTGAGAAAAATTATAAAATAAATTTAGGGAAGGAGCTGTCTAATAATAACCCGAAACTTATTGCGATCACATAACAGGCATTTTTTTCAATATCAAACGATTCATGAGTTTGTTTACCGTGTTGTAGGTAAGATTTGAATCGATTTATCGGTGATTTGATTCCAACAAGCTAAATGCCAAAATTATTATAACTAAATTCATTACTAGAAAAATTCAAGAATTGTATTATGGCTGGTGCACTGGTCTTGAATCTAAAGTAAGGTAAGTGCAATTACAATAATATGACCATAGTTAAATTCAAACTGATCAAGAAATGTTGAGTGCACTCAAAACTTTCGATAAAAATGGTGGTATTCAAATTATCTAAAAGCCTTTTCACGGTGTAGAACAAGTTACTTAATAATGATAGTTTATTTAATAGGTAGTTTTCTGATATTCTTTTAGCTAGGAATGAAGAAAAGATAATAAGACATTGTACATTTGTAGATGTAGTTTAAAATAAGTTTTAAGTGTTTCAAATTTCAAAGTTTTGTGTACATTGTAAATGACTGATGTTATGTTGCTTGGTCCGTATTCACACAGAATGCAAAAATGAATGATTTTGGAGGTTCATACTTTGAAAAACAGGAAAGTGATTAAATGGATGTAATTTGGGATTGTCTCTGATATTGGTTAACTCCTTCCACCAGCAAAAATATTGGTCCTTATTTCAAGTGGGCTAGTCTTACATAATCGAGGCAATCGAAGTAATTAAAGAAATTATGAAGTTTTGGTCGCACGCCAGCTTTCTACCGCTCACGTTTTGCGTAATATTTGGAATATCGAGCAATGACGCATTAAATTTTCTGCATTTTGCTATTGATATCATCTAATTGTTGAAAGAGAGAAAACAGTCTATTACAAAAATAATAAACATCGGATAAAAGCTTCTAAGGCTTCGAATATTTTATGAAGAGCAACGCGTATCCAGCTGATCTCCTGAAAGCAAATATTGTTGTCGGTGTAACGAGAAAATTAAAAAAAACTGACGTAACATTAAGTATGTTAAGTGAAAATCTTCAAAAAGTTTACATCCAACATTTCAACTTTGGTATATTATGCTTATTTTCTTAATTTAGACTTTTAAACCCAACCACATCATCACCTACGTCGTAAAAGAAGCCGAAAAGATGCAATATAATTTAATATGATTTTAGTTCAACAAATACAACCTTAAGATCAGTTGACGTTTTCATTCATTATTATCTGATATAATAAGTGTCACGTAACAATAAGCGTGTATAACATATGAGCTGATTTTTGAATTCCAAGAAATTAATTAAAATTTAAAAGTTATGTAAAAATTTTAATCAACTCTGTTTTTCTTTAGTCACGAAAATAAATGGTTTTTCAATTGAAACCATTCATAAATCACTTGTATTCGTGAGAATTTCTACGCAATTCAAGGTAACTAAATCAATATAACAAAACTTCACGCCATACTTCATTTATGCGAATATAGCAGTGGTTATCGATTGCTGACAATAGGTCCCAGTCGATAGCAACTAGCCGTCTATTAAGCTATCTATACATACATATAATACTATTGTAAACACCCGTATAGACTACGACACTAATTGCGACACAAATGTCTGACACTAATGTCTGGCCGTTCACACATAACCCGGTTTCGGTGTCGCGACACTAAACTGGATGTCGCAATAAATGTCGCAAGCGCAGCAGTGATGCTCACACACAGACACTGAGTGCATACACCAAAGTGTCGTAGTTTAAAGGTAGCTTAACAGAGTAAAGTATGTGCACGAAAAATATTTTAAAGGGAGTGATTGATTTAGCGTATAGAATAATAGCAAAAGCCGGAAAACTTTTTTTTTCATTTTCATCTATCTGTCTATATGTTCCGAATTACACGCGAGTTAAACCGTGGGGTACAGTTAATGTCAGATAATGGAATAAAGAAATAAATCTTCACATTCTTACCGTTTTCTTCTTTTTAAATTTCGTCACGTTTTTATTCATTTTTTTTCTAGAAACATCGTCAACAATTTCTTTTAGTAACGTCTGGTCGAGTTAGTTTGTATCTTGCCATTCTACACGTTAATTTCATGATGTGCTCATTTGGATTTATAAACGTACATTCATTTTGTAAAGAAAAGCATGAAATAATTTTTAAGCTCGTTATTTTAAATCAAGTAAATTAATCTGAATTTCTTTTTGTCATGCTCTTTGACATTATTTCTAGCTAAATATGTAAGCTTTTATTTTTAACAAAAAAAATATTATAAATATAAAACCTCTTTATTAACTTTTTCCCTTTTGTCATGACATTGCACTTTACGTCAAGTTACTTACAAAGTTAAATCAACTTAAGTTCTTATGATTTTGCCTGAGACTTTGTTTCCTGTACCGACTGTACGCCAGCACTCCCCCAATTTCTCGGTCTAACTTTGAAACAGCGAGCGAAATAATCAATTTAATTTTCTGATTTTTATTATTGACATAATCCAATCGATGGAAGATAGAAAAGTCTATGACGACGATGACAAACACACAAATATTAGACTAAAAGTCATCATATGAATATTAGATTAAAATCGAAATATTCAATGTAGAATTACACGTATACAAGTTTACCAAAAACAAATAGAAATGCCGTTATAATGAGAAAATTCAACAATAAATACATTACAGCCAAATAGAAATCGTCACAATTAAGTTGATGTACATTGTTAAATCCATCTAAAAAAAAACTCACTACACCAATCTCACTACACCAATCTCCTTAGTATCGGTTGACAAGTTTAATTTAAAATTATAATGATTTTATATAAGAGCACTAAGTATTTGTATGGAAAATTTATTAACGTTCCGTAATATAGTGGCAACTATTATCTGATATAATAGGTTTCATTTAAATGCTAATGTGCGTATATATGACGTAAACTAATTTTTGTATTCCCTAAATTAATATAAAACTTAAATGGTAAGTAAAAATTTTAATCAAATGTTAAACACATTCTTTAATTACGAAGATAAATTGTTACTCAATCAAAACTATTTATAAATGGCTTGTTTTCGTCGCCGTTATAATTTGTATGTCATACAAGTTAATAAAATCAATATAACTTAATCCTCATACCTTGCTTTATTTATGCCAACATAGCTATTATTATTGAATAGATAATGTTACGCATTAGTAATATGTAATATTAAGACGAATGTATATCATATAAACGCATAAAGAATAAAAATAAGTATAAACAAATGTTTGCCTTTTTATCCTTTCAATTTTGTTATATTATTTCATAATTCTTTCAGAAATATCATAGGAAAATTCTTTCAGATATTTGTTTCATTCCTTACTTTTCCATGTATTAAATTCCCAGTGATGTAGCAAAGTTCAAAATACTTTTCGTGAGTATTATATTAAAGTAAAGAAACTAATCTAGCTTTTATTTCTGTCACGGTTTTAAAAATGGCGTCAGATTTCAATTTTGTCTATTATAAATGTCGCCATATCTCCCTTAATACTTCATCAATCAGGAATGATTGAACTCTCATTTTGAAGATTACCATCACCGCTAATGTCGAGAAATTCAATAATTCAAAATTATTTTTTTAATTCTCGCTATATTATTTCTCAACGTAAACAGCGTCCTGCACTGACAAACTCTTTAAGTAAATATTATATATTTTTTCCTTTACTCAATTATTTTATATATTAAGTATTTATTGGGCTAGAAAGTTCATATTAGTAACTCATAAATGAAACGATTTTACTTAAAAAAAAATCAGCGATGCACGAGCCTATTTACTCATACAAACAGTTTAACCAAATAAAATACCTTTCACTTACTTATTTTCACATTACGTTACCATCGGTGACTGGCAAATTATTCGCACGGGTCAACTGGTAATTAATAACAGATTTACACCATCCCACATAAAATGAAACAAAATATAATTCAAAACTCTAATCAAAAAGAAACTAGCGACTGTTGTTTACTTACTTTAATCATAATTGTTTTAGTCTTAATTAAAATGATGACTATACTTTTAGTTGATCCATCCTCGTGCAAGTCGGATTCGCACGCGAAGGGTTCCGTAGTACCATCAATATTATACTTATTTTGTATGAAATAAGGAATATTTTGACTTTTGCAGGTATAATTTGACAGTTGAAGGTGTTGGGTTACGACGAATTTAAAAGTACATATCTCACCTTAACATCACTTTTTGATTGAAATAAATGTAAGAATAATTAAAGTTAGTAGTTATTTAATAATAATTTATAGTCTTTATTTTAAGTTGAATATAAGATATATGAATTCAGCCTTTCTTAACTCAATGATTTTATTAACGTGTACTATTACTACTTCATAACTACACGAGTGCCCATATAGGTTGGTGATAGCTGAATAAAGAATGACATATTACAGTTTCACAAGTAAAATTTCCAAGAACGTTACGAAGGTTCCTCCTCGCGTGCTGTTCGACCTCGCGCACAATTATTCCGCACAAATGTGAGATGCGATACTCGTTAAGATAATCTTCATTCTCGTTAAGACAATAATCACTAATTAACACAATCGACAAATCTCTAAGGACTAATGCATACAAAATAAAACGTTAGTAATTATATTCAAATTGCAATATTGATACATTAAACTTTCAGATATACGTAATGAATACCATTGCTAATATGATTTTTGTCATGATTTTGCTATTACATTGTAAAGCGGTTCACAGAAGACACCTACCATTCAAATTTATCTTGTATCTTATATCTTATTATTATTTAATTCTATACATTGTGAATAGTGTCAATAGTCTCCGAGTAAAATAATTGTAATATACGGACAGACGGACAGATGGACAGGACGAAGTTATAAGGGTTTTATTTTTACCATTTGGCTACTAAAATCTTAAAAATGACGTCAAGTTTGTAGTTATAATCAACGTTTAATTAGCTATTTACAACAATTTATTTAGCAAAAACTAGAAAATAAACATTTTTGCGTCAGGACTCTAAAAATATTGCTTTTAACAAAAAAACATCTTAAATTTAAGTGAATAATTATTTTTATATAGAAAAAATAATTCTACGTTTCCTTTTTAGAATCAGTTAGCTATTTTCAAGGAAATTTCAAGTGTTTATAAAGGTGGTAACTGACGCACACCACCTGCCCTGTCGCCTGCGCCGGGCCATCTTAATTCTGTACTGTGATGATAACACTAACAAACTTATTTTAAAAAGCAAAAGTGAAATTACTGTTTTCTGGATCGCGTTCATAGTATACGTATTGTTATTCACATAGGCTGCATTAATGGACTTATTTTATTTAGAATTAAATAGCTAAGCTCAAATATATATCGAAAATAAATGAATTTTCTAAAATAAAGTTTTAAATTATTTTCAAAAAATGTTCTGAATAAAATTCAAATATCATTCCTTTTTCTAAAAACAAATATCTCTTGTACTTTCTCAAGGAAGTAAAAATTTTGCAGCGCAATTATTTTTGTAAAAAAAATAGTTTCACGTGAAGGTAAAAGATAATATCGTTTTATACAAAAACGGTGTGCTTAGCTTAGCATTTTCAATAATTACTCCTAAAGCGATTTTAAATCTAAAATAGCGTATTAAATATCTGTGTAAACAATGTAATTATGAATTGGCGAAAAACTGTGTTATTGTCCATTTAATATGAGTTGCATCGACGTGTTTACTGATTTTAAATACTTTTTAACCTGAATCGTTGACGTTATCGTCACGTATTCAATTAAAATCTAATAGACCTCGCCAGTGCCGCCAGTACATTAAAATAAATTTTAGACATTTTTCAAATATAGGAATAAAATAATTTCACTCTTCCATTTTCTGCAATATTATGTGAAATTCCAACATTGAAAATAATTAACAAAAACGATTATTGCAACAAAAATAACTAAAAAAGGAATTTACCGTTATGACGCTATCTAAATATTTCGTTTGAAAATTCAAGCTCGAGTCAAATGAATTGATGTTCACTAAGTAATGTCTGCATCAGCGTTTAGATGGCGCTGGTGCAATTTAATAAATTCTAATATTTTTTTACTTTACGTACTTTTTTCTATACCACTAATATGTTTTCCATATTGAAGAGGTGAAAACGTATTAATTGAACTATGCGTTTTACGGAGGTTATTCGCGTGGTCATCTTAGAATAAGGTGATGGTCATTCATAAATTATATTGCAACAATTAAGTTCCGTCAAACCAGTAGATTATTGGTTGACGGAACTTAATTGAAATTAGAATATTGAATATGTGAAATTAGCGCACGCAAGTGTTTCTTTCGTTACGAAATCTTAGCAAAATTATGATAAGTATTTAAAAAATTTATTGAAATGCCACCAAAAATACTTACGTAAAAGAATGTTTTTGAGTCTTGTCAGACAATGATTTCATGTATAAAACTATGACATTTATAGTCAATATAGTAAATCACAATTTTATAATATAAAATAAGGTATTTTTTAAATTGTTGCAGAGGATTAAACATTGCTATTTCTTTAACTTAGTTACTATTTCAGATTTTCAGATTCTTAGCCACTAGTATGTGTCTCAAATTAACCCCTACTTGCGTTAACATCTTACGAAAATGATGCTCAGAAATAACAACCGGATGTATATACCATTAAAAATGTTTAATATCAGCCTTAATCACGTGAGCAAAGCCGTGGGAAACTTGTGTTAATTACACAAGATATCATAATAATGTTTGTTTATTTATTCTGATTTCAGGACTCAACTATTGAAATAATGTATTTAAACATTTCCATGAACGTAGTCTGTAACATTCAGATGAACACATTTATTCGGAAACAGAATTATTTATTGTGAATTATCGTGGAGGAGATTGTATTTGGATTCATAACATGAGATACTACAATAGTTTTATTATGATAGTATCTTTATTTAATTGTTTTTTGAACGTTTTATCATATGAATCAATATTCGAGTTCTGTACAGACTTTGGCGAAAATAAACATTCAATCGTACATAGATAGTATTTTTAGTAAACTATTTAGAAATATAAATATTATTTCTAACCACCTAAATATATTGCGTAGTGTATTATCTCTCTTAGATAGTCTTAGGTAGTGTATTATCTCTTCTCAAAAATTATGAAATTGGCGTTTGGTTAATGGAGGGAGGGGAACATACCTTTGTGAATATTTTTATATATTGATATCTCTGCAACAATTCCAGATAAAATTCTGAAAAAAAATAATTTTTGGATCCATACTTTTACTTTGATTTATCAATTAGTCCCCGCAGTTATTATATCGCGTGTGTACAGGACTAATATGTACATAAAGGGAACACCTTGGGACTGGGGTCCTTCCTAGTTCTGTATTAGGATCCTAGCCCTGAGGCTGCAATTGTCCTTAACCCACCGAAATTTGCTGTGAGCATTTGAACACTGTTCTCCGGACTATTTTATAACTGTGAACATGTAGTTATCTATACGGATGCAAAGGCACACTCTTGCCCGTGGTACTCGAGACGTCCTAATCTGCGTGGGTAAATCTTGGAGGATTTCATCCATTAGAACGACCTCCTGGTGTGAAATCTGCATGATGTGCTTGTTATATTGCACACGTAAAAAGTAATATTGGTATCACTCTCATTTCAAGTGGACTTGCTGGGAATGTGCGCAACTGGAGGCAACAACGGGACGTTTTCTTAAGCGATCACCGAGTAATTTTATTCCTTGAGACCTAGGCGTGTTCTGGACTAGAGCATGGAACACGAACCAGCTGCCTATTTAGAATGGGTTGTCAAGGTGGCTGTTCGGAAATAATCCTCCAGGCCCAATGAAAAATATCCCTTGGTAGGATTCCACCCACGGAGAGCTTGTACAAGGAAAAGACCTGGCTATCAACGCGCTAAAGGCCGCGGATCGTTAAATGGGAAATTTATGTAGCCTTACCTGGTGACCTTATTAGTCGCCTGGTATAATAATAATAATAGACAGTTTAAGCAAGTTAGGCGTTCTCATTTTCGCTGTTTTGTTACCCAAATAGGAAATTCGGATCCCTGGAATACCATTTACAGAAGTATGTAGAATTCAGGGCCCTTTGTTTTTTGCCCTCAAAAAAAATCATTAGAAGTTACACCAAGAATACGCGTAAAACGTTGGAATAAATTTTGGACAGGCTAATCCCTGATGATGACCATAACCTGAAACTTCGCGAACAACGACAAATCAGGAGCAATTCCAGCATAATTCCAGCATGTACTCCTCCCTTAGTAGTAATAATTCTGACCCGGAGATGTGCCCCTCGGGGTTAAATGATATTGTTAGGGGTAGATTATATTGCAGATGAACTGGACTCGAAAAAAAACTCAATAACAAACTTCTAAAACTGGTGTGGCGGACCGCGTTATATGAAGTCTTGGCGATCTTCAATCGTAGCCGGGGAAAGGTCGCTTTTCAACTATCTGGAAAGCGGGGAAGTAAAAGTAATCCCGAAGAACAACGGGAGATCGCCTAGCGATTCGAAGTTTTACGGATCTATTACATTTGTTCCAGCCTTTGAGAAGTTACTTGAGCGAATATTGGGAGTGCGTCTGTTGGCTCAATTATCCTGCTCGCCGGGATCCTCTATGTAATTCGGTTTTTGGAGTGGAGGATCCACAACAAATGCGATTTCTACCACTTTGTACTGGGTAGATGTGTGCCCAGAAAAATACGTAATTGGGATTTTCTTGAATATATCGGGCGCGTTTGCCTGGTGCCCCGCCATTTTGACCACGCCAGAGAACTGGGGAGTGTCAACGAACCTCCGCCAAATAATAAGCAATGGCTTTTGTGATTTGATTGTAATATTGCAGGAGGGAGCAATCGTAGTAAACAAAACGTTGACCAGGGGTAAAAAAATTTCCCACTATTTCTGAGCGAATCAAGAATTCCTTGCTCAAATCTGATTATATTAGGTCGATTTATATTCGGGACATGGCGTTTTCCACGCAAACTTACAAAGATTCGCACTTAGAAACAACCCGGTCAGTATCTGCTGTTACGAGACGCAGTACATGGAACACATTATGTTTAACTACAGAGAGCACGACGATGCGCGTAGAGTTTGTTGGAGAGCATGCGTCGCGAAAGTAGAGTAGAAGCACATGGTTTCTTGAAACGTGGCTTCCTTGGTCATCACGACTTGTTTAGAAATGGACCAAGCTTTGAGTCATTTAGAATGCTTGCTAGAACGTTCTGGAAAAAATGGTGAAGATAAATTGTCTTTGCGTAGGGACATTATCTAACCCTGTCGGGTGGAAGCGTTTTTTGATAGATATAGGAGATTAGGGAACCTCTGAAGTTCCCGTCTTTTGCATGATTGGGGTTGTTACGGGTTCTTGGTGGGTTTAAAACAACTTAGGTGGAAACGTGAGAATAATATTAACAACATAATAATTATATTGTTATTAATATATAATGAGAAACTTACCAAAAATACTCTAATGTGCTAATATTTTATATTTTTCATCAGCACCCCTCGTATTTACAAGTGGTCACATCACATACAATTTTACCAGTATAAAAACCGAAAACTCGTAACTGTACTTATGAAGTTAAAGTAGAAATTATATAATTTGAGTGTGGAGACAAAATAAAAGAATACATCGCTTAATGTTTTAGATATTTTATTTGCAAACAGATTTTCTAGATTTTGATTGCAAATTGACTTATAGATGTAAAATTAAACAAAAATGTAATTACGAGTCTAAGGCTTTCTGCCTTAGACTTATAATTACATTTCTCACGACGATGTGTACTTTTTATAAAAAGAACATTGAAAGTTTTAAATTGAAATGTTTCTTTGAATTTTTTTTAAACTGTAGCTATATAGAAAATTGCAATTATAGCATTAATAACACGATAATCAATTTATAAAAAAAAGTAATTTTATTAACATTAAAAAATATGGGTAGATGGAAATGTAAACACTATTCCAATATCTCCCTTGTAAAATATTTTACCCATCGCATTTTGTGTAACATGTTCCTAACGAAGGTTTAATCTAATTATACAGTAGTGCTTCCTGTTCATACATTTGGGAATTATTTTGTCAATAAGTAAAACTTCTAAAAAACGAAGCGATAAAAAAATAAAATACTGAAAAGTAGGAAAACAAATTAGGTAATCATAATTTTACTGAAAGATCATCGTCACTGAATCGTGAAGGCGTACGTGGCGTTCAGTTTTGACATATGTTCTACTGGAAAATATACTTGCAACTCAAAATTAAACGCCACCTACGGCTTCAAAATTCAGTGAAGATAATCTTTCAGTGAAATTATGATTACCTAAATTGTTTTTTTATCTAGTTTTAGTGTTTTACAGCTTCATTTCTATTTTACCCTTTTTGGTAGTTTAAGATAAGGCTGCCCGATGCAAGTCTCACAGTCTTTGTAACTCTTGTAAGCAATTAGAGTCATGCGGATTGCATGACTCTAATTGCTTTGGTATAATTATTTATCACGATCTGAGAAAACTGTTGATTATCCATAGATTATTGAACAGTTTTCTCAGATTGTGATAAATAATAATTCCAAAGTTTGCATTCAATTGAACGCCACATAAAATTGTCCTTCTCAAAAAAATGTGTTTGCCAAATCCGCCGCTGCTCGTTCCAAAGTTAATCTTTGCAATTTCTGCACGATCACCGCCCAATAGGAATTAGAAGTAACATTTTTCTTGCAATTTTAATGTTACCGTCCACCGTTATTATTTAAATGTTACCGTGGTCTGTTGATTTAGGTGCTTCTATCTCAATTTAATGTTCTATTTAATTAACAAATTATTTTAGTGGCATTGTTTCGGGAAACGTCTAAATGATTTTATTTATTTGTCTTAAGGACCCCTCTATTCTTAGAAACCAATGGGTACTGCCATGAAACAAATTATAAAATAATACTGGTGTTCATACATACATTCATTAGTGTGTTTAAAGACAAAGTTACTAGTGCGGTTAGTAAAATAAATTGATATGGTTATTTTCGTATACATAGTTTGCAACCGAGTGCATATAGAACTTAATATTTTTAATATTTGTACCAAATTGGGATATTTTTCCATGTTTATGAAAAAAACACAATCGAAATAACCTCATAATTTTCTTCCAAGAATTGTCGAATGAACTTCTTTCCGATAATACACGCGAATTTTCTTTTAAACTCATTTTTTCGCGAAATTTGGCTAGTGGGCAAAAAATGGTTATTCGTTTTTTATTGCTAGTCCGCGAAAACGGTTACGCACTTCGCCGAATCTCCATGTCGACTGATGATCCACGATGCAGCGGCGACGCGCAAGCGATTAGTCAGTCGCCACAACCAATCAGGTTTTGGCGACTGACCAATCGCTTGCGCATGGATATCGGTGATTTTATAAGACAATTGACTTCCAAAGTGATCTCACGTCGCTCAGAAAAATACCTCAGGCATTCGACACAAAAAAATATATTTCAGAAATAAAATTGAAAAACTCGATCTGAAATTCTTCGAGTCAATAGTATTCCAATCAGGGTCTGAAGAAAAAATGATGGCAGGAAATAGTGGAAATATTTAGAGCTGAAAGATGAATTACCACATGAAGGAAAGAAAAAAAACTTAAGTAATATAAATACTCTCTCTCTTAGCTCTTACCATCTCTTAGTATTCTTTTATGTGCTAAACTGTTAGTCCTTTATTGTGATCAACGCTTTGAATAGCGTGTCAAATCTTGCTAGTGTATCAGAATAATTGAAAGAAGACGTAGTGTGTGGTTCACAAGTTCTTCACTTTATAAAGTATTGGAATAATATTACGGCACATTAAGGTCTTGAATAAGTTTAAATTAATTGAAACAAAAACTTAAAAATGTAAATAAAACTTAAAATTTTATTACAACAAACGACGACTATAGTGAAACTTTTCAATTGAAAAGTCTCCATAAACGTGTAATAATTTAATTAGAAATCATCACAATAAAAATCGATAAATAATCTTTCTGAATAGAGGGAACCTTCTGAAGGAAGTATCTAGCAATAAAATAACGTGTTACGTCCATAGTTTTATTTAAACTCCCATGCCAAACTTTCATTTTTTTCAAAGAATATGCAACATTTCCCAGTAAATTATTATGACGATAAAGCACCATTTGTAATGGAATACCAAACAATCGATCTACCAATGCCTTCATTACAGGAATTGTCTATGTGCTTTGTCAATAAAGCTAATATACAGACTTGATAGGAATATAAATATAAATTTAAGCCAACCTAATAGTTATGAAACTCGACAAATTATTAAAAATAACAAGCAATGATATTAAAAAATTTCCATCGTAATTCAAGTAACAAGTGCAAGTATTTTACCTTATGTCCATATCTGATGGTTAATTATAACAGCAAGATATTGACAAAAAAATTGTGCGTGTGTAATCTTCATATGTGAAACTCCTAATTCTGATAATTATCATAAGTAGATGTTTTATTTTAATTTTAATAAAACGAAGAAAAATAATTCATTACGATATGTTAATAGTAGGTTACTGTACTCTAGTACTTGGGTCTAAATTGAAATGGAACAAGTGGCTCATATTCGTTTCACGATTCTTTCTGTGCTGTTAATTTAATTAACTCGTTTGGTGGGCGATAAGGACGTTCTCGAAGTTCATGACAATTATCTGCAATCAATAAAATAATTTCACTTAAATTGTTAAAACTGAAATAAAACCGAAAATTTTGTGTTAATAATCATCTTAATTGATATTTGCCGTATTTTGTTTAGCGTTTCCTCACTCTCACTTGTAACTACTATAATAAATGAGGTCTAAAATTTTGTGAAACCTATCTTACAAAAACCGGAAAAATAACGCTTAAAGCGCTATGCGCCAAAAATGTGGTTTTCAAACGAAATTTACAGTTTAATAATGTGTTCTAACGCCAATACCCCACATAAACACTAAGCATCAAAGAAACTTCCATGCGATCTAAAGAAAGAAGGGAAGTTCGTCCGAGTATTAAGTACCAAGCTCGCGTTTTGTGAGAAAGCACTATGTGCCATTAAAATTGACTGACGGCAGACAAATAAATCCAAGAAAAGTCGTAAAAATGTTTATCCAGCAAGTGAAAAACGCAACATACATAGTCGGGGTGAATATCAACATGTGTGAACTTTTTCTGTGTGAAAGTACAACCAAATTTTGAGGTAGAAAAGTGTAAATTAATTTTCAAGTTCAATTAACTTTGATGCATATTTGAATTAGTGATGATACGTATATTTAGTGTACATTATTTTGTGAATCGATGTTAATATGTGTCTTCTTGTGTTTGGTCATTTTATTTATTTGTTTTTCATAGCAAATATAAAGTGACGTACTTGTTCATTTATTATTTTTTTTAATAGATCGTATTATGTATAGAGGAAATATAGAAAGGGAAGGAAAGGGAGGAGTTTAATGGCAAGGTAATTTTTGAATAAACATCAAATTTTCGAAAACCAATTTTCTTGTAATTTGGTGACTTAAGTATTATCAAAGTTTTGTATTTGTATGTCAGTGTGCCTGTGATGTGCATTTTGTGCTCGCATGTATTTAAGGTGTGTGCATGAGTTTGATGGTGTGTTTTGCGCTTGTCACCTGGTGTGTGCATGTTCTCGCGTATGCGTCCGAGTGTGTGCTTGTTAATGGGTGTGTATTGGCACTTGCGTGTGTGCATCTGTATGTGTACGCGTAAGTGCGCCTGTATGCCTGTTAGTGCAAGTATATGCTTGTTTATGCACTAAGCCTATATTACAGAAACGCGCAGCACGTAAACTTTTGAGAAAATTTCCATGTCAGATTTATGACTGTACATTCACTCAGAAATTACCATGCTATCAAACAGCTCGCCGATAAAAGGTGTAATCGTTTAAATATTTCACATAATTTTATTATATTGTTAATTTAAACATATGCCTATTTCAGTATTTTATTTTGTTCTAGACAATGTTATGCAAATGTAAAAAACAGTGTAATGAAATTTAATGTGATCATAGGATAAACCTATTCCATGATTACCATCAATCATATTCAAATGGAAGACAAGGTGCACATTTAATGGATCTCATTAATATTTTAAAAATCAAGAATCAATATGAAGATTCAAAGAATAGCAAGCGTCAATATACCGTTAGTTATATTCCATCTGATGGCAAATGAACAGTTAAACAGGTTTGTCGTAAAGTATTTGCAGAAGTATTTCAAACAAAACAAACTTAGGTGCTTGGAAAGCGAATAGGGACTAGGAACTTTGCGTAAACTTAAAAGTGGCAAGAAAAAAAATAGAAAATATACATTTATAAACAATGGAGCCATTAAAACTCATGTATTTTAATTTCTTGGAGAGGTATCACATTACGAAAGAGCACGTTCCCAAAATAGGCACTTGAACCAAAATTTTAAGATGAATAGTTTGTTTAAAGCGTTTAAAGAACTTAATCCAAACGTAAAAATAACTTACAGTTTCAACAATATTGTGATACTTTTTTAAAGGAATTTAAAATATGGAAATATGGAATAAATAGAACTGACACTTATTCTATATGTGATCTACCATTTGTCCAAATTAACGATAATGTTTCAATATTTATTACATTTATATTAAAATAATTTATTATATCCAAATTGTCTTTACATCAGGCTAAAGTGAATAAAGCCTAAGAATTGTTGAAAAGTGATATTAAAGCTTCACAGATACCCAGCAGTGTTAAGTGTACAAAATTTCAAACTCAAAGAAAAAAATATTTGTTAGATATTGTACCTTACTTAAGATACGGTTTTTTCTTAAAATTTGTTGAAACAGGAAATTATAACTATATTGAATGTATATTTTTGATTATAATGTCAATTGAATAGTTTAGAGAGTAATCTGAAAACAAAATGTCAGCTGTAATGAAAAGTGATACTCAGAAGGCAAACGAATATTGACGACTGAAATAAGATGTCTAAAAAAAAATAAAGTACGAATCAGATTAGCTGGAAAACTTCACCAAGTACGTGAAATGACGCGCATAAATTTGTGTTTAGTAGTTGTCCATATCTTTTGAAACTGTTGAAGTAAATAATCGTAAATTAACTTCAGTTGAAATTTCTCTCAAATAACCTAGAATTTTCTATTATTTTTCCAAAATTCGTAATTAAAAAATTCTTGGAAAATATTTTTATTCCCATTTTGCAAGTATGGGAAAATGATTTGAGTTTTTTTATAATTTTACTATATATTTGATATTACCATATGACGAATATACTTGCAGGACAAGACCGATGAAAATATGACTAACGCAAATTTTTACAAAGTTTTGAAGGTTTGTTTTTTCCATTTTCTCTCGTAAAAAGGGTTTCTTTTATTCTCGCAACATCTGGTCTCGACACTGTCGACTTTTATCGATCTCCCCCTGGACAAAACTGTAGAAACTTTAAGGCATATGGACGAACGGACGGATGAGACAAAATTACAACGATTGTTTTATTACTAAAAGCCAAAGATGGTTATTGCGGTAAAAAAGTCTGTTGGTGTATGTTATCATGACTTCACGCAATTTGCAACTGCACTTGCAGCATATTTGTACTGTTAGGGCGATAAATACGGTGGATAATTTTCCATCAAATATTTAGATTGGTTCATCATTCTCATAAACCGTACAAAAATATAAATATAACTCATTATATCTGTTGAAAATTTACCAAAATATCATTATTTGTAAACCACAGGCAGTAAAATTGCATTAAAAGAATTTGTCGATTTCCCTTTTAACAGAATTATAATCACCAGCGCTTAATACCACAGCTAGTACATTAGTAAAGTTTCAGATTAATTGAATTTATTTGTCGATTACTAAAATAAAGATATCACCAAATAACTGTGTTAATTTTTTTACAGGTTGACATAGTTAAGTGGTTGATTTTTTTGAGTAGAGAACCTCGTGGAAGGTCATATAAAAAACATAAGTTCTTCGAAAATCAATAGTCATACTTTTTGTACTTTTGTGAAAAATATTTATTCCAGTCGCATAAATAACACATGTTTGAAAATTCTTTCAGTAAATGTCATTAAAGTTTGTACGGAATTTGTAAATCTAGAAATTTGTCTATAACTTTAAAAACTCCCTTAGGGTACCCCAACGGTGTTTTTGACATGAGGTGATAGTCTTAACAGAAAATTCTTACGCATATGTAACTATTACATCAACTTCAGGAATTAAAATCTTATCACTAATACACTAAATGCGAAAATGCTGCTCGAATTACAATTTTAGAAAAATTAAGTATTTCTTTTAAATGGGCATTGAATTATTTAAATTTATATAAATTATTTACAAAAAAATGCCTATTGGCTTTAACGTACAAAAAATGTGGTCACATATAATGTCCAATTTCTCGTCCTAACTTGTCCAAGTTCTCGACCACGGAATTTAACCACCAATTGTTACGACAATAATTTTAATAATAATAACTATAAAAACTTTTAGAACGGAAAAAGACTTACCACAATTTTCTCTTCGCAAAACAATTTTTGGGGTACTGTATAAAGACCACGTTGTATAAAAAATAGCCAAAACGGAGGCAAAAACAGAATAAAAAAATCGTAGAACACGCAACATGAGCCCTGATGCATATATGATTTAACTAGTCGAATACGGCGTCTTAACATATGAAAATCGGTGAAGCTTAATCCAAAGTAGTAATAGAATTGGACAAGAAAATATTGTCAGATCGACTTTGTTAGACAAATATTTAGGTTTTTTTTCCATGCCGACATTCACATCTGCATTAATTAATAGTAATTACTTTTAATTATTAATTGAACGATCACGTTATTTTTTAATTCTTCGAAAGGACGAGTCAAGAAATTTCTAAACTACAATGAATGTAATTTATTTTTATGAAAAAATTTATCAGTTTTCACAATTTATTATTAAGCGCCATGCTAAATATTAGAGATTTTTAAATAAAAATTATTCAAAAAATAATTTGTTTTAATAAATTTTATGCAAGAAACACCGATACATATCATAAGCATCATTGTTACAACACAAGTAACAGACATATTAGTTTGTTGACATTCTAACATTCAAACATAACTTTTGCACAATAATAATTATAAAAAAATTGTATTTGACAAATTATCCATTTCAAATGAAGAAGAGAATATTGTTTCAAATGTTTGTCAGTTAAAGTCAATTTTGTCAACGCTGGTAAAATTTACGATACAATTTAAGCCTATCTACTGTTATATTATGCACTTTAAATAAATCTATACATATAGCTATATGTTTGAAATTTACAATGGATCATCTGCAAAAGCCACAAAAGAAAAGATATTAATCTAATAAAAATGTTAAATTAAATAGATGAAAATCTCATCTTGTCTTTGGCTCGATTGACGTTATTGTTGGTGCAGTTGAGAATGACTCGTGGCAAAATTGAGAGCTAGATGATATCTTATCAGTTACGATACTGTATCTTCTCTTTTTTTGTGAATATTGATTCTGACGCAGCGCATTAAATTCTCCAACATTCCTTTTTTCTCCCACATTCGTTGATAAGTTGGGATTCAAGGTACTTATTGTTGTTATCGTGTGAGCTCCAGGCAGTATGATGTTTGCCCTAGTTCGTTGTTTTCTTCAGAGCTTTTACTATCTTAGCTCTGGTCGACGATTGCATATAGCTCCATTGTCCTTCTCTTCGTTCACCAAGATGACCAAATGTTCAAGGAAATTTCTTCCTTGACCCTTCAGTTGTTACCCTTTTCATACATACATTAACCATATATTAATTTGAATCACTTTGTATTTAATTTTAAATGGAAACCATGAAATACTGATTTTAATGAAACTTTCAATATCGAAAAAATCTATAAACTTAGCCTAAAAAAGCTATAAATTGACCTTTTTTGAAAAAAAAACTTCCATGTGCAGATTTTACTATCAGTTTTGGTATTAGAAAAGTACAAAACTTAATTGTTTAATGACGATCTGGGAAGATATTTTAATTTACAATATAAAAATGTAGTTTTTTGAAAAATAACATTCCCAAGAATGCAACCCAATTATTTATTGTGGTTTGTCTCAATCATTTGAAACTAAACTAGAAAATGTATTATTTATTTTATTTCAAATATGTTTATGGATTAATTATTCGAATTAAATATTTCTATGTAATTAACGAATATTTCTTAAAGGTTATACATGTCAAAAAATACATAAAAATTTTAATATTTTCACATTCATAGATACTTAGGATTCTGTATTCAAATCTGGAACTCTTTTAATTTCATTTTGAGCAGTTGTATGTCCATCTGTCGGTACCATCCTTGTATTCTCTTCAAATTAAGCCAGTTGTAATTATCATGCAGCAAGAATTTTTTTCTAATTTTTTAGAATAAACTTTATTTAGAAGTGAAGATGAAAAACATTTTAGTATAATTCTCTGTATAATCCCATTTGATACTTTTCATTTCCCAGCTCTGTTTACGAAATGCTCATACAAAAATAGCATCTACTTTATTCAAAATGAAAATGTTCCAGTTAGCTATTCTTTAGATAATATTACCCCGTGATTACACTTTTCATACGTGATATTTTATGACATATGTACTCAGTATAGTAAAGCAAAAGCTTTGAATATTTTTTTTCCTATATTTATTATATTTTGTACTCTTTAAGAATTATGGCTATAAAAAAGCTAACATAAGTGCAACCGATTATATCATTTGAAAAGCTATCAGAATGTTTTCAAATATATTTGCAATCATCTGAAAAGAGAGAAAACATATGATGAGATATTATATTTTAATTTATTGTTAAAAAATTTAATCTTGAAATCTGTTTCAATTATTTCATCACGGGAGATGAGTTAAGCAACAATAGTGAGTTGTCACGTGCTCCAATTATCACTAGTTAAGAAAAGAAGAAAACCCATTTTTAAAAGGACGCCGTGTGAAGACAAAACCTAATAACCCGTTACCACTGGTATAGATACAGATATAAAGAAAAACAAATAAGAATGGGAGAAACAAAAATAAAATTGTTTTAATTACATATGAGCCTTTAAATTAATGTATGTTTTTCTTAAAACTTCCTCCAAAGTAGTACAAGTTAAATAAAAACTAATTAACCAAATAAAGTAAAAATCCTATTCAAATTAAATTATTGTTATAAATGATTTGTATCGAAATTAATTTAAAAAATATTCCAACGCACTTATTATTTGAACCAGATTCTTTGTTTAAAGCTATAATATTGTATTTATTCATTGAAAGATTCGTCGTTAGTTCTCATTTCCTTTTAATTTTTTATGTGAATTGGAAGCAATATTGAGAACGAAAGTTAGATAAATGGATATATTTCTTTTTTAGGCCTAAGCCTCTTATATGAACTGCAAGATTTCACGTTTACCATTATATAAATATTTGAGGGAAATGTACAGTTACACGCCATTTTACCATTCGCTAGAATTTGAAGTCTAACGAAGCATAGTTGTAAATTTTTAATTCAAATTTTATATTAAAATTATAAGTTTTGCTTTTTCTATTGCTGTTAGCAATAGAAAATGTTTTCGTGGTTACTATTTAAATGCTCTTAATTATTATAAATTTAATGCAACTGATCTAAAACACGGGCAAAACTATTCATTTTTTCTGTTACCTGTTCATAAAAAAATACCAAATATTATTGAGAAACAAGTTATACTAACTTTCACATTCCTAGAAGAATTCAGTACCAAATCTTCTGGAACTGAATTCTTCTAGGAATGTGAAAGTACTTTTCAAACCTGATCTGATCCGCATTTCAACAGAATATCGTACTCACCGACGAGACGAGCCGCTCATTAATATCAAAGAATCCACACGCGCTGATTTGCAAATTTTGTTGGAGAAGGAGAACAGTAAAATCATCCATCTGTAAGAACAAATATTTTAGAAACCAAGAAGTTTCTTAATTACCCTTATATTTATGGAGTCTGTGAAAATTTTATCACCAAAAAAATAATGAGTGCAATAAGTAAATGAATTGGGCATAAGAGTAATGTGTATGTATTTTAGGGGTTTACAAAGTAATTTGAGTAGAGATTTAGAATTGTGATCATAAACTGAGCAATCTTCTTGTACAGAATCTTGAATTCCGCCTCCGAAGCTCGGAAAAATTCTTTATTCTGTGGATGATTAATTTATCTGTCGGTTACATGCGTCTGGGTGATTAGCATTTGTAAAAATAACAATAATAAATATAATAATAATTTTAGCATAAATCGTATTTCCTATTGAGAAGAAAAAAAATGCGTGGGAATCTCTCACCAAAAAAATAAAGCCCCAGCAATTTTCTGTCCCTATCAAGTTTTGAAGTATTATTGAAAAACTTTTGTTGAAAGAGCACCAATGCACAATAAGTTGTTGTTTTTTTTTAATAAAATACAAAATTATCATGGAGGTCAATTTACGACTCGACTTTAAAGCAGCAATATTTTCAACTTCGAAAGAAAAATAATCATAAAAAATAGCAAACTATTGCCATGACTTCATTCACATGTGGAAAAATATCAAATTTAAAATATTTTTAATTTAACTATAAAATGAATATACGTAACATCATATTAATTAAACTTTCTTAAACCAATGTGTTTTAAACGAAAATATTAAATTATCCGATATTCTCTTTAGTGACTTTTTTTTTAAAGACAACCTGACATAACTTCTGCCCTTATGTGTCTGCCCGCTTTCGTGTTGTTTATTTAAGCACTTACTACTCATATATACGTTTCGCACATATTGGTGGAACAATTCACTCCAATATTTATAATACACCTGGAGTCATCAATCAATGCGCATAGGCGTACTATATATTTGTGCAATTACTATGCATAGAGTGGTTATGCATTTAATTATATTGCTGAACTAAATTTTGTTTGCATCAAAGGAATTTTTAAAAGTGCTAATTCTCGTGTCTTATATTTGAAAAAGAAATTAAATATTTCTTTAAGTTAACTCATCTATTTTCCTGAAATCTTCATCGAAAGTAAATTAAAAATTACTCTGTGATGTGTGCACGAACCAACACATGAACCGATAAACATTCCAAAAATAATCTTAATTTTAATGCAAATATTTTTACACTATATTGACACGTAAAATGTATTATATTATTGTATAGCAGTAACGTAAATTTTAAGAAAATGTCTCAGTTTATAACAACGCACATAAAAAAAAATTTAAAAATTCGGGAAATTGATTTTGTGCAAAATTGTTTTGGCCGATTTGTAATTATAAATGAAAGAGATATAGAATAATCTTATGTCAGACAATAATACAATAGACAATAATACAATAAATAGTACAGAGCGAAAAATTATAAAAATTTAGGAAACCCGATGACCTGATAATTTCGTCCTGTCCCTCTATCAGTCTCTCCGTCCCTCACAACCATTTTACACAGAGACTATTTACACTATTTAGACAAAAATTGTTGGTATTGTTTTTTTACGAACCGCTGTACATAAAAATAGCAGAGTTACGAAAAAAATAATATTAGGTGCAGCAACCCATACCATATGTAACTGAGGAATGATAAAAAATCCAGTGCACGTAGACGTATGGGAAGTCGTTAGATAGGTCTTAAAAATGATACAAAGGTTCCAAAATAATTTTCATTTTATGTCAACGCTTGGTGATATATGTACTTCTAAAATCTTAAGAAGTGTGTCTCAAAAAAGTAGAGAGGGAGACCTATTACTTTTCTTGGTAGCAGAACTTAAATTAAACTGCCAACAAAATTGGTTTGAATAACTAACTACACCAATAGAAAAAAAGTGACCTCCGTGTTCTCTTATTTTTTAAATAACGTGCGTAAAATGAAAAAAACAAAGTAGTAAAATTTCAAAGATGGTTTGAATAAGGTATGTTGTGTAGTTTTAGAGATATGGGGTATTTTTGGTATCGAGTACAGAAGAAATCTTATTTTTCACAATGTTTCTGAGAAATACACACCTATTTTTGGTTATGAAATAAGTTTAATATTTGTTGGTGCTACCGAATATTTCATTCGTGAGTCCGACGCATACACAGCCGATTTATTATTTATCGAGTCTTTTATTTTATTATTAACAAAATTAAAATTTAATAAAGCTAAGAACGTGTGCAAGATTGCCGAATCTCTCCAGCAGAAGTTCCATTATTTAAGTGATAAGTAATACTGAATAACAACAATGAAAGTTCTTTATCGTAGATTACATAAAACATATTCTATATTGTAAAACATATTCGAGTAATTGCAACTCATACCAGTGAAAAAAGATCTTCATTTTTAAAATCTTGAATAACCACTGAGAGTTCAAGTACAAATTTTTTCGTATCATTAGCCTGAAAATAAATAAAAGTTAGATGGGCTATGAAATTCTATAAATAAGTTTGTTTTTTGTATCACAGTTTCAGGCGCACGAGTTGGATAAAATAGAATTTTCATTTGTGAAAACATGAATATTTATTTCTATTTCTTTACCACTAAATTAGAAAAACGTAAACTTTATTTACCTCTTTAACCAATCTGCTACAACATTTAATTATGACTACCACATCAAAAAATTGCTTTATTAATAGCACTAAGCTTGTAACGTCGTCAGTAAAATCGTTTAAACCTCTGCCCGTAACTCCAGTCCTCATAATTAGAGAAGAGATAACATATAACGATTGGAATATAATTACAAATTTTGTAATCATGGTAATAAATAACAGCAGGGAATATATACTATTGGAGTGACAAATTAAGCAAACTATTTCATGGTAATACGATTTAAAATCACTAATGATCGTTAGAAGTTCGTTTATATTTTTGGTGGCCGCCTCCCTGTAAATTTCTTTGACATTTTTTAATTCCTCGTTTAACATCCTTAATCTCAAGTAAAATAGATCGAATGTACAAGTTATTCTAATCACAACCCCAGTTATTACTATGGCGTTAATAGTATAACTTATAAATAATCTGGGCAATGAAGGATGATTTTGTAAAAACCATTCTGTTATAGACATACCAACAAGATATACGAGATATATAAAGGTGTATATATTATAAAACCACATGTGAATATTTAATTTTGGATACTTATGTTTCCATGCACAATTTTTGTCCAATTTTGACAATCTGTAGAGAATATGGGCGAATTGCCTATCATAATACATGGATGAGTATATAAACACTTGCGACATCAAACAAAGTGAGAAATAGAGAACATAAGTTAAGCACACGTTTATAGGGTTTGTAGTTGACTGCGGCCTCGTAACTGTTAATACTGATAACAATTGAATTACGGATACAAGACATCCAACGAGAATGGACCAGATATTCCTGTCTGCCACCTTGTAACCGATTACCTTGTTTGTTGTCTCTATGGGTAAATATAAGAAACCGAATATTCTTAGCAAGATTAAATAAACCTTTGCTTCATTTGGACTGCTTCTGGAGTCACTGAGTTTATTGATTTTTTTCATTGTCAACGGAAACAACCTAAAGTCTAGGTCTTAACATGTGCTAATGAACAATGTACCGTAGGTAGTGTTGTAATTGATTAAATGTATTTTTTTACCCTTACGGTAATTGATTAAATGTATTTTTTACCCTTAACATTAAGAGCATTTATCATATCAGGTATTTTTATCTTATCATGACGCCCCTTTTCACTTTCGTTCCATTTCATGTATGTCGATTAGTGAGCATTAACGTAGTGTTATAATGAGATTAATGCCTAAATTATTGATTTACATATATATAGTAATTACAGCAATATTAATCAAGTTATTAGGGTTCCAGTGTGAATCAAAGAAACTTTATAATTCTCCCACTATCATCCATCCGTCTACGCGTATGTCATAACTTCATACTTTATATGGCTTTAGGTTTGTATAGAAATTTACAAGTAGAGGCTTCAGATAAAAATCTCGATAAATGTGTAGCCAAATGTAATTTTTTATGAATTTCGTTTTATTTATACTTTTTGGTGTTAATCCAAAAAAGAAATTAATATTGAATTAACTTATTTATTAGAAAATAAAATTTGTGAGAATTTTATACAATACAGAATTGGAGTTAAACACTCATTTATTAAAATTTAAGATTATAGTTGGACACTTATTAACAATTTCATTTCATAATTGTTTTAGGAATAACAATATATTTATTTTGATTCCTCTTCTATTTGAACCGAGACGGAGAAAGCGACTGAAATCAAACTAAATGACGACTAACGTGAACCGAGGTTCTCAACTTCATGAGTTGTGCATGAAAAGAGAACTTCATTATGGGAAGTAAAAGCTCCGGAAACAGGACTGTGTCGTTGTAATAATATACTCCTTTAGAAAAAAAGCGGGCACATATAGGAATAAACCATATCAGAATTGTTTTATTATTATTTGATGCATTTTATATGGCTATATGATGAGAATATTGTTATTTATTATTGTGATATCGTTTTTACCTACTTCAGTCATTAAAAATGCGAATAAATAAAAAAAACAATTTTTGGGGTACTGTAAACAATTTTTGGGGTACTGTATAAAGACCACGTTGTATAAAAAATAGCCAAAACGGAGGCAAAAACAGAATAAAAAAATCGTAGAACACGCAACATGAGCCCTGATGCATATATGATTTAACTAGTCGAATACGGCGTCTTAACATATGAAAATCGGTGAAGCTTAATCCAAAGTAGTAATAGAATTGGACAAGAAAATATTGTCAGATCGACTTTGTTAGACAAATATTTAGGTTTTTTTTCCATGCCGACATTCACATCTGCATTAATTAATAGTAATTACTTTTAATTATTAATTGAACGATCACGTTATTTTTTAATTCTTCGAAAGGACGAGTCAAGAAATTTCTAAACTACAATGAATGTAATTTATTTTTATGAAAAAATTTATCAGTTTTCACAATTTATTATTAAGCGCCATGCTAAATATTAGAGATTTTTAAATAAAAATTATTCAAAAAATAATTTGTTTTAATAAATTTTATGCAAGAAACACCGATACATATCATAAGCATCATTGTTACAACACAAGTAACAGACATATTAGTTTGTTGACATTCTAACATTCAAACATAACTTTTGCACAATAATAATTATAAAAAAATTGTATTTGACAAATTATCCATTTCAAATGAAGAAGAGAATATTGTTTCAAATGTTTGTCAGTTAAAGTCAATTTTGTCAACGCTGGTAAAATTTACGATACAATTTAAGCCTATCTACTGTTATATTATGCACTTTAAATAAATCTATACATATAGCTATATGTTTGAAATTTACAATGGATCATCTGCAAAAGCCACAAAAGAAAAGATATTAATCTAATAAAAATGTTAAATTAAATAGATGAAAATCTCATCTTGTCTTTGGCTCGATTGACGTTATTGTTGGTGCAGTTGAGAATGACTCGTGGCAAAATTGAGAGCTAGATGATATCTTATCAGTTACGATACTGTATCTTCTCTTTTTTTGTGAATATTGATTCTGACGCAGCGCATTAAATTCTCCAACATTCCTTTTTTCTCCCACATTCGTTGATAAGTTGGGATTCAAGGTACTTATTGTTGTTATCGTGTGAGCTCCAGGCAGTATGATGTTTGCCCTAGTTCGTTGTTTTCTTCAGAGCTTTTACTATCTTAGCTCTGGTCGACGATTGCATATAGCTCCATTGTCCTTCTCTTCGTTCACCAAGATGACCAAATGTTCAAGGAAATTTCTTCCTTGACCCTTCAGTTGTTACCCTTTTCATACATACATTAACCATATATTAATTTGAATCACTTTGTATTTAATTTTAAATGGAAACCATGAAATACTGATTTTAATGAAACTTTCAATATCGAAAAAATCTATAAACTTAGCCTAAAAAAGCTATAAATTGACCTTTTTTGAAAAAAAAACTTCCATGTGCAGATTTTACTATCAGTTTTGGTATTAGAAAAGTACAAAACTTAATTGTTTAATGACGATCTGGGAAGATATTTTAATTTACAATATAAAAATGTAGTTTTTTGAAAAATAACATTCCCAAGAATGCAACCCAATTATTTATTGTGGTTTGTCTCAATCATTTGAAACTAAACTAGAAAATGTATTATTTATTTTATTTCAAATATGTTTATGGATTAATTATTCGAATTAAATATTTCTATGTAATTAACGAATATTTCTTAAAGGTTATACATGTCAAAAAATACATAAAAATTTTAATATTTTCACATTCATAGATACTTAGGATTCTGTATTCAAATCTGGAACTCTTTTAATTTCATTTTGAGCAGTTGTATGTCCATCTGTCGGTACCATCCTTGTATTCTCTTCAAATTAAGCCAGTTGTAATTATCATGCAGCAAGAATTTTTTTCTAATTTTTTAGAATAAACTTTATTTAGAAGTGAAGATGAAAAACATTTTAGTATAATTCTCTGTATAATCCCATTTGATACTTTTCATTTCCCAGCTCTGTTTACGAAATGCTCATACAAAAATAGCATCTACTTTATTCAAAATGAAAATGTTCCAGTTAGCTATTCTTTAGATAATATTACCCCGTGATTACACTTTTCATACGTGATATTTTTATGACATATGTACTCAGTATAGTAAAGCAAAAGCTTTGAATATTTTTTTTCCTATATTTATTATATTTTGTACTCTTTAAGAATTATGGCTATAAAAAAGCTAACATAAGTGCAACCGATTATATCATTTGAAAAGCTATCAGAAT
This sequence comes from Druceiella hillmani, assembly GCA_039881145.1. NCBI lineage: Eukaryota > Metazoa > Arthropoda > Insecta > Lepidoptera > Hepialidae > Druceiella > Druceiella hillmani. The sequence continues at coordinate 6,337,581 of JAYKKI010000110.1, read as the reverse complement.
GTTTTCAAATATATTTGCAATCATCTGAAAAGAGAGAAAACATATGATGAGATATTATATTTTAATTTATTGTTAAAAAATTTAATCTTGAAATCTGTTTCAATTATTTCATCACGGGAGATGAGTTAAGCAACAATAGTGAGTTGTCACGTGCTCCAATTATCACTAGTTAAGAAAAGAAGAAAACCCATTTTTAAAAGGACGCCGTGTGAAGACAAAACCTAATAACCCGTTACCACTGGTATAGATACAGATATAAAGAAAAACAAATAAGAATGGGAGAAACAAAAATAAAATTGTTTTAATTACATATGAGCCTTTAAATTAATGTATGTTTTTCTTAAAACTTCCTCCAAAGTAGTACAAGTTAAATAAAAACTAATTAACCAAATAAAGTAAAAATCCTATTCAAATTAAATTATTGTTATAAATGATTTGTATCGAAATTAATTTAAAAAATATTCCAACGCACTTATTATTTGAACCAGATTCTTTGTTTAAAGCTATAATATTGTATTTATTCATTGAAAGATTCGTCGTTAGTTCTCATTTCCTTTTAATTTTTTATGTGAATTGGAAGCAATATTGAGAACGAAAGTTAGATAAATGGATATATTTCTTTTTTAGGCCTAAGCCTCTTATATGAACTGCAAGATTTCACGTTTACCATTATATAAATATTTGAGGGAAATGTACAGTTACACGCCATTTTACCATTCGCTAGAATTTGAAGTCTAACGAAGCATAGTTGTAAATTTTTAATTCAAATTTTATATTAAAATTATAAGTTTTGCTTTTTCTATTGCTGTTAGCAATAGAAAATGTTTTCGTGGTTACTATTTAAATGCTCTTAATTATTATAAATTTAATGCAACTGATCTAAAACACGGGCAAAACTATTCATTTTTTCTGTTACCTGTTCATAAAAAAATACCAAATATTATTGAGAAACAAGTTATACTAACTTTCACATTCCTAGAAGAATTCAGTACCAAATCTTCTGGAACTGAATTCTTCTAGGAATGTGAAAGTACTTTTCAAACCTGATCTGATCCGCATTTCAACAGAATATCGTACTCACCGACGAGACGAGCCGCTCATTAATATCAAAGAATCCACACGCGCTGATTTGCAAATTTTGTTGGAGAAGGAGAACAGTAAAATCATCCATCTGTAAGAACAAATATTTTAGAAACCAAGAAGTTTCTTAATTACCCTTATATTTATGGAGTCTGTGAAAATTTTATCACCAAAAAAATAATGAGTGCAATAAGTAAATGAATTGGGCATAAGAGTAATGTGTATGTATTTTAGGGGTTTACAAAGTAATTTGAGTAGAGATTTAGAATTGTGATCATAAACTGAGCAATCTTCTTGTACAGAATCTTGAATTCCGCCTCCGAAGCTCGGAAAAATTCTTTATTCTGTGGATGATTAATTTATCTGTCGGTTACATGCGTCTGGGTGATTAGCATTTGTAAAAATAACAATAATAAATATAATAATAATTTTAGCATAAATCGTATTTCCTATTGAGAAGAAAAAAAATGCGTGGGAATCTCTCACCAAAAAAATAAAGCCCCAGCAATTTTCTGTCCCTATCAAGTTTTGAAGTATTATTGAAAAACTTTTGTTGAAAGAGCACCAATGCACAATAAGTTGTTGTTTTTTTTTAATAAAATACAAAATTATCATGGAGGTCAATTTACGACTCGACTTTAAAGCAGCAATATTTTCAACTTCGAAAGAAAAATAATCATAAAAAATAGCAAACTATTGCCATGACTTCATTCACATGTGGAAAAATATCAAATTTAAAATATTTTTAATTTAACTATAAAATGAATATACGTAACATCATATTAATTAAACTTTCTTAAACCAATGTGTTTTAAACGAAAATATTAAATTATCCGATATTCTCTTTAGTGACTTTTTTTTTAAAGACAACCTGACATAACTTCTGCCCTTATGTGTCTGCCCGCTTTCGTGTTGTTTATTTAAGCACTTACTACTCATATATACGTTTCGCACATATTGGTGGAACAATTCACTCCAATATTTATAATACACCTGGAGTCATCAATCAATGCGCATAGGCGTACTATATATTTGTGCAATTACTATGCATAGAGTGGTTATGCATTTAATTATATTGCTGAACTAAATTTTGTTTGCATCAAAGGAATTTTTAAAAGTGCTAATTCTCGTGTCTTATATTTGAAAAAGAAATTAAATATTTCTTTAAGTTAACTCATCTATTTTCCTGAAATCTTCATCGAAAGTAAATTAAAAATTACTCTGTGATGTGTGCACGAACCAACACATGAACCGATAAACATTCCAAAAATAATCTTAATTTTAATGCAAATATTTTTACACTATATTGACACGTAAAATGTATTATATTATTGTATAGCAGTAACGTAAATTTTAAGAAAATGTCTCAGTTTATAACAACGCACATAAAAAAAAATTTAAAAATTCGGGAAATTGATTTTGTGCAAAATTGTTTTGGCCGATTTGTAATTATAAATGAAAGAGATATAGAATAATCTTATGTCAGACAATAATACAATAGACAATAATACAATAAATAGTACAGAGCGAAAAATTATAAAAATTTAGGAAACCCGATGACCTGATAATTTCGTCCTGTCCCTCTATCAGTCTCTCCGTCCCTCACAACCATTTTACACAGAGACTATTTACACTATTTAGACAAAAATTGTTGGTATTGTTTTTTTACGAACCGCTGTACATAAAAATAGCAGAGTTACGAAAAAAATAATATTAGGTGCAGCAACCCATACCATATGTAACTGAGGAATGATAAAAAATCCAGTGCACGTAGACGTATGGGAAGTCGTTAGATAGGTCTTAAAAATGATACAAAGGTTCCAAAATAATTTTCATTTTATGTCAACGCTTGGTGATATATGTACTTCTAAAATCTTAAGAAGTGTGTCTCAAAAAAGTAGAGAGGGAGACCTATTACTTTTCTTGGTAGCAGAACTTAAATTAAACTGCCAACAAAATTGGTTTGAATAACTAACTACACCAATAGAAAAAAAGTGACCTCCGTGTTCTCTTATTTTTTAAATAACGTGCGTAAAATGAAAAAAACAAAGTAGTAAAATTTCAAAGATGGTTTGAATAAGGTATGTTGTGTAGTTTTAGAGATATGGGGTATTTTTGGTATCGAGTACAGAAGAAATCTTATTTTTCACAATGTTTCTGAGAAATACACACCTATTTTTGGTTATGAAATAAGTTTAATATTTGTTGGTGCTACCGAATATTTCATTCGTGAGTCCGACGCATACACAGCCGATTTATTATTTATCGAGTCTTTTATTTTATTATTAACAAAATTAAAATTTAATAAAGCTAAGAACGTGTGCAAGATTGCCGAATCTCTCCAGCAGAAGTTCCATTATTTAAGTGATAAGTAATACTGAATAACAACAATGAAAGTTCTTTATCGTAGATTACATAAAACATATTCTATATTGTAAAACATATTCGAGTAATTGCAACTCATACCAGTGAAAAAAGATCTTCATTTTTAAAATCTTGAATAACCACTGAGAGTTCAAGTACAAATTTTTTCGTATCATTAGCCTGAAAATAAATAAAAGTTAGATGGGCTATGAAATTCTATAAATAAGTTTGTTTTTTGTATCACAGTTTCAGGCGCACGAGTTGGATAAAATAGAATTTTCATTTGTGAAAACATGAATATTTATTTCTATTTCTTTACCACTAAATTAGAAAAACGTAAACTTTATTTACCTCTTTAACCAATCTGCTACAACATTTAATTATGACTACCACATCAAAAAATTGCTTTATTAATAGCACTAAGCTTGTAACGTCGTCAGTAAAATCGTTTAAACCTCTGCCCGTAACTCCAGTCCTCATAATTAGAGAAGAGATAACATATAACGATTGGAATATAATTACAAATTTTGTAATCATGGTAATAAATAACAGCAGGGAATATATACTATTGGAGTGACAAATTAAGCAAACTATTTCATGGTAATACGATTTAAAATCACTAATGATCGTTAGAAGTTCGTTTATATTTTTGGTGGCCGCCTCCCTGTAAATTTCTTTGACATTTTTTAATTCCTCGTTTAACATCCTTAATCTCAAGTAAAATAGATCGAATGTACAAGTTATTCTAATCACAACCCCAGTTATTACTATGGCGTTAATAGTATAACTTATAAATAATCTGGGCAATGAAGGATGATTTTGTAAAAACCATTCTGTTATAGACATACCAACAAGATATACGAGATATATAAAGGTGTATATATTATAAAACCACATGTGAATATTTAATTTTGGATACTTATGTTTCCATGCACAATTTTTGTCCAATTTTGACAATCTGTAGAGAATATGGGCGAATTGCCTATCATAATACATGGATGAGTATATAAACACTTGCGACATCAAACAAAGTGAGAAATAGAGAACATAAGTTAAGCACACGTTTATAGGGTTTGTAGTTGACTGCGGCCTCGTAACTGTTAATACTGATAACAATTGAATTACGGATACAAGACATCCAACGAGAATGGACCAGATATTCCTGTCTGCCACCTTGTAACCGATTACCTTGTTTGTTGTCTCTATGGGTAAATATAAGAAACCGAATATTCTTAGCAAGATTAAATAAACCTTTGCTTCATTTGGACTGCTTCTGGAGTCACTGAGTTTATTGATTTTTTTCATTGTCAACGGAAACAACCTAAAGTCTAGGTCTTAACATGTGCTAATGAACAATGTACCGTAGGTAGTGTTGTAATTGATTAAATGTATTTTTTTACCCTTACGGTAATTGATTAAATGTATTTTTTACCCTTAACATTAAGAGCATTTATCATATCAGGTATTTTTATCTTATCATGACGCCCCTTTTCACTTTCGTTCCATTTCATGTATGTCGATTAGTGAGCATTAACGTAGTGTTATAATGAGATTAATGCCTAAATTATTGATTTACATATATATAGTAATTACAGCAATATTAATCAAGTTATTAGGGTTCCAGTGTGAATCAAAGAAACTTTATAATTCTCCCACTATCATCCATCCGTCTACGCGTATGTCATAACTTCATACTTTATATGGCTTTAGGTTTGTATAGAAATTTACAAGTAGAGGCTTCAGATAAAAATCTCGATAAATGTGTAGCCAAATGTAATTTTTTATGAATTTCGTTTTATTTATACTTTTTGGTGTTAATCCAAAAAAGAAATTAATATTGAATTAACTTATTTATTAGAAAATAAAATTTGTGAGAATTTTATACAATACAGAATTGGAGTTAAACACTCATTTATTAAAATTTAAGATTATAGTTGGACACTTATTAACAATTTCATTTCATAATTGTTTTAGGAATAACAATATATTTATTTTTATTCCTCTTCTATTTGAACCGAGACGGAGAAAGCGACTGAAATCAAACTAAATGACGACTAACGTGAACCGAGGTTCTCAACTTCATGAGTTGTGCATGAAAAGAGAACTTCATTATGGGAAGTAAAAGCTCCGGAAACAGGACTGTGTCGTTGTAATAATATACTCCTTTAGAAAAAAAGCGGGCACATATAGGAATAAACCATATCAGAATTGTTTTATTATTATTTGATGCATTTTATATGGCTATATGATGAGAATATTGTTATTTATTATTGTGATATCGTTTTTACCTACTTCAGTCATTAAAAATGCGAATAAATAAAAAAACGATGCAAAGTCCACAGACGAGCGTTTTTATACTGGTACATTAAAATGGATGAAGTTATTTTTTGAATATTTTCTATTAATTTGACATAAAATTTGAAAATTTAGTAACAAGTATGGCCTCCTCTAGCTAAAATCACTTACGCGCTTAATCTGCTAGGCATGCTTTCTACGACGTTTTTTATCATTTCCCATTCAGCGACGATCACATTTTTAAGGGCCTGAATGTTTTCTGGAGCTGGTTTTACGGTTCGGACCCGTCGATTGAGATTATTCCATACGTGTTCTATCGGATTGAGGTCGGGACTTCTAGCTGGCCAGTCTAACCGACGTATTTCAGCCTCCTGCATATACGCATCAACGTCTCTAGACTTTTCACAGAGCATTCTGTATAATACTGTTTATGTAATCGTGTGTACTTTCACATAGCATGCTATATCTATTTACGTATTACGTCACGCTTTCTACGTACATTTTAGGTTTTTTAGAAGTACATGTACAAGCTTTACTTTTTTAAATTTAATTACGTAATATTTTACCTCTAATAGATGTAAATAGTGACTTTAAAAATGGCAGAAATTTTATAATTCCTTTCTGGTTTAAATAATAACTTATATATACATTAATAACAAACAAAGTTTAAGATGATTATTTGCACTGTTTTAGATGTATGAAGGGTCGGGATAATAAAAACAAACTTTAGGGAAAAATCTTTGGAAGTTTTTAATTTGAAAATACTTGAATTTGGAAAATTTTTCTATTTGGTAAAACATTAATATCGGATTAGACATACATGTAATGAGAGTCCCTTCTATGTAGGTCTCCGCACTTCATTTTTTGCTCAATGATATCAAGGGTTGCGATGGCTAATTGTCCGGGATCTTCCTCATCACAACATAAATCAAGAATTATCTAAGTGCCCTCCACAAATTAATTATATTTCAAAACTCTTATTACACACATAATTTATAAAATTTTGAGATTCGTGTTTTATATTTATTATAACAAATGGATACACATTTATTTTAAGCTTCCCTTTACAAAATATTGTTACAAGCATGCGTACTATTAACGCTTATAGCGTCGTATTTAACAAAAAAAAATATCGCAAAATTAGAAACTAAAATTGTAATTCAAAATTTTCTTTTTAGAATAATATCGTTATAAGGTAAAAATGATGCTATGATACTATTTTTAAATATGATAATTGTTATGACATTGAATATTCACTTAAATTTTTGACGTCTATGTACCAGTTTCAATATAGTAAAGAGGCGCGAAATTTAAAAAAAAACCTGTCACGTACGAGTGCAACTCGCAATATGGGGGTTCCTTACAATTTAGGCATCTAAAAACATTTAATAATATGTATTACGCGGTGGGCACGAGCGTTGTCGTCCATAAAAATGGACTCGCCTTCAACTGCTGTTAATGCAGGTTGGGCATGAGGAATAAGAATCTCTGTTATGTACCTTTGCGCATTAAGTGTGCCATTTTCAATAAAAACTAACTCGGTACGGTTATCTGAGTTAGTACCAGCCCAAAACATTACGGAGCCTCCACCGTAAGGGGTGATTTCCTCAAAGCACACTTTTGCGATGCATTATCCAAGTCTTCGTAAGACTCGCCGACGTCGATCCTCATCACTAATCGATGTATGAATTTCATTGGAGAATAAAACACTATTCCAGTCTTGTTGAGTTCATGACAAAAATTTTTTAGCGAATCTAAATCTGGCAACTCGATGCTCACGGAGCAATGTACAGCCCCGAGCTGGCTACGATAGCTACGTATATTGACAGCCTGAAGTCTCCTTCTGACTGTCCATAGGCTTGCTCGTGTATTTCTGATGTCCTCGAGGTTCTGTTTCAGATCCACGTACGTAACTTGACGATTTCGTAGCGTTTGACTGACCATGAAGCAGTCGTCCCGTGACTCAGTGCACCGTTTTCTTCCAGAACCGGGCCTTCTACTGACGAAACCTGTTTCTCGGTATCGTTGCCAGATCCTTTTGATGGTGGAACGGCTCATATTATACTGTCGAGATACATAACATTGGCTACAGCCTTCTTCATGCAGTGCAATAATTTTACTAGCTGTTGTCGTCTGTTCAACCATACTGAGAACAGCAAACATAAGTAAACTAATGCATCAAACAGCAGGAATTTAATTAAAAGTTATTCGTTAAAATAAAAAACGTACAAATGAAAAAAGAACTTAATAAGAGTTGGATTTCATTTACCGCCAAAAATACGTTTTTGTCAGTGAAAGAGGATTTTCATTCAAAAAGAATAAATTTCAAATTTAGAACGTTCGTTTTAATGTGCCAGAATACACTATACCTGCTAGTGACAATTACAATTAATACAACCTCTTAATAAATAATATTTTGACAATAATGTGATAAAACGAAAACAGCCCATTTTTTATGCAAAAGAGTGTATTGAGCAAGAGTGTTGTATTAGCATCGTGATAGGCTATTTAAGGGTGTAACGGTTCTCCCAATGAAGACTGAAATTATGTCTTAGTGTAAGTTTATGGAGCAGATCGTGTTATTTTGCATTAGGTACACATATAGCTGTAGGTTTATTTTTCATTGCATACATATTTATAAATATCATAGTAAATAGAGAACACAAGTAGAAGTGATGAAAAATTATGCAACCTCTAAAATTATCTCAGTTAAAAAATAGCTTTTGTTTCAAGTTATATCAAAATAATTTTTGAATAAGCTGTTCACTGTACAGGATTAGGGATTTATGTTGTAGGCAATGGTTATGAGTTAAAAGTTTATTTTTGAACGTTAAATAATGGTTTCTTCAATGTGAAGAAAATTTATCTATTGAAATAATAGTTCGGCATTTCAAATATTTTAAACAAAATATGAATTTGGTCTACATCTAATGGTAGAGACGACAATGTTAAATCGGATATAAATCTATAGCTTCCAACAAAATCATGATTAGGTTACATTGTTAAACATTATAGAATTGATTCTACCCTTCATTTCAAATAACAATGCAAGTAAACTATTTTCGAACACGTTTAACGTTCTCATGTATTCAATGTTCAATAATAATGTATTCGACACAGTAGATGCATCTTTCAAACTTGATGCTCTACTTTGAACAGCGCTAATAAATTCTTGATCGTTAGTGTTTATTTTGTTTATCCCTCCTGAAAAGTAATAAATTTTGACGATGTTTTTAAGATATTTTATTTCATATATTTTTCTGATATTCTTTTTGTATTTCGATACTTTGGATCGCGTTATTAAACTTAATGGCCTCATTTTTACTCATTGTACTGAAAATAATAATTAGGAGAGTTACTTTGCCCCTAAACCACGTTAAGGATTGAAAAGGTATAGAAATTAAAAAGAATATAGAAACGAATTTATTAATCATATCATAGAAAATAGTATTTGAAGCACATCATAGCAGTCCATGTTGCTAAATACGTCACGTGTTTGGAAAGGAATTTTAACGTACCATGAATAGCTTTCGTATTATCTAGGTGTGGTTTTATAACGGACATATCTACATGAATTACCTTATGGTAAGGTAGTTCCTTATGGATTTTATTGGGCCAACATAACCAAAATAAATACAGCAACAGCTGTTTATTGCTTGTGTAAAATTGATAAGTGCATAAACGATGGCAATGTAAGATTTGTAAAATAGATACTTAAAAGTAGAATATATTATATCGCAAAAGTAGAAAACATAATGTAAATAATGAAATAGATACAGTAAAGAAATACTATTGAATACAAATATATTACAAAAGAAGTTAAATTACCCAATCTGAGCTCTGGTCAGTTTTACCTCATTATTGCCCTCAATTACAAGGCGATTATTTATTAATGAAAAATGGAGATGTCGCTCATTTATTTTTATAATTTTTCCAATGGAGGATTGGTTTTTGTAGATTGAGGTTCTAACACAGACCTATATTTCAAGTTGGTAATTTATAGCATAAAAATGAGGATCATAACTGGTTTTGAAGATTCCTTTTGATTTTCGAATATTTTGAAAGGCTTTCTCTACAGAGACCTTCAGACAACGTTGTAACATTTTTAGGTATACGGGGTAGGCCGTTTCAGGAATGGAGTCGTGAATAGAATTAGGGATAAATAACTTATGACTGAACGATACCACGTGTGGAAAAATGAGTGCTGTTACATGTATGGCAGTGTTACAAGCAAGCATAGCTATATAATTCGTACCAATCGTCTAGATTTTAATTAATTTTTATATGTTTTGAGGGTTAAATGACCGCGCTCTAAAGCATATAGAGTTTGCGGGTTGTATAGAGACATTCCAAATAGTTTACTTCTAAAAATCACAAGTTTTTTAAGAAGATTATATGAAATTTGTTTCTTGATCGGTGAGAATTTTTTTAGTGAACAGAATAAAGATAACAAATGTATTAAACCTTAGGTGAATTCTTCGATGATAGTGCTTTAAATAGGTACTTGGTAAACATTTCATAACGTCATTTTGTAACGTTAGAATATATTGTATAATACCACTGTGGAGGTATATTACCAGACACTTGGATTGAAATATTGTGACCTACCACTAATGCAAGCAATTGTTGAATTGGTGCGATTTCTTTCGGCTTAAGAAAGTATGCTTTCCATTGTTAATCGACCAATTCCATTGCTATGTCGTCCATCGCTACCGGAGTCGAACATCATTACCTTGTTCGCGAGACGGAAGAAAGTTCCGGTAATATCGTTGAAGATACCTTGCCCTATCTGTTTGCTCCAAATCATCACCAATACAATTTTCTTGTCGCAACAATTATACAATTAGTAACGAAATCTTGTGGAACTTTTTCACTTCTTTTTTTTGCTTGATTTTCTTCGTTTATTTTTTATGATGCTTTTGAATAGTTCAAAATCCTCCAGTGCTTTTGCTGAAAAAAAAACATTTAATTTCGTCTTAAATGAAATAAAATTTGAAATTATATTTTTTTTTCCAAACCAAATAATTTTCATAATGCAGCCAATCTTTGTGAATGTCAAGAAATACGCTATAAAAACAATATGGAAGACGATCAATTGAATAGAAACAATGGATACGTTCGGCTCTGAAATTGAGACTAGTATTAATTTATATTTGTGTTTAATGTCTAATTGTGATTATTTTCTTATTGTGATATGTCGAAATATATTAAATAAAATGTTTTCTCTTTACAATTAATGTAATTCAACGGCTGAAAGTTAAGAAAACAGTCTATATAAAAGAATATACGCATAAAAAATAATGGCTTCAAAGAAAAGAACATATATGTAACTTTATAACCAAAAAACAAATGAAGATGCCACTGTAACGAAGGATTTGGAGAATAAACACATTAGAACAACGCAGAAATCTTTGAAATTTACTTGATATTAATTTTTAAGCTTATGTAGAGAGATATTTTAATAAAAGCCGATAAGATTTAAAATAATATAATAGGGTTTTAATTTGCCAAGCACTGCTTTAGTAACAGTTGATAGTTTAATTTTAAAGTTACATGGTATCGATTTTAGAGAACAGAACTTGAGTACTTTAACCTATAAAATTCTTGTCTACTTATGTTTTTCGTAGACACTATTATGTGTCTAAGGACATGAATAGGTTCCATAAAATAGATTGAAAATTAAATGGAATTTTAAAAATATCTAATGAAATGTATTTATTGTTAGTCATTAAGTTGAATTTGTTATTTGATTGATGAGTTGATTTCAAAACATCGGGAATATTTTCTTCTCTGAATAACGCTAGTATTTCGTTAACGCTGATTCTAAGTTTCTCCGATACACGTTGGCTAAAGACAGTCCCATAAGAATCCCGATGGAACTAGCATCGGTATGGGTCCCGATGACAAGGAAGGATCAGAACTTAAATTTTTCAAGTTGGTAAAGGCAGTTAATGCTTTAAAATTATTATGGTTTAGTGGTGCCTGACTTTTGCTAATAGTTCGGCCCCAGTACTGAATATGATTGGCAAAAAAATATCACTTTAAATTGATGTAATAGCCAGATTTTCTTAAATTCGTAAAAAGCGCTGCTCAAGAGAATACATCGAAAATCTATAGATACGACTATATTCTTATTCAAAATTAAAATGTCACAATAATTATCAGGACCACACCACGGTTGGCAAATTCGAGAAAAGTTTCCTTTATAATTCACAGGTATTTTACCCAATCCCGAAGGCACATTGAAGCATTTAAATTTTCTCTTGGGCTTAGCTCACTGGGTAAAAAGGCAGTGAGCGGAATTTATTTTCTTTCTGTAAAATAATGTGGTGACATCGTGGGGAAATATTTTGACTTAAAAAAAAGTGAGCCGTCACGGGACGCCTGGCAGATGTGAAACAACGTGTTCGTACAAGTAATATGTATAAAAGACAAGATTATTACAGGAACTAAAAATATCATAATGAAAAAATAAAATATTACGAATTTCTTATAGAAAATGGTGAATTTATTTAATAAATATTTATTTACAATTAATACAAAAATTCGATGTTAATTTCAAGTTGCCACAACTTAATTATTTTTATCTGTGACTCCAGTAATAGTAATATTCGATGTTTTCTAAATTATCACTGTCAGACATATTTTGTTGTTAAAAATAAAATAAAGATTTATTTTTTTTTCAAGTAAAGCCAGATTATGTGTACCGTAGTAAACAACAGCGTCGAACCGAGTGAGGAGGGGATTGCGTAGTCGGTTGCGCATGGTGACACGTCGCCATACCGTACACTCTACTACATATGGACTATATATATATATATATATATATATATACCTTAGTATAGCGTCGCGACCCGCCACGGCAAGCGTCGCCACGGCAACGATCAGGTTTATATCTGAGCCTATAGATGTTTCACATCAAAAATATTTGTTTTGTCTCAAAGAGTCTATGTAATTATCGATTTGTAGCAAGGGAAAACATTTGTAGCAAGGGAAAACATTTTTAACCGTGATTTCATATAAGTTACGAAAGTCTAAACCTTTTATCAAACCCGTCTTTGTCCTCTAGTAGTAGAATCGGTCTCAAATTAAATTCCGATTCCTGCATGATGCCTTTTATAGGTAATCAAATTTCGATTCCTTTTTAATTCATAGACTCAAATTGTTTTGGCAAGGAGGAAAGGTACAAAAGAATACATTGAAGTGATTTTTGTTTTTTCTATCATTTCGTTTGAATATAATGAAATTGTATTAGTCAAAAGCTACGTACAACAAACAGGTGTACTTGAATGTCATGTAAATACATACCTAATTTTCTTTCCCTTGTTATGCATACAATTATGTAAATTAAATAAGGCTAAACTTGAAACGAAATAAATAAAAAATAAAAAGCCATTAATCGACTTCTCAAAACTCGAAAAAGAAGCTTATTAAAATTATTCAAATAACGATAGTTCATGTGCGAGCGTCATTTTTTTAATAGTTGCTTATACGAGACAATCCTTCGTTATTTGTTCAGTTATTTAAAGACTTAGCACAATGTACTTCCTTGCACTAATCATCAGTGTTATGCAGGTTGGTGTCAAAGTTAAAAATATAGACATGTTGATGGGAACTCATCAAGTTGAATAAATGAATTGCATCTACAATTTGATTCATAACTTTTGACTGCATGGATAACACGCCGCTTCTATGGCGACAAGTACCGATGTCGGCTTATGCGCGGTCTTGCATGCAGCTCACTTGAAGACGGCAGTAGCGTTAACAAATACGCAGGCTACGGTGACGTCACGCACCTGTTCGACGCAGGTACCTCAGATGGCTGGCACCGTGTAATGGCGTCTCGCAATAGTAAGTACTAAAGGTGTGGCTGCTACAATTTGCAATATGCGCAATAAGGCGTTTGTGATAGACAACGCACGGACGTGCAGACAGAGATAATCATAACCTAGTTTTTTAATATTCTCACTGGGGTCAGCACTGCGTTCATTTCGCACCTTAACTTACCCTCTAGATTACATACTCGGTATCTGCTATCATTTCGTTCTCGACTGAGGTGTCAACTGCAAAAGCCTTTGTGATCAATCGTGGGCCAAAGTTGGAATTCCCACAAGAGAAATTAGTTATTTTCACAAGAAACACTTTAAATATAATCAGTTTAATAAGCAGAATTATTGGACTAATAGAACATATTCTTTGTTACAACCTGTATATTATTAGCGTTTATATGTATGTGTATGTATTTGGTCAGTTGGTTAGTTTCCTGTACTTCAAAATTGTATTATGTATAAATATTTATACAAAATACCTAACTCTAAAAATATCAAAAGTATGTATAGAAATAAACACATGGTTTATCGTTTAATATCGCTTGTTGTTTTTGCCATATTTAAACTAATTTAGTACTTTTGGTACGATTTTAGAACAATTTCTACACTGAACCATAAACCTACAACAAAGATAATTCGAGTGTTACTTCATTATCCACATACATTATGATTTTCGTACCTTAATACCGGAATATTTGAAAAGAAAAATTCAATTATCGATTAACTGTTGAATATATTTCAAAACTGGATTCAATGAACCACTGCATATTCGATGTTAAAAATGTCAACTTTTATTTTAACATCACAATAAAATTTTAAACTTTTAAGCCTTTGAGTCTAGCTTCAAATACGTTCTTTAAATTTTTCTAAGCCCGAACACTGTTTCTTTTATTTCCAAATTTTTTTACTTGACAGTGTTTACAAAACAACAGGTGTTAGTATTTTCTGTATATATAACTGATCTGTTTTCATGGAAACTAGTTTGTTTGGAGTCATTATGTACCGTATAGCACAACGTAGACTCTCGATTTTAGGCCCATTTCTTATTTGGAACTTGTTTTTTTTTAAATAAAAACTGAATCAGAAAGCGTTGTCTCAAATTAAGCTTACTTTGTTTATAAATTCAATATTAATTGACATTACGGATAGTAAGTTATTTATTTTGGCTAACATGAACAGAAAAAGTCAGAAGGGACTAGATGGGGTTTTTAAGGCCAGCACTGTAAGGATGATCAATTTCTCAAATTTTGGAATCATTGTCATAAAGCAAACGGATACAAGTGATTTTTCACAAAATTAAAATAATATTCAGCATTTATAGTCAATAGAAATAATTCCCTCGCGGTTCCAAAAAATTCGGTCATCAGCTTTAGATGCTTTGACTGATCTTTGCTTTTGCGGTGCTGGTTCCCCTTTTCAGTGATGTTCCCTGAAATCTTTTTTCAAAATTTCATTATAGAAAAAGATCATGGTCTTATCTTTTTTTGCAATCAACTCAGAAATAGCCTTGTGGTTTTCAAAATTGAGCGCCAAAAACTGTTCATAAAATTAAACGTGTGACATTTTTGAAGTGCACTAAGGAATCCTGTCGCACATATACGAGTATCATTAAATGTTGTCACGTGCAAATAATCGTGAAAGATCTGTGGAAAACTTTATTGTAAGTCAGTTTGTAAGGGCATATTCTGCGTCTTAAATTGTTGCTAATTAGGAACAATTTTTTCCGTAAATTCAATTCACAGAGCCGTCTTCACGTGGGTCAAATTCTAAAGATTCCAGTCTCCGTCGCTGAATAATAAACCAAATTTTACTGTTTTAAATGATGGGCTAAGGTTTGTTTCAAGAGTTTTGACTTCTTTTTTATTTGCGTTGGCATCGAAACTAATTTAACGAAGAATTTTATGATTTCTTTGGACATACTGGTAATGGAAATTTAAGTGCAGCACGCTAATTCTTGATTATAGAATGATCTGCGAGAACCAATAAATTCCAACCACATAATTTGTAAAATAAGTGAAGAAACAACGTGAGAATGACATGCTTCTATAGTATTCTGGAAAGGACTGCACATTGAACCATGTATAAACTATCATGCATTATGTATCAGTTATAATTCTGATGGGGCTCTTTTTTATTATTCTGATCTGCTCTGTCGCTGACTATTACATTTTATTTTATTTAAATATAACATTCTTATCGGCATTCCTCTTTTTTGTTTATCATTATATATTTTTCGCTCATTTCATTTGTTTTGTGGATAGCCTTGTTTTATACAGCGTTGCCTTTTCTTGTTTAGAGTATTGAGACTGAGTACTATTGATCTTATCGTTTTTTTATGTTAATATATTTCCTTCCTTTTCTTGGGAAAGTTTCTACTTTTAACTTAATTAATGTCACTTACAAAGCTTTGCTCACCAACTGTATAATTTCGTATTCTATTCTATCCCAATTTTTATCTTTTCCTTCATTAACAAATAGTACTGTATTTTCTCTTCATAGATATCTTTTAATTTAGACAATTCGTTTTTCTTAGTCCTCGATTTCATTGTACAACTCTTTTTATTCATGTAATTTTTCTTTAAGTACCTCATTTATATCATTAGCTTTAATTTGTTTTACGTTTGTTTTACTTATCATTAGGTATTTAACTTTTGTTTATGGCTTAAAATTTATCTTCAAATATTTTTAATACTTTTAATTTATTCCATACCTGTGTATATTCATCAACCTCTTATGTTTCTAGCGCCTTTTATTGAAGTTGGTTGGATTAATGATATACTAGGAGACGTTACTAAATGCGGTGATGATACTGATAAAAGTGATGATGAAAATGATATACTAGGAGACGTTATAAAAATAACGATAAATTTTACCGATGAAGATAACGTTCGTCGGTAAATATTACTATACATTAAAGCAAGTAAATATCAGCTGGGCTAGAATAGCATTACCGCTCCGAGCTCAACCGTCGTCCACTGATTGATGCAAAAATAGCTATATTTACACATTATCTTAGTTTTTGTTTAGCTTACCTTTACAGTCTCATTAAAAACTATTTTTCATTTACTTGTTTACATTTTCACAAGCTTCTGTTAGTAATGTAAAATACCTTAGCAGAAAGATATATATTCTCAACAAGACGGCTAACAACCTATTTTTGCATTAAATGTCTAATCGTACATAAAAAAATGCAAACATTTCTAATCATGCCTACTAGTTAATTCTATTAATAGAAAAACGAAGGCACATATTTCAATTTTCGTTTTATTATGCCAAATAGAACTTTTGTACAATGGCTTTATATAACGTTTAAAGGATGCATGGTTTAAAGCTCTTAGTGAGAAACGTGAAGTGAATATTGGTAACTATTTCTTATTCACTATTTCAGATTTGGCTAACTGCTGACTAAATTCTACAAGAGTTTCTGCTTACTACTAAGATTTCATAAAATTCAACCTTTTAAGAAATAAGAAGGAAAATATTAGAATAAAGTAGATCCTCTTGAACACATCGCACATATAATCTGTACAATACGCGTTTATTTATTTTTTACTTCGGGTTAAAAAAAAACAAAGTGATGGTTCTGTCTGTTTATCCAAATAATTATTATTCCATCTATCAAAACAATTATTGCACGTTATTATTACAGGTATTTGAATTCGGCAGAATATTGTAGAGAATATCAATAAAATCGAAAAAAATCGTAGCTTCCAGTCAGGGGTAAAATATCTTTGTTATTTCGAACCTAATGTTAATTACTTAATAAATATTCGACATATTCGATTTGTTCTGTGAAACGTTTTACTTTTAAAACTATCTCTTTGATCAATTTACTTAAAATATTATAGTGTATTTACAATATCGGCCAGAATTGAGGAGCAATTAGGTAAATAATATGGGTTTAAACAAAATACATAACAGTCAATTTACTCTTGTCGATAATTTTAATAACCATGTCGACATTATCACATTTGCGAAGAAGTTTCAGGAAAACTAATAAATATGTAAACCTTGATAAATTCTTACATAAAAAGGTTTAAAGCAATGCATATCAATATGTAAAACATACATATCTAATATGTGAAATATGAATAATACTTGAACACGGTCGGCACTTGCACAAACATATGTGTATAACATACATTAATTATATTTGTCTAAATTTTCAGAGATATATTAGAATTTGCTAAATCGGTTTTTAAGAAATTCTTATGTAATACACTTTTTTCTGGTCCTTTCATAGTAAAAAAATTACAACATATCAACGCATATTGAAAGGAGAATTAAAGAGCGTGGATGTTAAAAAAGAGAAACTCTGTGGTGAGTTCACACAAAAAATATACTTTACGTAATTATACAATAAAGTTCCAGGTACCACATGACCTATAAATATTGCCGGAAGTTTTATTTATCAAACATGGGATTCACTTGAATTTAAGAAGTTTTCTTTGTTTTTCTCATGTCTAATAAAGCAATTTAGTATTATTTATGAACTAAACAGATGGAAATTTTCTCAATGTTCTATTACGATGGGACAATCTGCATCTACTTAGATGAAACATAATATTATTGCGCGATGGAGAAAGTGTTGCTATTCTCTGTGATGCGATCATTCAGCTTTTGACGGGATGTCTATGAGAACTTGATTAGCACGAGCATGAAAAAGACAGCAATCAATTATTTTTGGCCACTTGTTGACAACTATTTCACTACTGAAAATGTTATTTTGAACTTGATTAGCACGGGCATAAAAAAGACGGCCACCCATTATGTTTGACCGCTTGTTGACAATTATTTCACGATTGAAGATGTTATTTTGAATTGTCGGCAAAATATTTAATTTTCGTCTCTTCTTAATCAAAAAGGTGGGCGGCCGTAATATTCTTATTTAGTTCTGATTTACCCAACATTTAAAGTGCCACCAACATTTTAAATTTCAAGACATTGTTTTTACTCCTTTTCCCAATTCATATTTTTATTTTGAAATTAAATGTTTTTTTTTCATTTTCATCTCTTTTCTATTGATTTTTAAAATATTTTGCCATTTTCTTTTGAAAGTCTACGAATGTATTCTATTTCTAGACTGCTAATATTGATTTATGCATGTAAATTAAAAATAAGAGCATGATGTTGTTTGAAAGACAATTTAGCGACAAATAAGAAAAATTTAAGAAGAAGAAAAGAAATATTTGCTTGTCTTTCGTTATGTCACATTTATTCCAGTCTTATAGACAGGTTATGGATGATATATGCGCAAATACTCTCATAATGAGAGCTCTACCAAGCAATTATACTTTACAAATACACGAGTCGACAAAGTGGGATGTGCAGTAGATCTGAAATATAAACAATTTATTAACGTCCATTTGTCAACCTAACTTGAAAGTTTATTAGGGTTAAAATTCTAATCACAGTTCAAGAGCCAGCAATTATTTGCAGCATTGTGACAATTTCCAATTTTTTCGGACAATAGATTTCTCGTCACTTTGGTAATGAAGTAAAAACTTGATTAAATGACAACGATTAATTTGATGTCAAAGATTTTTGAGGAATTTGAGGTTTTGATGTATTTTTGTCACACCATATTGGAAGACAAAAAAGAGGATTTTCAGTATTACCAGGCAACTTAAAATTATATTGTAAGAGGTAGTGAAAGTGATATTTGAGTCAAACTACGACTTATAAATCAGTAATTACATCCTTATGTAAATATGAAATACGAAAAACCATATAGATTCAGCTCATTTAAACACGCGCCAAGTGAGAGAGTTCCTAAGAACGAGAAATGTATTAATGTAAAGCAAGAGAAAAGTACAAGAGAGTCAGATATAAAAAGCTGCTTTAGGTATGACATTGTGTCATAATTATTAGTTTGTTTAAAGTCTTGTAACTATCTGAAATATTTAGTGGTAAATTTATACTTGAAAAACACTTTAAGTTACATGTAAATAATAACCCAACAAGATCCTCCATAAAATGCATATTCATCAAATTCGGTGCATCCTTTTATAAATCAAAACCTTTCGCAACAACAATAATTTCAGGTCTTTTTAAGGCATATGTATCATGCTGTATTAGTAACCTAAAAGCATAGTAGGTGTTGCAAATATTTTAGTAATTAAATTAATATATTCAAAAAATAAAGAAGACTGATAATTCACTTTAATATTTTAATCATTCCTTTGAACTTTTCAATTCATAATCTGAAATTGCGACTTTCTTAATTTGTATTTCTTTTTTTGTTATAAATTTTAGAATTTTCGGATATTCCTGAACGATGCGAAACTAGTGACTATTAATAGTGAACTATAATAACAACGGGTGACAAGAACAACATGCAGCACATAATTTAGAAGATCGTCTGTATATACCTTTTTTTGTCAATCAGCCTAGTAAAAATCTCTAACTGGTCTAGAATCAACATAGTATACGCTCTGTCTTAAATTCATATTTGTGTGTAGGTAGTCTCGAAAATGGCGGCATTTGTTTGTCTAAACTTACCGTTTGTGAGACATGCTGGCGAACAGAATTAAAGTAATCTAAAACGTTGAAATATTTGGCATTTCATCAAACAATCATGTTTCCTTCCAAAAAATAAAAAATACATTCAAGCTTGAAACTATTACTGCGATATCAACAGCGATTTCCTAGGCAGAAACGTTCACCATGCTGAAGCGTCAAAGCAATGTGATTCATTAGAATGGAGGTGATACCCAACACGTAATGTCATTAATCACGGCTGAACTGACTAATTATGTGGTCTCATCCCATCAGACTGTATTTGGGATACGTAGACTGGTATACGCTGAGTTTAGATTTATTACGTAGTTACTGTGGGAGTCTTATCACGCGTAACCACCCACTCGTAGT
The DNA here is from genome assembly GCA_039881145.1 of Druceiella hillmani. NCBI lineage: Eukaryota > Metazoa > Arthropoda > Insecta > Lepidoptera > Hepialidae > Druceiella > Druceiella hillmani. The sequence goes on along the minus strand of JAYKKI010000110.1, from coordinate 6,317,143 downwards.
ACGTTTTAAGTAATACTTAGGCTGGAAGTACTAAAGAAATGAACACTGGAAAAAGTACTCCAACATATGGAGAAATTTCAATATAGTAGAAAAAAATACAGTATATGTACTTTAAACCGAATAATATGTAACAATGTTCACCACCTTTTACATTTTTAAGGCCATACGAAAGAAAAAAATCTAAGTGATTTCTAAAATTCTTAAGTGTACTTTGAAATTATATGGACGAGTATTACTTTTATAGGTATAAAAGGTCAATTTTAAAAAAATTATGAGGTTTAGATTAATTGCAATAGTATTTGCAGTATAAGTGAGTTCCTGGTAACACTGTTTTCTCCCTCATTTTTAATGAAATAGTGCAAAGGTTAAGAGGAGGACGACATAGATGCTAACAGGTTGTAGTGATATTTTCAACAATATTTCTAGAAATAGCATATTTTCAATATGTACTACTTCTTCAAGTTTCTATGTCAAATGGTTTCTAATAAAAGCTGCTGTGTCAGATTGCCAAACGAACAAAAAATGAGTGATCTTATGAGAGTTTTAATTTTTATTTTCGTGTGAGGAAATCATGAAAAGCTAAGAATTCCATTTTCTCTTTAAAATCATATTTTTCAAAATATGTTGGATTAATGACAATTTTATTGTATTTGACGGTACTTTCTTATTAACTTCGGACGGTCGCTTCCTTATTAACTTCTTCAACATCATATTGCTTGAATTAACTTGAATAATTTATAACGCTATTTGAAAGACTAACATTACTTTTCAGAGTATAACTCCATATTACGTTGCCAAATGTATAAAAGTGTCCGTTCAAAATAACGGATTGCCATTGGTTTTACATCGACTTGTAAAAGAAAAATCGGTAGTTGCCAGATATCTTTAGTTATTTACAGTGTAGTAATATTACGTCGAGAAGCATATACAAATATTTAAAAAAGAAACCGATTTTTAACACGATGTGGAAAAAATTGGCAAGAAAATATATCCAGGTCCAGGTTTAACCGCGTTTCTAACTCGTACCCACATTACTATAATATCGCCTAATATGTTATATGTAGTTACAGTCAGCAATTATCCTTAATCAGTTGTGAATATTCAAAAATTTTTATTTTTAAGAAAGAAAAACAAAGGGTCTCTGTCACGCCACAATACAGTTATTTTCTTATAAATACACATTAGCATGTTTTAGTATTGCCCTAGTGTAATATGTTTTGATCAAAGCAAGAAATTATCAGTTATATAAATATTTAAACAATTTGTATACATCATTACCACCGCGGGGAAAAGAAACAAATTTCTTGTAACATAATTAATTTTATCTAGATTATATGGGGTAGCGATATGCAATATAAACTCATAAATAATGTAATTATTTAATAAATGTAATTATTTATTTCACGAAAAATAAACTTTTTTTGTCAATACAATTTATTACATACAAATTAGATGCCTAATGCGAATCTTCAATCTTTGCCTGTAGTTACAGTTATATGAAATATGTACAAAACATTACCATTTCGATGGAACGACTGAATAATGATTTCTATTCTGTAAACGGGTTTCGTCATTTGATTTATATAAAATATATAAAGATTAATTACATCATTAATGGAAATATTGGTGACAATTTATAATTTGAAAGTAAATAAATTGAAATGGACTCATAATAGCTTGAAAAAAAATTTTGAATCGTTTTAATAGTAAATTCTTTACAAAAATAAATTTTATTGTACTTAGCAATTTTCTAGAATGCTACCGGTTATCTATATATATATATATATATATATATATACATTTACATATATATATATATATATATATATATAATACATAAAGATGAATCGTCTGTTCATTTAGTTATTGAGCTATATTAAAAACTGTTTAAGAATAGGTTAATTTTGCCTGGAGATCGTTTGTTAATACATTTTATGAATATATTTATGTTTTATTGCATATATGCCAAACGTAATTTACTGACGAAGAAAAAAAAACAGAATGATTAAAAACAATGGTCTTTTTAAAAACAATGGTCTTTTTGAATTTGGGAAGAAATGCGACTCAAAACAGTTTTTTTAACTCAAAATCCATGGTTCAACTTCCACTCGGTTCGTAAGAAAAATTGTCATTGGGTCATTATTTATATAATGTTGATTATATGAGTGATTCCTATTTATTATTTCCACAATAATAATAAATAGTATAGTCCAAAATGTGTCCCGTAAACCTAGACATTTATTCGCCATGTCATCTATAATTAATTTGTGTCTGTAGTAAAAAGCCTGGAGGGAAAATTAATAGATTCATGAGAGAAAATCTTAACGATTCCTTTTCAGAAGTTAATTAAAGCTAAAAAAGAGTGTTAGCTGACTGATACAAGGTATATCGTATGCGAAGGATTACCGAGAGTTACCAAATCGAATTTTGTTGCTTCTAATTGAGTTCCACTTGATTAGCAGAGGCGAATATTATCTTGTAATGGAATTGGCCTGTTTCTGTTCATACATTTTGTTTGACCTAAATTTTAAATACTTTCGGTATTCTAAGTTCAAATATTTAAAAACTTTTTTGGGTAACGAACAAATTTCCAAATTGAGTTCGCTTTGTAAAACCCCGGGACCACAGCAGATGTCCTCAGGGTACTGTTCGTGTGCGTTGTTTCAAAACCGTTATGTAAAATCGTTGGTCATATCGAGAAGGAACCGGCGGCGACAAATTTTAATCCCGTATATATATATATATATATATATATATGTATATATATATATATATATATATATATAATTAAATATATCTAACTTCTTTTAGTAGTTTATTATATAAGTACACAAAAAAAATTCGAACAACCTACCTTTTAAAATATTAGTATACATGTGTACACAATAATAGAATCTAATAGTGGACGAATAAAAGAATTATATAATTCAACAAAATACATAAAAACATATAAATTTATTTTTCAATGGTTGTCGACATATTTACTTAACTTCTCCATTTGTCCATTATATGTCGATAGTTGAACGAGTATTATGATGTTAGTCATTAACATGTTGAATATCTGAAAATAAAATAAATGTTAATAATTCGTTCACTTCTTTTTAAAGTATATTCGAGTAAAGAATCGAAATAATGATTACAGAAGTTAAACAAATGTATCTTATATGGATACGTTTCAATAGATGTAAAAACGAATATCATCTTCTACGAAGCGAAATAATCTATTTTTATATTAGTTGCTGTACGTATTTTTTGTTTATAATGCTGTAAGAGATTATATAATTGCTAATAAGAGATTATAGGTTTGTTCATATTACCTAATTATATCCGCCTATATTTAGGGATAATTAGATTTACTTTCTTAACGTTACGAAGAATGCCATTAAATTTATACTCCCATTTAATTCACACAACTACGTTATATTAAATAGAGAGAACATTAGTATTTCAAAAGTTTTTCGAAAAAGGCAATTTACTTGTTTCACGTAATTTTATCTCTTTCTTTCTACACGTGAGCGATACCTCATGTCGCTTTTTTGTTCCCTTGATAAGAGGATAAAAAATTCATAAGATTCAATCATTTATTAGACGATATTTGTCTGCTCCTTGCTAATAATCGTATTGATTTCATTGGCCACTTTGGTATGAATTTTACAAAATTAATAAATATTTTACAAAATTCAGAAAAGTGTTTATTAATTTTGGATTTTAACAATAACGGTTTGTTTAATATTCTAGTAAAACGGATGTTAGATAGACAAATATGTAACTTTGGGAAAAGTTTGATTTTCTTCACGCTCACTTATTACGTAATTGTTACAGTAGCCATTCCAACTTCACTTCTAATCAACATATCATTTCATTTTGACATCTAAGTTAATCTGATGTTGCTGTAAATACATTTAAATTCTAAAATTGCTTAAAACAGATTTTTTATACTAACCGATAAAATGGCACCATGATTGAGTTTGAAAAAGCCGCTGGCTGTAATTTTTACTGGAGTGAGGGCAAGTTGTATTGAAAACCGCTTTAGCTGAAATGAGATTAAGGTATAGTCGGCAAAGTGAAAAATGTCTTCGTAAAAATGAATATGCGTTAGAAAAGAATTCAAAAAGGGAACTAGTAAAAATATGGAGGAGTTCGAACATGAAGCTTGTTTATTACTGGTAAGCTGTGTTTACAAAACCGGTATGTATAATAGAGTGGTTTGAATAACATTTGTTTCCGATTATAGTATCGGTGCACGAGAAAATTGCTCTTATTAACTCATTTCATTAAAGAAAAATATCTTTGGTCTTACTTCATATTTAGAGGTGGCTCTGATGTGCGGTTAGTTAAAAATATATATAATCAAGTTTTCTGTCGCATTATCGTTCGCGTAAATTTTGAATTAAGACGGTTGGATTTGTCACTAACCAAATTACACCGTTATAATATGTTATTTATCTTAAGTCCTCGATAAATGCATGTTGCGCCATTTATTGATATGTTAAAACTGCATGCAATAAAATTTTAACAAGCGCGAAACCGCGGAAACTTTATTAACAGATAAATACATTTTCCGCAAAAATGCGGAGAATGTATCTATGTGTTAATCCGCTATATATTTAGTAGTAATCCGTTGCTTAATCACGGAGTTAATAGGTAACAAATATCCAAACTGTTGTATACTATATTCAAGCTATGGTGTTAGTGGTATGCAAAACCAGAAATACCATCTTACAATAGGGATATCTCCGACCTCTAAATCTAAATTTTGAGAAAAATATTATTGTTCCCGATAGTTACTCCACGTACACCAGTCGGCTCATTGTTGAAGCAGTTATTTTTACTTCTCACGACGCAAAAACTAAACAATGAGGATATTAAAAAATTTAAGTATTTAATTGACATCTTCGAAAGCTATTTCACTGACATAAATTTCCCTAACTTTATATTAATCCAGATAAAAGTGGAATTCTGATTATTATGACGTAATATGCATTATATGGGAGGGCGGATTTAGTATATAGCCAACTCTTAAATAGGCTCAGCGTATATTAAACAAACGAAACATTCACACTAACTTGCGGTGTCACAATGAGCATATTTTTTTGAAGATACCATTTAAAAAACACATCGTATTCATATGAAAAGTACTCTAAACATTGACGTGCTGTATTTCGTAACATGGATATTTAAAATTGTGCAATTACATACGATCTTAACAAACAACACTTACCGTATCCAGGAGATCTTCGTCTGATACATAGAGGGCCATTTTATTGACTAGTCGAGGTGTGCGCCTTGCCTGAATAATGTTATTGGGTAATAGTTATATTACAATAACTATAATTAAGGTGTAGATAAATATGGAAGGTGACTACAAAATGTTTTCATTACACATAACATAGAAAATTGATGATTTTTGCTTGGACTTTTAAGCAAATTAAAGAAAATTTGGTTTGATAATTATTAAATCAACAAAAAGGATATAGGAAGTAAAAATAAATTAATCAACAAATAAAATATTCTACCTTCTTTCTGCAGTCACAACGTCCATTGCGATTGCAGAATGAGTATAATTTCAATTCTAAGATTAAAATGGGAGTTTTAATCTTAGAAGTGGAATTATACAGTTTTAGAAAATGTTAATCATTTTTTAACACGGATGTTAAGCAGAAGGGTTAACACGGATGTTAAGCAGACGATTCGTAATTATATTCAGCTATCTTAATGTAAAAATTCAAAGTGAAGTTTAATCCAAAATTAAGTGAGTTGAATTCGTTATATTAAAAGTACTCTTTAGGAATGACATGATGATTGTTAAATTTGATAAATTGGAAAATTATGAAAGCTCTCCTAATCAAGTGTCAAATATTATCAATTAATTTTGTCTAGTTGTATATTCCAAGCATTCTTACCTCCTTAGTTAGCCTATGAGACATGTCGCAAATATAAATCAAATTTACAGCGGCCAAAGAATTTATGGCAAAAATACTTAAAAATACATAAAGTGGAGCTTCGACAGACTCGTGCATGTTTTCGTGCGTGATCATAAGACAAAATACAAATATTACATAATAAGTGTAAATGTACAATAGAATAAAATTTCCAACCGTATTCATAAATATTTCGACTGAAAAAACAGAATTTATTTTTTCTATTAATGTAATTAATTTCAAATGGTAATTTCTATATGAGTTCAACATTTGTGTGACTTCTTTTCGGCATAATGGTACCGTAGTTTTGCCAGGAAGAACATTTAATTTTCTTTCCAATAAAATAATGTTTGAATTTAATAATTTCGTTCTAAAACAAATAACTTCCATAACGCTGCCAATCTTGATGAATGTCAAGAAAAACGTGATGAATGCGATGTAGAAAACCACCAATTCAATTCCAGTAATGGATAAATTCGCCTTTGAAACTGCGTCTATGAAAATAAAAATTAACCAAATAGCAACGAAGACTTTTGTTTTGCGGACTGACCGTGAACCGGTAATCGACCATTTACATTCCGCGTCTAATTTTGATATATCGAGCAATATTGAATTTAATTTACTACTTTTTACTATTGACGTAATCCAAATGATGGAAGGTAAAAAACAGTATATGATAACGATAATAAGTATACGTAGTAAAGCTTCTAAAGGATCGAAATATTTATTATAGAACAAAGCGTATGTAATTGCTGTACAAAAAGCACACAGAGACGCTGTCATAATGGGAATATTGAACAATAAACAGATTAGATTAAAATCAAAATCTTTAAAATTAACTTGATTTAGATTTCTAAATCTATCTAGAGAGACTTTGTAGTAAAACCCAAGAAGTTGCAAAATAAGGTAGTATGGTTTCAGTTCCCCAAGTACGGCCTCGTTTAAAGGATTCATTTTAAAACTGTGCTGTGTTAGTTTTATAAAACTAATCTGAGTATTGTAAATATGGAATATTTATCGATGCCACTAAACGTAATAGTAACTCTTGTCTGACAAATGTTTCATGTAAGCGTTAATACGTGTCTACATGGTGCACACAATGGGTTCATACAAGTATGAACCCATTGTGTTTCATCAATACAGTTATTTGAACTTAAATGGGATAAACATGTGGTAGTTATATGTGTTTTATATTAGCTTAATAATTAATTGTCATTTATTCATTGGTCATTAAGAGACTTGTATTCAATGTTTATAATACGCCGCTCAAGGTAACCAAACCGATATATTTATAGGTTTACCCGACTTTACATTAGTGTGATTATAACAGCAGTTATGGAATACTGACTATCTATCAATCACAACTAGCATATTTTGTTTTACCCTGGTAATATGTTGTATCAAGACATATGTCACATTAATATTTCTCTTTCTTCATTGATTTAAACACTTAGTATCATAAACCTACTTCCGTCAAAAATCTACGACAACCATAAACATCATATTCTGAGAGTTATCCGTTTATTTCTTGTTATTCTCCTTAAATTTTCCTAACAATGTGATCCGTATTTGTATATATGTTTTGCACTTAAGTGTGAAATGTGTCCCGGGTCTCTTATTTCAAATTAAATAAACTAATTTAGCGTCTTTTTCTCTGGCTTACTTTAAATATTAACTCCGATCGAATATATGTACTTTTATTGTACACCTAACTTTTGTTTTTTTTTCATTCTTTTTGCATTCTGTGTAGACATCAAAAACCTTCTAGTTTTCGTAAAGTTACAAGGAAAACTAAAGCAATTTATTAACTTTTTATTGTGCAAAAGATCATTTCGTATTTATAATCTGCGTTTTACCATGCGACTCAGATAATAGACAGGGAAACTGGATAGAAAAAAAAAATATTTTTCTAATTAAACTAATAGTAGACGTACGATCTTCATAATGATCCTCGTAATACTAATAATCCCCCGTAATAAAATTTAAGGCTGAAATGTAAAGAGAACTTAATTTTAAATAATTGAAATTTTTTAACTGTTCGACCGATTGAAATGTTGTGTTGAACCGTCAATAATTTTTTTTATCAATATTCGATATTGCAAAAGTCGGATTGTTGGTGATTATAAAGGCATGGAAAAGTGTTCTCAATTTTTTTCGGCTCGTTATTTTTTCTGCCTGGACTAAGATTTTTAAAAGAAATCATTTTTATTTACTCGCAATGGCTGTAAATAATCATAGACTGAAATATAATCATCTATAAAAACGTAAAATGTACGAAAAAAAATTATGTTGTCTATATTGGACTTGAAGTATATAGTCTACGGTAAAAATACGATGATGCTTATTTATTTTTTCTCGTACGATATTTGAAAATTAAAGACATGAAAATAGCGAAAGGTATTATATTAAAATTAATATTAAAACTTTAAAAGCAAAATGTTCAATCTTCCATCATGTGACTTTAATATGCATCAGAATGAAAAGTGCTGGTGTGAAGTGACCAATTAAAAACAAAATATTGGAAGGTTACGATTTAAAAGAGCACATAATTGATAGATTATCGTGTATCTAAAGGGAACAACAGAAATTTAATGTGGCACGACTTGCAGTGTGTTGAATAAAATATAAAATAAAGTACATAATTGTTCTATTAAGTATACTGTGGTCTGTGGATTATAGTATGTAAACATGTAAAAATTTCACATCATTTACAATGAATATTGCTTAAAAAATAGTACGATACTACAATATTTAAATATTCAATATTTTTAAGAATTAAAGTTGTCCTAAAACGTTACCGCCTGTGTACAGTATTGCGACATAACGCTTTCAATAAATTACACAATAGTTAATAAATATTATATGTTTTCTGCTCAGAGATTCATTCAATTGGCTACATTATTGGATTCCACAATGAAAAAAAAAATGGAACTCTTATGAGAATACTGAAGATCAATCTATCTTTCTGTCTGCCATAGCCCTTTTTTGAGAAACCATTTTATATAACTTTAATAAATTTACGATGCTAAGCATAGGACAATAGCCTTGAGATTTGCAAGGAGGTGTTATGAAGAGACATTATGTAGAGTTTTTAGACTCTGACCGTGAATTTTACTTAAGTTTATTAAAAAAATGTAAATATGATAACGATATTTTAAACCCATTTTTCTCATAAAGTATTTAAGCTAGAGACATAAAATTTCCTGTTAATTAATGCATCCTAGAATATTTTCCATTTTCTTCATTCCTTTATTAAGGATTAAATATTGAGAATTATAACATGTATTACATTTTTCATGTAGATTTTTATATAGTTCCGTTAAAGCGAAAATCACTGAAAAACCTATATTGAGTGTACTCTTAACAGTAGCAGTATTATAAACATTTCTAAAAAAAATGTTACAACACTTTGTTGAACAATAAAAACTGAGATCTATGTTTCGTGATTTTTAGCATTAGAACTTCGTCCAAGGTCTCTATAATACTGCTTTTGCAATGATGATAATTGTTTAAACATTTGTCATTTGGCTGATATCTCTTAAAGTTTTAGTAAATACTTATTGTCTAACCTATAATATTAAAATTTGAAAAATGCAATTAATTTCGAAAAAAATGTCACGTGTCTGAATGTTAATTAATTATTAACTGCCACTTAACGAATGATCAGGTATATAATGCAAAGTAGCGATGCAAAATATCCATCGTTTGGACGCAGGAAGCGAGTTAAGAGTTTGAAAAATGTAAGAACAGCGTACAAAACGCGGCCATACGCAAAACATTCAATCTATAAGGCATCTATCGAATTATTCATCAATGTACCCAATCTATTAGCCGACGTGGTTTTTGGTCAGAGTAGCGAGCCGCAGACAAATAGAGAACCGGGCAGCGAACTCTCTCGCCATACTATTAGACTGGGTAATTAAAAGCAAGCTTAGCTTTGCACTCCTTCCTCTTGCCAAAGTCTGTAGCTGTTCCCTTTACGGACAGACTGGCGAGGGATGTAACAGTTTTAATTTCCTAGTACAGAATAGACGTACGTGATCAAGTAACTTACTTAGGTAAGGTTCCTGAGTCTAAGCGTACACGCCATGACTCGGAAAGCCAGAGCTAACAGGAGGTTAAAGACCGAGATCTTCAAGCTAATGTATACGGAACATACTTGGGTATATTAGCCTACGCACCCCCGGGGTGTGCTCCGTAATGCGTTAGGGTTCAATTAGTCAGGAGAGTCGTACTGAGGTTCGCAGGGCATGCCACTTGGGGCCGTGACCAAAGTTTGTAAAACTTCTTTATTGGAGGCGTTTTTAATTTCGGCATGTCTCTTTCTCGCTGATCTCGCGTTCATGGAGCGCGCGGCTAATTCCAAGTAGACGCAACGGAAGGGTTATGACATATTAAATGAACTAATTAGTATGAAAAAACTACACACTTACGTTTGTGCTCACTGGCAAGCTAGATAGTTTTTACCGAATTTTAATAGACGGAACCACTAGGACATTTTCTCTCAGTATTTATGCGCGGATTGAGATGACTTAGCTCAAACCCGACTATTACGGGTCTCACTTTCTTTTGAGACATGGCACCTTCCGTGTGAATTTATATGTGTTTACACTGAGATATAGCCCAAACTGTACTTGCAGTTGCAAAAAACAAGATATGGAGCATATTTTTTAATGTATAGAGCATGACAATACAGATACTATTTCATTAGATGCGTCAGGGTAATACAATAGACTGGTAATACAATAGAAAGGCGTGCCGCCTTTCTTTCGTTTAAGTTTTTTTCAGTTACCATTACTTGGTTGAGAATGGACAGACCTTTGAATAATTTAAAACGTTCGCTACACACGTTGTAAAAACGAAAGAAAGCTATTAGGGGACCTGCGACTTATTTTATATGAGGAAGAAAATAACATATTTTTGCACGGGTCGTCAGTATACCCGGGAGGAAGATGTGAATGTTGCCTGCGATAGAATTTTTTTTGGCGACACACATGACCCTTAAGCTTTTTAGAAAAATCAAGCAGATCACGATTTTACGATCTTCATCTCTGTAACGACTAGCATACTTCATATCAGTGGGCAATGAAACATCGTCTGCAATATTCTCGTGTGGAAATGATCTCAGCATATCAGATCATACACAAAAATAACAGAAGCATAACTAAAGGACGGAGCGACACAGTTTATTTTCAAATAAATCTCTTACTTCTCAGGCAAGTCACTTTATCTAATAGGGATTTCAAACAATATCGTAATGCCATCTCATCACATCCGCCCGCACATACCCAAAGGGTATTGATTTGCTACATTCAAATGTATCCACAATGTAAATTAGGCCGGCATATGAACTAATCACAAGACACAAATTTTTTTAGCAGCCACAAAATAATGGCTCCTACATGGTACTTAACTAAAATAACAAGATATCCTTCACTCAACTACAAGAAAGATAAGCAACAATCTTCGTTGACTACCTCAAAACTGTCTACACACTCAGAGGTAATAACAACCAGTCATCATTAAATACCCCCCAGGACCAATTGTCCAGCAATCTGTCACGGTATAGAGAGCAAACAAAACTTTCGAGCACATACCTACTACTTCACTTCCCGCAGCACTACAGACTACACTTTTTGTGCGTACAATTTAGCTGCCTATACACTTTGCCTTATAGGGAATACTGTAGCTCCACATACTTACTAACATTGCTGACAATAAAACAATAATAAATTATTCTAAAAAGAATGTCAGACAATTAAATAAAAATATATGGTTTAGAAAAGAGTAAATAATAAAATACGAAGAAAACCACGCGTCGACACGCGGTATGCAATGACTTCTCCCAGCTGGTCTAAACAGCACGCTGGCATGTCCTGGAGTCGTCCCGAAGCTTGGTGCTGCTCTCTTTTTTTATAAACACGCAGGGCTGCTGCTCGCGGCCCATGTAGCGCATTCTGATATATTCTCTTCCCTTTTGTGGTAAACCTTCCTATAAAACTATCCTTATTATATTATATTATTATTCTCATTTTTTTGGTAAGGTCCTCTCTATTTGAAACCAGCTTTTTTACATATAACAGATCATGACGTGATGAAGTAAATAAATTACATTTATTTGACTTCACATTTATTGGTATATTTATTTTACCGGCCACGCTTACGGTTTTAGTCTCCTCTTCGAAGCAGAAATATATCAGTAAATCAGTAACCAACATTATATGAAGGGAACGTTGTTAAATTTGATTAGTTCAAACACTAATAAACAACTTTGCTGCATTCCGCGCTTATTCAATCTTTTTCTTCAATGTCACTTTCCTTTTACCTTTGAATATGCTTTAGAACTTCGCACAAATTTGACATCGTCCAAATATTTTGGTATGCAACATTTAATTTTAATGCAAGGCTTTATCTCAATAAAATCGGATTTTTCACCATAAGCAATAATTAGTTATTTATATAATTACCAGCAACCAACAAAAAATTTCTTCGGATAATTTATTCCATAAAGAGCTGGTGGAAGTAAATATTATATTTAAGTGAATATTATTATATAGTGAAGTCATAACGATACTAAGACTTTTTTTCAAAATAAAACCCAAGGTAGCTTTAGAGGTACGAATAAAAATATCCACAGAACCATAAAAACAAAATTAACTGATTCGACCGTGATGTCATATGCACCCCATCCCCCAATAAAAAAGACTCATCCAAGTTGGATTGCGAAAAAGCTAGTTGACACAAAGTTTTTTACGAAAGTCGAGATCCTTTTTGCGGATATAATACTGCGTTCGCAGATAATTGTAATATGTCGTTACAATGCAACTATTTATCATATCTAAAAAGAAATTTAACCAAGCAATAACAAATATATATATATATATATATATATATATATATATATATATATACATATACATATATATACATATATATATATATATATATAATTCACTCAAAATGGTTACTTCATAAAAATTAAGCGGATAATGAAGTTAGAACATTATTGTACTAATTAGGAAGAGTAATCAGAGTTACAAGTATTTACAAGCGCACAATTTTTTGCTTGAAATAGTAAATCCGCCTTAAAATTAAGGTTGTATGTAGTCCAAATTAAGGTTGTATGCTCATATACTTCAATGTATGAGCATATGAGCATACAAGTCTCGATTTAATATGTCTCGTTATATATGAGTATACAAATCTCGGTTGTATGTTCATATATTGAGAACTTTCATCAAAGACGTCTTTAGACATCAAAACTGTTCAAAATGAAAATAATTACAAAATTTGAAAAAATATATAAATTTGCCAATTCAATACCTTAAGCAAAAAATTAATAAATAAAATGATATTGAAACTAGTGTCTACCCGCAGCTTCGCTTGCGTGGTTATATTTACAAACGTATAGTGAGAAATTAAGGAGTATTGATCGTTAGATAAACGTCGACCACGAATAAAAATATTGTGCTACTTTAGGGCGCTGTTTCCATCCAGCCATTTCAATTTTTATGCAAAATGTCCTTTATTATCGTACAGAGGTGCACTCTCATATTTATTTTCAAGCTAAATTTCTAGATATTTGCCTATTCGCTGGACGAATTGAGACAGGATTTGGTTTTATCTTTGGCGTGTTTTTGTGACTCACCGGTAAAATTTAGCGGAAGTCCTCAATTAATGATACAACTATTCCTGCCATAATGTCTCCATTGTTTTGGATATCCTGTAAATTAGATTTTGTCCTATTCGATCAGCTAATATTTATGCAGCATCATACCCTAGTAGACTAGATTTAATAAAACTAGTTTTAATAAAACTCTAGATAAGTTACTCTTCCTGACCAAGATTTATTGACAACTTTAACACGGAATGAGCTGTATGGCCCCACTGAATAGATTGACGGCTATATTAAATAAAGTCAAGGCTCTAAAAATATCTTTACATTTTCTTATTTGGGCCAGCCATAAATTTGCAAAAAATGTTTTTCCCGACCATCCAGGGGCGATTAGAAAAAAGTATACCATTCCCTGATCCCACATGCCATAACACATGGTGGAGCCTATACTTATATTCCGAAAGTAACTGAAGGACTATTTAAATCACTTCCTGCTGGCTAAGCTCGAACATCACAGTTCAGTTCTTAAGTATATTTTATTCTTTTGAGTTATATGCGCCTCGTCGTGAAGGACTAACTCTTTCGAAATCTTTTAATTTTGACAACAAAATTGTCATTATTTCATCTTCAGTTTTTATAAAGACTCTGTTTTAAACAAATTTATTAAATGTCATGTTCAGGTGTGTCTGCTATAGCCATAGCAAAACGTTTTTCGTCATGTACTCTTGGTTCTTATCCTAAAATATTTGTGGGTCTGAAAGACTACAAGATAATATGAGGATTGCATATAGTCCCCTGATTTTTCCTGGTGACCCTACGAGACGACTAGTTTCGACTTAGAAGAAATCATTCTTCAATAGACAGTCTCTAATAGAGAGTAGAGTGTGAGATGCATCTACGCGTTGCACATTCTTAACCGAGAGCTTCATTGACAGTTTCAAGATAGTTTCTATGGCTTATCGTGCTCCAGACGTGGTGCAACGTCATACGTAAAAAGAAACATTCAGCTTTACTTATAATATTATTTTACGCATGAATGAGGGAGTTTCCACTTTTTTTGACACATTCCAGGCATAGTAAACTTGGACATCGCTGTGTAACAAAGTTTGGCGATAGAACCTTGTGACAAAATTGAAAATAGGCCATTAATGTGGTCTTGGACGGTAGTAAAACCCTTTCTTGGATGTTGTTCTCATTAAAGTATACGCACTCTCTATTGGACAAGTGCACAATTTGAATCACAGTTGGATGTGGCGTATGTAAGGGGAAAGCAAGAATCTACCACGGTGCCTCATTGCTATCAGCAAAACGCCCTCCTTAAAAGGATTGCATTCTATTAACGGACTGTAACTTGCCTTAATTTATAGGATTGAACACTGCCTTATCACTTCTTTTAAACATTTCCCTATAAACCTTGATATTAGTTTCCCTAAAAACTTATAAACATCGACCAGAAATTGATGAAAAATTTGTGTGCACCGTGCGAGGAGGTTGAAATAATTTTCTTGCAACACAATGTGATAACTGACTGTTTCATTCACGAGTGAAAATTAATGAAGGTATCTTTTTGTTCTTGTTATAAGTTATTGGGTAATGCAGGGTATTGTAAAACTTATGCATGTCGGTTACCCATGTCAAATTATTATTTTCATTATAATACCTCGTGATGAGAGCTTATTTTTGCTCACTACTACAGCGATTTAATTAATTAAAAATGCATTAAAGTGTATCTTTAACAAAGATATCTCTCCACGCGTAGTTCGATCAGCATGAATGACTCCCTTATAATCCTCTTAAGGTCGGTTCTTTCTTCGAAGCAGGTTTGAATATATTTATCCAAATGTATTCAACACCGTATTTTTATCAACTCTCTGAATATATTGACAATGGCGGTTATTTATTTGAATTTTCCATCACCCATAATGATGGCTTGCAAACATTTATGCTGTTCATTGTATGTTAGAAAAAGTGAATGTATTCTATTAAACACTAACTCTTCAAGAATAAACTTTGACGAGAATTCGAGCCATTCGAATATATGCAGCTAGGCACAATTTTTTTCTTTTACGAGCATGGGTAATTCATATCGGTAATTATTGTTTTCGTGGTACTTATAATATATAGATTTGTGATTATGAGTTGGATAGCTATCAATATTTATAGAATTCATTACATTTAGAACTTATTAACATGTGTAAGTTAATATGACACAACGAAACAACAAATTTACATATTCACTATTTTTTATTCGAAATTGATTTTTTTTTGTATTCAGGTAGAAAGCAATGTATTTATACGTTTACCAGAGCATCTTGCCGGTAAAGGCAGTCCTTCTGATTGTACATAGTGCAAGATGCATACAGTATAATAACCTTATCTTCTTATCGGTGTGATAAAGGACGCTGTATTTTGTTCGAAATTTTGTAACTAAGAAAGACAAAAAAAAATAAATGTCTGAATTGTAAAAACATATTATGGCCTATTATGGTAGATGGGATAGAATACAGAACTGTTATTATTTTTTCTTGTAACTCTCAAAGGCTGATTACATAATTCTGGAATCAAAAATAGCATTTACTATTGTACATTTTATTACTAAATTTAATAATGGAACTGTTTTCATTGCAATATTCATCAAGTTCCCAAGATTACTTTTGAAATCTCCATGTGTATATATATATATATATATATATATATATATATATATATATATATATAAATATATACATATACATATATATATATATATATACATACATATATATATATATATATATATATATATATATATATATATATAGAAACAATGTGTTCTAGAATTGATATCTAATTACCGTTACACACGTATGCAAGAAACCTGACTAGCATTAAATAAAATTATTTTACTCAAATATTTTATTTATGTAACTAAACAGTAATAAGAAATTAAACATATTTTACCCTCTAGAATCATTACGTCTCAATATTCTAAATGCCATTAGTAGTAAAAAATCAATTAACCAGAACCATGTTCTGATATCATATTTATGGATATAATGTCATTATTTTTAAAATCACATCAATGTATTATTATCACCAAAATCATTACCGTCACCATCACCATATTCATCACATTTGTCACTAGTTTTGTTCTTATTCCGATTTTTCTCATCAAAAGATACATTAAATTGTGATGCTTTTAGTAAAGATGATGCCTTTTTGGCCAATTATGGAGCTTTTTCTCTTTTACTTTTTGTTTACTTCAGATTGCATTATCTAAATTCAATAAGATAAAGTTAAAAATGTTTCTATGGGACTTCTCTTGACTACATTTTCTTGAGTTTCGTTCGCTATACCTTCTAAAATCTTTATTTTTTTGCATCTTGGCTTCCTTCAGTTAATTGACCTATGGGAAAAAGTGCTGAAAATATGAATTTCCGTCCATGGGTCAGATGTTTAAATAAATTTAGAGGCATATTTTACTAAGCACACTTTCACACGAAATATCTGACCTTACCATTTGCGAAAAGACGGGATTTTAATAACTGTCTCGTATCAACTAGCTATTATAATAAAAATTAAATGTAATTTTGTTTATTCAATTAAAGTCTATTTTAATTATTTGAGCGGACAGTTCTGGATTTAAAAAAAGCTTTGCAGCATTACCATTATTAGAAGTTCCGGATTCAGGTTTTGGTTAGTCCAAAATAAGATCAACTTTTTCTCCAAATTATTTTTATATACGCATTCAATTCTTAGATAAAACTGGTTTATTTTATGACCCATGAGTGGTTCATAAGATAAATGTAGAAGTTATTCGAAGAATTGAATCCAATCATTTAACACTGGTAGGATGAATTCTAAATTGTCAGTTTTTACATCCTTTGCGACCATTTCGTCTATGTTGTTAAACTGGTTAGAGATCGCACCCCATGTATATATAAAACCTTTCATTGTTAATTTTGTTTCGGTGGGAGCATTACAGACTTTTCCGTCCACTATTGAAAACATTCATTTATAACTTATCATTAATAGTCTTGACGTAATTATCACATTGCTTTCTTGAATAATTTAATCTCTCAGCTTCATAATCAGGTAATTTAGTTTTTCAAATTTTGTAAAATTTTTAGGAAGTTTTTTTTCCAAGATTGAAAGCGGCTATTAGATACTATTAGAATCATAAAGCAAATATTATTAAAATACAATGAAATAACTTAAACCATAATACAATTTTTTGAAATTGACATTTATTTCCATAGAAATGAAGAATAAAATTCTATTTTGGATGTTTGGAAGTTCAAAATATTTTTGATATTGTTTTACATTTTAAAAATTATTTATTAGCCAAAAATGTATATCAAATAATTTCATCACTTAACATTGTTGAAATTTTTTTTTAATTTACTTGCTATAAAAGTGGATATATGGCCAATAGATTATTTGACCAAAAATTTTATGACTGGTTTAGCAAAATATAATAGTTCGTTATAACTGAAATTAATAAAAGAAATTTGTTTATTCTTAATTAATATTCAAAACCACAAAATTAGGATGATTTTTGATTGTATTGTGTCTGATGTATTTGGTGTAATTTACAAAACACCTTTCTGCCAAATTAAAAGATTATTTATGAGCTAGTCACATTTTTATTTATTTAAAAAGAAAAAAGTTACTAATACTTGACATTTACTCGTCGATATGTGCCTAGTTATTTATAGATTTATGTATTTTTGATTATTCGCAATTCACCCGCATCAGAGACAGTGTTAAAAAAAATTCAAAACTAAAACGTTACAGGCAGTGCTCATTCTTTCAACCGGTTTTATAGGTATGTGTGTGTGTATACACACACGTACAAATTTATATATATATTTATATATATATATAAATATATATATATATATATATATATATATATACACACACATATATATATATATATATATGTTATTACAAGAGCTAATATATGTATGTCGAACATAACTATATTGACCTAATCTTCATCACATTGTTGTAAGTGTCTAATAGAGTATATTGCATTTTGTGCCATACGAATAACATTTTGTTGTAATGCAAAGAGGCACTTGGATAATGTGTTTAAAAGACAATATACTCAAAGGGCACTTTGCTATGAAAAAGTTTTGTATTCGGTCAATTCTTAATAACTAAAGTATTTAAAGATTAGTGATAACCAGATATCTCAACATATTTTCTCAATCTTTATTTATTAGAAAAATGAATATCACAAAAAAATAATTATTTAAAATGTGTTTTGAGATCTTTAAATGTATGGCTTTTGCTGCAAACAATTCAAGTTTGACATAAGAAAATTCCTTTATGGGTATGTTATGTATGCTGAAGCAGTTACAGTCGTTTGGTCAGCGGTCCCATTTAAGTAAGACGTTTTGTATTTAGACGAGGCCACTGTAAAGTGATTCAATCAGAACAAGCTGGCCGGATAAAAATCATTAGAGCATCACTAGCGAATGCGTAACAAAAATATAAAATGAGGTAAGTACACTAAACTCCTGCAAATATTTATGAATTTCTCATATACTTGATAACATCTTGTTCTGAATTTACGAATATTTTCATTAATTATAATAGGACACGTCAAAAAATATTTTACCAATCCTGAGGAGAATGGAGCGTACCATATTATTTTACATCCTCTCTATTAGAATATTACCTCATTATGTAAAGAAATGCAATGATACTTTGTTATTTTAATGATTTCTTTCAATTATCAAGTTCTAGTTTCAGTAAGTTACATGTACGCAGGATTACCTAAGCTACTGTTTTAATATTAGCTACACTTTTAAGTTTCTAATTAAACAAATATTGAAATATGCGTAACCTTGTTTATTTATTTACTGATTACTTTATGTGGAATATGTTTTCTTGGATAAAAATCAGTTTGATCCGTAATAAAAAAACTTAAACTTACATGCGTAATTATAACTAACGATACAGTTAAATGATTGACATTTTCGTATTTTCGAAATTTTTAAATAAACACATTAAGAGATTATAATTTTTGTTGTTTGCGAATTATAATTATTACAAATTTATTGAACTTCATGAATATGACACACATTCCATGCTATAATGAATTTAATTATTTCTAATAACATATATTCAGCAAAACAATTACAGTTAAGCAGATAATTTAATATATCGATTTAAAACTTGATTAATTATGTAAAGGAAAAGCCGGTTAACAAATGGCCCGCTTGCCCTTTCAGTCTTATCAAATCTTGCGTGAGCCGTTAAGCTCCCGTTCAGTTTCGTATTGTGCAGAACTTAATAATAAATATGTAGGTCTAAGAAATAATAAAAAAAAACATTAGCAAAAATTCTAGTCATAATTAAAACTTGCAACCAGCAATTACTCAGTTTTAATCAATATTAACAGTAATGACTGTATTTTTATTTGAAAAATGAACACATTAAAAACGTTAGTGATTACCGACATTATTCATAACTTCACTTATTACAATTTACAATTGCGCAACGCAATCATTCAAGTCTTGGTTGAATACAATACACATTAAATTTCTGTTATCATTCATCTCGTTACCTCGACTGTTATCGAAATTATGAAAGCTGAATAAAAGACTTTTAATAAATGATTTTCTCTAATACCGATAAAATTTCCATTTACTCGGTGGAATATAATTATCGGTCTTATCGCTGGTGCTTGTATAATAGTTTACCCAAAACGTTCATCAGAAAATAGTTATAATTCTATCTCATATCATCGATGTATAGTTAAATTTAATGTCGACTACTAATTAGTGACGTTATATAATATCAATAACGTATCATTTTAATATGAAGCCTTCAACTGATATAAAGGCAGTACTCGGTGAACTAAAACCTTATTATACTGTTTTACGACTTCTTGGATTTTATTACAACACCCCTTTAAACGGCTTTAAAAATTTACATCAAATAAACTTTAGAGATTTTCACTTTGATATAGTTTATTTAGTTTTCAACTTTCTCGTTATTATGGAGTCATTATTTGCTTTTATTAAAGAAATTTCACATGCTTTGTTATACAATGAATATTTCGATACCTTTGACGCCTTAGTTCGTATCTTTATCGCCATAGGCATAAACTGTTTTCCACCTTGTATTAATTGGTTTATATCAATAGTACAAAGCACAAAAATCAATTCAATTTTAGTCGATATTTCAAAGTAAGATTAAAAATGCAGATGGTGGCCTGCTGATGGGCGACCAATACAGAAGACAAAAGTTTTCGTTGTGATTTGGTTGATTGCTCTGATCATAAACATAGTTGTAAGGGTGAACCTGTCGATTAGCACAATTGAATTTATTGTCTTTTATATAGCATACATAGGTTACTTCTTGACGTTCATCAAGATAGGCTGCATTATTGAAATCATTTGCTTTAGAATTAAATTGCTAAATTCAAATATTATTCTCTTGAAAACAAAATTAAACGGTTTTTACAACAAAATTACCGAACCTGTTAGTTCAGAAGACGTCATGGTAATATTGAACACATATAGGAACTGTCATTTGGAATTGATCACAATAACACAGAAAATGAATTCAATGTATTCAACTGAAATATTAATGAATGCTGTTCTGAATTTTATGATTTTATATTTTCACATCTTTTTTGCGCTATTTTTATTATATCTTCTCCTCGTAGAACAAAATGCATATAGGTCGCTTCAAGTTTCGCTTTACATATTTTTAAACTTCGTTTCCATAATTTCTTTGGCAGCTATAAATTTGATTTACATTTGCAACACGGCTGATGGACTAATTGATGAGGTAAGAATGAATTTGTGGTCGGACTATCATTAAATGATAAATAAATTTGTGATTAGATCACTTTAAATATTTCCAACAACTTGAATGAAAAATTTGCACCAAAATTATGTTTACCGCTCGCCAGTATTTATTGTGTTAAGATAATGAATTCACCTAAAAATTTTGGAACAAAATCAAAACTTCCACATGAAATCAGTATCATAATTTAAGTACAAAATTGCTAAAGCCCTATGGCCGAATAGAGAAAGACGAGGATATATTTACTTAGATCGTATTATAAAGTGAACAGGCTATGTTATTGTGATTGACCTCCTTGCATGTTTTCTCAAAACTATACATTCACTAAATTTGTATCGCTTCCGTTAATTATAACAATGGAAATAGAAATTGAAATAATAAACAGAAATATTCATATATTTAAAAAATAGTACATGAATTAAATGAAGATGACTAATGATCGATATTCAAAAATAATGGTAAAAATTAATTATTATTGATCTATAATAACACTTAGTTCTGCTACTTGTAGTAAAGTAATTTCTGTTTCCTATTTGGTGTTCTGCTAACTACAAATTCTTGTAGGGCAGGGTTCAGATTAGGGCCGTGTAGCACGTTTGCTCCTAGCGTGATTAACAAATATATTTTGGGCTATTATCTAGAAAAATACATTTACTTATTAGTTGAATATTACAGTTACACCATAGTATGTATATGAAATTACAATATTCCCTATCTAAGAATGGTATATCTACTGACTACCGATGGACACTAAATTGCATTAACGATACGCTAATTACAATACGCCTAATTTATTCGTAATTTTACTTCTTGTCCCAGAGTGCAGAATCGACATGTTTTAACAGCAAAATGGCAATAAGAATGAAAGAAATGATATTTATAATATACGAGCAAGTGATTTCACTGAGCTACGTTAAACGATATGCTTACATGAAAGGGGAAATTGCTCAATTGGTTGTCCCCACAAAACATCTAACGCGATCAATAAAATATTTTATGCTAACTTGACTACTCTGTATACAGCTGAATGTTACTTTCTTATGGTATAATTTTTTTATTTTACAAAAATGCTACTTCCTGCGCAGCTTTAACTTCAGTGACATAATGATCAATAGGGACGTTTCCTGTAAACGCGTTATTTCGAATCTTATTCTGATTACCACTAATCGATTGCATAAAGTATATTAATGGTATTGACAATAGTCTTATGACAATTTAATAATTTAAAATAATACATTAAATACCCCTTACATAATTAACAAATACAATTAGATTGCTATGTTACTTTATATTTGGTTTAGAGTTCAAAAAAGATTGTAAGGTTCTCAGCAAAAGTTATTGCACAGTAATAAGCCTTTTATGTGACACTTATATTGCTAATGGCCGACAATATACTTAAACTCAAATTTCCTTTTGACGGATTGTCAATCGCTAACTTAACTTTTAATATCGCTACACTTTAAACGTTGGTGTAACCAAGCGTTTTTTTTTCTTCGGTAATGTCAAATTATACTAATACAATTACAAATTGTTTTAATGACTGAGGTTTTGTGTTGCGTATATTTTCTATGTTTATTTTATCATCAGTTGCCTATAATAAATAACCACTTAATCTTCACACTGGATATAAAAATAATTTATATAAAATCCTTAACATGATTTTCATTCCATGTGACATTCATCAGGCAAGACGTACGTCTCGACTCATCAATAAATTGGCCCTCTATACATCAGATGAAAATATCCTAGATGCGGTAAGTTTTAACGTTGTGCTTGGCCACAAGAATAGAATTTTGAATGTCCGATTTTTTAAACACTATCTGTTTATATACGAAGCGCCTCCAAGCCTTTGGAAATGTAACTGAGTATTTGGGTTTAACTTATATGACAAATTCAGCCCATTTCCAATTTGATTGCATTCGCTTGTACTTTAAGGCATTTACTTGAAAGCTTAAAATTTTATATATCTTCATTCCATTGAAATATTTTGGATGAGAGGCGTCATCTAACTATATATATTTTTAACGTGTTAAATTGCTTACTTTTTGTACAAAATGAACCAAAATTTTAATTAAAGTTTAAAAGACATTTGTTTCAGAAATAAATATATTTTAGACACACATTCATTTCGTGATGATCCAAATGTCTGAAGCTTATGAATTGAATCCATTAATCCCGTGAATTTGCCATTCACCGTCTTGGGTATTTGCATTCCCTTGATTTAGGAATTGTATTTACCAAAAATCTGTGATGGTACTGACGCAATGACACTCATAAACATCAGTATGATTAGCACCAAGGTACGTACGCACGTACACAGACATACGCTTAAGCAGACACACAAGTACCCATAATATATTATAAAAAAATGGCCTGTCGATGAGATAAATTAAAAGAATACAGCCGTCGATAATTAAAAGAAGTTAAGAAATAGATCAAGTAAAATTTAATTTTGTTCTTATGAATGGCTATTTGTGACTTTATGCCAAAAATATTCTGGGTCACTTAATTTATGTCACGAAATTTTAAATATTAAGTCACGTGACTTAATATTTAAAATTTCGTCGAAGATTCATTTCTCTATTGATTGATTGTCTCTTTATTTGCGGTAAATTTGTAAAACATAACCCTCGCGAATAGCGAAGAATTACTATAAATCCTAATTAAACCATCTCACAATTTTCATTCGTATCCTCACTGATCTCTTTTATTATATTTGGTAATTTTTATAGAGAAGACTGTCAGTTTATTAACCAACTCAAACTAAACTTGTTTCAACTCAATTTCAGCTCAAACGGTTTTCGACACAACTTGTACACACTCCTATCAAAATTACCGCTGGCGGATTTTTTAAAATCGGTTGCGGTACCCTTCTGTCGGTCAGTAAAACATATTTATCTAATTGTTTATTTGAATTTTACCCAGAAATCTAATTCAATTATTTCAAACAATTTGGCATCAGAAATCCATTAAAGTCGCAAAATTTTGAAATTGAAAGTAATGTTACAGTAATTTTAAATTGGAATTATATCAAAATAACAGCAAATCAGGATTATTTCCTAAGCAATGAAATATTTTGCGAACGTTTTTGATATTACATATTAAAAATCTCAAAATAAAGATTTTTCTACAAATCCTTTATGTTCCTGCTTATCACTTTGTGCAGTGAAAAGTTTTTAAATTGCAAACACAGACGCAATACTGATAAATTTCAAACACGGGTAATGTTTAACTTTACATGGATATGTTAACTAAAGAAACGAGGATAAACGAAGAATTAATAAAAATATCCACCAAGAAGTGGAAAAATCTTGTACAAGAGTAAGTGAAATTTATCATTTGAACAGGAACGACATTTGTCTGGGCCTCAAATTAAGCAAATGTACTTATCACTGAATTTAGGTCTATAGATGGTCGCGACCGCTATACAGAAAACAATTCATTACCTATGTTTAGAGAAGGTAAAATAGCGTAGTTTGAACCATTCTCACATAATTGAACTACGAAAATCCTTTTGGTATTAAATAAGATGGTGGCCAACAACTTATTTATTATAAGCTGAGAGATATTTTTAAGGCAATTTTTTAGGCGATGTCAGTTACTGGTTTATCTTTATTTCCGCATAATAAAAAATATTTTTAATGATATGATTAAAAATATTTTTTAAATTTTCAGATCGTCTACACTTTGATGGCTAACATTATTATAATATTTCAATTAATGGTAATGAACACAGAGTGAAGTTAAATTTATGTAACTTTAATGAGGGAAAATAATATTTGCACTAAACAAAAGTTCAATACGAATCGTCCATATTTTAATTGTTAAAATATAATGTTCGGACAATGTTGGCAGTTTCCGAAGCTTCAGCAAAAACTTCACTTCTACTCGTCGATTGTTGCTCAGACGGATCGTAAATAATTTATCTAATTAATTCAATGTCAATTGATAAATATCACAAATTTTAAATTTTGAACACATTTTTGCATATCACTAGAAAGAAATTAAAATAAAAGTTCAAAGTTTGTAATTTTAAAGGTGTTTAATTAAAAATCACTTTCATTTATAATACTGCTTCTTCATCATTAAATATATACACAAATAAAAAAAATCAAGTAAATCAGTCTAAAAACTTTCCATGCCCCATTACTACCATTAATCGGTTTAAAAAACCCTGTATATAAAAGATTAATTATACACTTATTTACCTCGATTTTATTACACATATTGTTTACCTCGATCGAATTGCTGGACAAAATCGTTTGATGGAATTTCCACAATTAGCCCTGGCACTGTTTATGAAACGACGGGGTCAATTTGGATGTCGCTATCGCGTCTCCTCTGCCAGTGGCTATCTGCTGCTGCATTTCCTCCACCAACTCTCTTCGCCGCTTGGCTTTTATGTTAGGCCAAAGTCGACACAGTTGATTTCCTTTTGCCTAAAGAAACAAATAAAGTACACGTTTATTAAGCACATTATTTAAAAAAAATAATTACATTCCTGCACAAAATTAATTCTGTATTAATCAAACAAATTAATTCCGACTTAATCTTGGATGAGAAATCCAACTAGGGAGATTTTGACATCACTAGATTTGAGAATTTGTCATCTCTAGCTTCACGGAGAAAAAATGCTGAACTATAATATTTATATAAAATCATACATTCATATGCTGATTGTCCCTACCTCCTCTCTCTACTCAACTTCGACACTAAGCTCAGATCCCATATACCATTACGGAGATTATTTATACTACAAGTTTATAACAGTAATACCTCTTTTTATAATTCCATAACTTGAATGTGCCGATTGCATAACGATATTGTTTCTAAACATCCGTTCTTGGATATTTTTGAACCGACATTTAAAAAGAAAATGTAAAATATATTATTTATAAATTAAAACCAGCTACGAAAGAATTAATGTTTTATTCAGTATGTAGAAAATAATATAATTTTAAGTTAAAACTATCTTTAATAATTGATCAATACATTTTGTAATATATTTGATAACAAAAGTAACCCTTGAAAATGTATACATAAATACTCTAACCATTTTGTGCACATATAATTAGAGTTATAGTATAGTTTTATACTGTGTTATTTTTATTATACATCTATGTGATTGTAACTTCTTTAGTAAGCCTTTCAAGAAATAAATAAATAAATTACATTTTCATTATAAACGTGACTATTTGACCGTGCTTACATTTTCATTATTATATCCACTGACATTTTATAGGTATCTCGACTTCTTTTTAGTCTTTACGGTTACTATGCGTTTATTTTCAATTACATCTTTGTGAGAAACGAATATCTTCACTCTGTTTCGATATAGTTTCTTTTCCTTGTATTCATTTTACTCCCTTTGTTAAACGCAATACTTCCAGCCAACTTCACTTAAAATTAGTCAGTAAATAATTCCGTATGTCAATTAAAGATGTGCCTGAAATTAGCTGATTATAATTTTTTAATGCTCTGAACTTCGTACGCTCTGAACTTCTGATTTTACTATCCATAAAAAACTTAATACCCGGTATTACCGCTGTATATACAAATCGATTCTTAAGGAGTAAACTTCAAAAAGCAAACACAGGAAAATGTTGTTAGTAATTTGTAATCTAAATTTATTGTTATCAATTTTATTTTTATATTTTGTATTAAGAGCATTTATATCAAACCTTTTAACAAAGGAATTTAAATTATTTTTACCATGCAATAGTTTTAATATAGCAACTGAATATTTACCTCTTTAAATTGATCTTATATTGATTCACAAGATTTCATATTACATCGGACGACTCTCGTTTGTAGAATAAAAATAGTTTTAATAGCGGCAGCACTGCCCCACATCATAATACCATATAGCATAATGCTGTGAAAATAAACAAAATAAACTAACGGGGCCATTGTTGCATTAGTCAACTGCCTAATTTTTCTAATTGCAAACGCAGCTGAGCTTAACTGAGGTGCTAGTGAATGGATACGATTATACGTACGTAGTAGACGTACCCATTATATCTTAAAATCTAAAGTTATACCTAGGCAATTAGTAGTGGTTTAACAAGTATGGTTTAACAAGAAGACATTTATAATTGGATCTGAAACCACGTATTATTTTTTTACTTACCATTTAACAATTTGTCATTACATCATCTATACAGGTTGTAGATGTGGGAGTAATTCTGTTTGGTTCATTAAATATATAATGTAAATTAAATGACAAAAACAAGTCAATAAACTTGTGTTTTTCAACATGATATAATAAAATGTCAATATAAAAATCACCACATATTATAAAAGGTTTATTACTTTTTAGTTAACTTATGGTATTTTCTAATATAGATAAAAAGTACATAAGGTTGTATGACGGTAGCCTATATACCCATATGATAACGTTTTCATCCAATCATAATTTTCTCACACACATCTTCAATAGAACATTGCGTGTTATCATTCCTTTGTTTAAACTTTAAGTTATTGTTATGAAATATTAACGAGCTTCCGCCTTTACATGATAGACTACTGAACTTACTAGGTACTGAGAAATTGTCTATATTAAAATTCATATTATCGACTTTGTATCATTAAAACATAATAACGTCAGCTTTGAACAGTTAAATGTTTAGAATTTTGTCAGAAAAGCGAGTTATGTTTTGATAAGTAAATATAATGTTAATACAATACTTGTCTGGCGTCTTATTTAATGGTTTAAATTATTATCCTCAATTTTATTCCTATTAAATGTTGTATCCTTATCATAAATCTGCACTATAATATCTGTAATTGAATCAATACAATAAGCTAGCAATCTAGCAAATTTAACTAGAAATATTCTAGATACATAGGAGTGTATTTAGTTAATGTAGTATTAAGGTCAAAAAATATAAATGTGTTACACTGACGACATGTTAAAATGTGCATAACAATACTCACAGAGTGAATGACCTTATTTTGTTTTGCCGAAAGAGAAATGGAATAAGGAGGAACACAAAGAGTGATATTATTAAGGTTCAGGTTAGATAAAGTGGCAAAGCTATTAGTTATGTCAATTTTTCTTGTTGATAACCCATTACCTGTTAAAAGAAAATTAGTATTGCAATTAAATTTTGAACTTACTATATTTTTTATTATTTGCCTATAAGTTATACCGGTCGCCGTTTACTAACGAACGAAGGCCCATTACTATTACGTCTTAGCAAATAAGAGTATTTATCTTGTCAACTGGAAAACTGTCAACCAAATCCACATTCTGTAATGCTTCAGACTGAGAGTCGATACAGTTTGAATAGTCATTACATTTACATATGTGATTGTTAGTTAGACTCAAAGCGTATTATATTATATATCCGTATTATATTTACACAATTCAACTAATTCACTAGTAGCCTTAATATGATCCTGCATGTCTTTGAAATGGTAATAAATCCGTTCGTAATCTCAAAGTGTCAGCCTCGTATGATTTTCTCTCATCTTTTATTTTTGATTCACATGTTTTAAGTTCTTTTAACAATATCATACGTTACTTTTTCAAGTAAACATTCCTAAATGAATTTAATGGAGTGATTTTTATAATTGCCTTTCGAATATTGATTTCTTCTCGATCTATTTACTAATAGTTAATGATACCTATACATTCGTGTCACCGTACAAATTATTTTTGTTACGTAGCTTTACAATTAAACTAGCAGCTGGCTACGACTTCGTAGGAATACAATTAAACACCTTGACTTTGCGTTCAATCAATGTGATTCACCATGACAAATAATATAATAAATTAGAACATCGTCATCATTCAGGTTAGACACAAATCCGCACTTTACAAGATACATAAATTGGAATTTATAGTGGATATTGTTTTATGAATTTTAAAGTAATTTTGCGTGCAACAACATTAAATGTTTTATTTTCCGGACGATTTATGTGGATCAACGCAACGTAAAATTGCAACTCACAGTTTGTTAATACAAAAATATTCTATTCCTAAATCTGCATCACGCAATGGAGAGTTTGGACACGAGGTTAAGTCAATGTAAAAACTAAATCCGCACAACCAGTTTAAATAAAATTCAACAATTCAAACATAAACAGGTATAATTTACAAAAAAACTGAACTTGTGTTGCAGTTAATATTTATTAATGTGTTTAAATAATGTGAATTGAAACAAAATGTTTAATTGGCAATCTTCTATAATCGATTAACTTAAAAACTATACCTATACCATGAAAACTATAAAGAAACTTCAACATACTAAAATAAATATGTGAACCTTCGTGAATCTGCAAATGAAAATGACTAAATTAAGATGCCAATATAACCCAACTAAATTAAAACACTGAAGTAAAACATACAAGTCTAAGTAATTATTTTAGAATATATTGACTTCATTCATCGAGCATTTGAGCAAACCGCAGAACAATCGAATTCACTCAGCGCAACTTCTCGTAACTGCATTACCACAACATTATTCGATGTGTTTTACTGCTCCAAGCGTGCCCGTTTGCTCTTTCGTTTCACCTTTTCCGTGGGTAAAAACATCGCATCGAACGACCTCAAAATACGCAATCCTACTTTTGCCCGGATGCTGTGTGGAGAAGATTCGATTGCCCTGCGATTGAAATCATTCATCAAGCATTTGAGTGTATTACTCAAATGCTTGATGAATGATTTCAATATACTTAAGAATAATTATCTAGGCGTGTATGTATTACGTCAGTCTTTTCATTTAATTAGGTAATTGATATCGTGCTTTATTAGTTCTTCGTATCTGCAGATTTATAAATGTTTACATATTCACATAAATACGTTGAAGTTTTGTTATTACTTTTATAGTATAAATATAGTTTTTAATTTGATCCATTGCAGTAGAGTGTCAATATAAAATTTTTTTCAAATACACATTCTTTCAATACATTGATAATTATGACCTATAATACAAGTATGTTTTTTGGTAAATGAAACTGTTTTAGGTTTAATGCATGTTTGTAAATAAGAGTTTACTGATTCTTTTTAAATTGGTTGTGCGGATATAGTTTTTACATTGACTTAAAATTGTGTACAAATTCTCTATTTTGTGATGCAGATGTACGCACAGAATTATTTTTACGTGAACAATTATGTGTTGCGTATTGCCTTTGCGGTAGCCAACACAAATTATTTCTATTTTTGTCTGATAAATGTTATTGCTTACAAAACACTTTAAAATTCAAACAAAATTCCATCCACAATGAATCCCAATTTATGGTTCATTTAAATATCACATAGGAATTGTGTTTGACCTGACTAATGATGATGTTTTAATTTTATCATATTTTTTTAAATTAAAGTAAAATAGAGGGCTAGGTCCATTAAACAAAAAAAAAGCAAGTTATTTAATTGTACCCATACGAAGTTAATTATAAAGTTGCATAAAACAAATAATTTTAGTGACAACACAAATATATAGGTATCACATCTCTTTTAGTGAATAGAACGAGGAGAAAGTAATATTCGAATGATAATTATAAATATCATTTCACTGTATTCAGGTCCGTTACTTAAATACGGTTCACGTAGAACAGAAATATCTGTCTGATTCTACAAAATATGAATACGGATTTCACGAAATGGCTATGATTAGATTTGGTATATAATATTTTTTAACTCAAACTTCAAATCATGATCTTTCTTCGTGTTTACTTATATTTTCTAAAATATTCTGCCGAATTCAGACACATGCAATAATTAATTGTAATATTTATTTCGCTACATAAAACAATTTGCACGATGGAATTCCCGCTTTTTTCTATTTAAAAACTCAATTGTAAAACAAGTGGTGCAATGCGAGTGCATTTGTAGCCAACATATAGTAATCATCATCAAACTACCCCGTAGATTAAAGTAACGGATCTTTCTCAAATATGTTCGTGTTTGGACCGTTTCTCGTTCTCATTGATGTTTCACTGGTATTCTTTAGCCAATTTACTTAAGTAGAAATTGAATTTCTCAATAAGCGCTGAGATTACTTCTACTGTCTTTGTTGTATATTTCTACGAAAGCGCTTGTTTGTAAATATTGTCTAATAATGAATGTTTCATACAAACGAATGGATAATACAACAAGAATTCCTTACTCGCATATCTGTTTGGATAAAAACTGCATAACGTTATTGGTTTAAGCTTTGACTGAATACATAATATTTGTTTTGTGTTACCGGCAATATTAGCAGTGATAGCATCAAAAGTATTAGGACTCCGTACCTTAAAAGGAAAAACGGAATTTTCATGAGATCATTCAAGTGTCTGTCTGTATGTCCGTCACAGCCGTTTTTCTCGGAAATCACTTAATGTAGTAACTTGGGATTGATATGGTTGTTAAACATATTAATTTCCTAATAACGCAATAGTAAAATTTAAAAAATATTCATTTAGAAATTTTACAGAGGGTCAATTTATATAGCACGATGGAATTAAAACAAAAAAAACAAAAAACTTTTCCTAAGTTTGGAAGGAAGGGAATTACATCTTCAACCATATACTAAAAAAATATGCGGAACGAATATGTTCCACCGTCCCTTATTTCCGAATCTACTCTGCTTAAAATTACGAAAAAATTTTGGATTTTTAGAAGCTCGCATTAAGGTTGTGGAAAAACTACAGTGACGACTCTAAATATCATAATTTTTGAAGTATTCGTCATGTTTATGTGCTTAGGTAATAAATTTATATTTTTCTATTTGAAAAGCCGGTTTTTTCATTAAATTTGGTAAAGACATACTTAATACTATACAAAACTATTTCAAAGTATCAGTTCATTAATTAATATGACTGTAAAATACAGAGTTGCGGAAGGCAACATATGTGATCCGTTGGTGAAAATTTAACAATATCTTTATCATTTCTTGAAATCTAACTGGCTTTACTTTATAAACGATAACTAAATGTTATGTATATAAAATTGTTACTTAACTGATCTATCTATACTATTGAATTTTGATAGGATACAATTAAAAATTATTGCTTCTAAGAAAACAACTTTGGAAGGATAAACATAATTTTTATCCTTCCAAAGTTGTTTTCTGAGAAGCAATAATTTTTAATTGAAATTGATTTTCCTTTAAACTTTATAGAATTATGAGATTATATTACTTTTCACCAAAACCTTACATATAATTTGCCTCAAATATCTTTTATAATATATCTTTAAAATATGATTTTTTTTAACTTTGATATTTAAAATGATTGTAAAATATTTTGATAAATTATACATAAATTGCCAGTTAGCTTGAATTTTTCATAATTTTTAATGTAACCATTCCCAAAATAGGGGATATATAGCGGGAAAACATCTTTTGTATATATTTTCAACAATAGGTATAGAATATTTAATTTTTAATCGCTCCATTTCTGACAAAACACATGGCAATAAATAGATAAATGCCATGTGCGATATTGGTGGTTCGTTTTTTCGTCTTTTGTGATGATGAACCTTTAAAAAGCTAATAATTAAATTTTCTCTTCAAAGGGTACGAAGATTTTTTCATAGTTTCATAACACAAGTACCCTTATTAACCTAATGTTATACAAACCTAAATTAATTTCGTGCGTTTATATTGCGATGATGTGACGAGTCACGGGGGGTGTACACAATTTTAACACAACTTGTTTAACGATGTCTTAAGTGTTAGTGGATTTTCATTTACTTACATAAGTTGCAACGTAATTCGAAATAGAATACACCCTTTTTCAAGGGTGTATGTCGATAATCCTAGCCAAATACATATGAAAGAGTTGGTTTAAAATCATAGATTTAACAGTCAAATCGGCAGTTGTCACCATGTCATTAAAAATGAATTTGGGTTTGTAAATTTGAAAGCTTTTTATTATCGTCCATAACTTATTGCTCCTAGACATTACTTTGAATGGAATCAAGCCAATAGTTTCAAAAAATCTGGTTCACTAACATGAAATATCAAATTTCGAACCCAATCAAATACTAGAGTTTTGCATATTTCCAATAAAATACTATAAATTCTTGTTAGAAAAAAATTACTTTATCAATATATCTGCTAATTTGAAGCAATAGTATTTTCAATATGAGGCAGACCTTCGACTGATATTCATTTTAAAATGCATGGTTTTTATTAAACCCTGAAGCAAGTTTCACTTTCCGTCGATTAGGCACGATATGGTTACTTTGGCTTAAACTCGGAAAGTGTCCACACTATAACAAAATAATGTTAATCTGAACGATAAAAACTTTTGAAAATCTCATTAATGGAGTTTGTCTTTAATCCAGGTATTTTTAGTATTTATTAGGAAACATAAAAAATGTTGATACAACTTTGTTCTTCTCTGTTCTCCCTCTTCTAAAATTTAAAATTAAATCCTTTTTTCTTTAAATCTTTTTTTGAAAATAGTTTAAGGAAAAAATTATGTAACCTTAATAATGTAAGATCTCTTCATAAATTGAGCGCAACATTTTGTTGTGCAGATTTTTTGCTGAAGATTGCACGTTATTATTTACAGCTTAGAAACATAATACGTAAATTTATCTGAGAATATGCAAGTTCTGCTTTGTCTTTATGACGTTTCCAAATGTTGATATAAAGATTTTAAAGTATTACCCAATAAACAATTCATGGATTAATTAATTATTAACCATACACTTATTGCATACAATTTTACGCAAATTTCTAAGATTATTGTCAATCAATTATAAAGTTTATTTAAATTATATAAACACATTACAACTCTAGGGGGAGTTGCGCATCATTTGGGATCTTTGGGAATTTAATAGTCAATATCCGGTACTCTCGTGTTATTTTTATAAAGCAATATTTAATTTTTTCTGCTTTTTATATTTTTTAATTGAATTTATGTCTTATACATGATCGTTAACAACAAATACCAATGTAGTTTAGAGATAAAGCGGTAGATGTATATTTATAAATAAATTAAGTTATTCGTTTAAAGTGTTTGCGTTGATGTCGATATTATTATATCGAGCACATTAGTAAGATTTTACATAAAAATATTGTTTCAAATCTTCATTGAATCCATTGTGTCTTTATCAAGTCTTAATTGTTTCCAATTAAATTCAAGTTTCAATTTATAATCATAGGTCAACTTTCTAAAGCTTCGACACTTTCGCAGGTATTGCTTACTCGTTAAATGTTTGGGGATCAGTCTAATTTCTTCTCCTCGTTTTACCTTTTGCGTGGGTGTATTTTGGCACATTGTGAATTAACGACCATTTGCAAAGTGAAAATGTCTGAAAAAATTTTATCGAAGGCATTTTTTAATATTTTACATATTGAAGCATTATTACGTTTTGGGGTAGATTTCTCGTATCTCAAATAATTCCGCAATTTTTAACGTAAATAAAGTCGGAATCGATTGTTCTAAAAATTAATTAATTAACAATTATAAATTTGTTCGACACTACACTTGCCACATCCAACTAATTAAAACTTAAAAACGATAGCATGTAACTATTACAAACTATGGCAATTTCTTTTGTGTATTGGCTTCCTTGATTGTATGTATTACAAAGTGACATATCGAGCCAATTCTGGTTCTTCATATTATATTTATAACAATTATTTTTCGATAATATTTCGAGATATGGCTGATGCAAATAAAAATATATTCCTATCGTAATAGGAGGAAAAGGCCGACAAAATGATGGAAGGACTTTCCATTATTCAACTTTGAATACGTTATCGGAAAATGAATAATAAGATATTCTCCCACTCGAAATTGCATCAGGACTAACCACATGTTTATCGTATATAGTGATAACGGACAAACCATATTCCTAAAAAGTTAATATTATGCGACCATTTCCACCAAAATACATGTAAATAAGTGAATATTTTAATAAATATCTTTCACGTGCACGAAAGTGCATAGAACGTGATTTTGGTACATCGGACAGAAAACGGTGTATTTTAAGTAAAACTATTGCAACTAACGTAGAATATAGTGGCCTAATAAATACTACATACATCGTATAAATAACACAATACAAGATCTTGAAGGAATTGTTGCTGATTATAATTATCATATCATTGGAGAAAAAACAGATCTTTTCTTCCTTTGGGAAACGTACCAGATTTTTACTTTGATTATTTTTGGGTAAATAAATTATAACCTTAATTAAACATAATTTTTGCAAAAAAAAATATTCATCATGAGTTTGGCATTTCTGAAACAATTTCGATAGTTGACGCTTAATTAAATGTATCGGTTATGTTATGAGAATAAAGTAGCTATGAAGACAAATATTTTGCGCCATATATTTCAAATGTGTCGGAAATATACATAAAGAAAGTTGTTAAAGAGTGTATACAATGAAAAGCTTACCATGATTAGGTGGATTTATTGCACCACCGAAAATTTCACTAATATTATCTTGGGGCTTTTTAATTTTAATCGACATTACCATACTTGTCACACCCACTGCCGTGTTCAAAATATTGTCATCAGATAAAGCTTTATTTACAAATAGGGCATTATCTCTACCTCACAGTGTAGGTAGTATCGTCAGGTAGTTCATTTCAAAAGTTATACCAATAGCAAAACAGCGTGACATAAACCTAATAAGTCAAAATTCGCTGGCATAATTGGGAAAAAACATTTGGCCGGAAATTAATCATTTTCGAACGAATCATGTCATTAAAATTCGTAGCATTAGTGAAAAATGTTGGAACATTAAGATCAAATTTAGATAGAAGTTTCAAGAATACAATTTTAAATGCTGCAATTATTTTTATGCTGCGAGGAAAATCTGTATGGGTATAGCAAATTTCACATAAATGTTTTTAATAATTTTTAATTTTGATGTCAAAATTTATTTCCGGTTATATATTTTTATTTTAAAATAAAAAAAAATATATATCTTGCAATATTGGCAGACAAGATGAGCTTTTGTAAGTTGTTATTGAAGTCATGCCCGCCATCTCTGGTAGGCAGAAAACAAACTTTAAAATCACTGCTCAGTGTGCAATATCTGCTGGTTGCATATCAGTACAAGCATTAGGAAAAAAATGTTTGAAACAGGACCACGTCTGTCAAATTTATTTGAATGTATCAGAAAAACAAGTGGAAGAATCAGCATGCAAATAGTTTTTTAATGCTTTTTACATTTATATCCATCCGGCAAACTTAAATATTTCGGTAGGTCTCTGGGTGAAATTTTACGAAAATCGATCTGGCTATTAATGTTATTATTAAGAATTTCTTTTCAACAAAATATTGGATGAATAAGTCTGGTTTCAATTTGTAATAATTCATGCTTTCTTTGCAACCGTCTGAATAAAATGGTCATTTGCTTAAGGAAGTCTACATTAAAATTGTAAAGGGAGTAATGATTAATTTTATATGCCGCATAAATCGTGGTCCGTTATATTAAATAAAATTATAATATTGTTCGTTACAATTCCATGTCGAAACATTACTTTTAAATACAGTATTGGCAGTTATTTTCCTGTAACGCCATTGTGATTTCTCTCTTCCACATCATTCGCGTTTATGAAACTAACCATAGCTATAAAATGATTCCCTTTCTGTTAACAAGACAGTATCGGGTAGAGAATATTTCTATTGAATGTTTGTGATTTTATTAAAACAATTAAGACCACGGATCAAATATCAAGGAAAAGGACATGAAATACTTTTATGCTTACTTTATTTCACAACGCCATTGGCAGTTGCACGGTTTCACACTTATGTCAATATTGCTTCTAACTAATCGAGGTAACAAATGAATG
This sequence comes from Druceiella hillmani, assembly GCA_039881145.1. NCBI lineage: Eukaryota > Metazoa > Arthropoda > Insecta > Lepidoptera > Hepialidae > Druceiella > Druceiella hillmani. The sequence continues at coordinate 6,280,046 of JAYKKI010000110.1, read as the reverse complement.
TAAAACTAATTAATAAGAATTTTAATGAAGTTAACAATAGTTAGGATTATGGAAGTTGTATATCTAATAATGTGTTTTTAATATAAAAGTAAGGAAATATTATATACAAAATAAAAGTAGCATGAAACTTTGTTCCACGTAGTTTGCATACGAAAGTCATTCAATGAATTGGTATGTAACTAAGGAAATATCAATGATTTTTTATCAGGGAACTCGTGAAAAATGGTAGAACCATCAACCACAATTATTGAATTACTTGTCTTGTTGTAATTATTCGTCCAACATGGGTACTGTGAACATTTTTTGACAATCAACATATTCGAGCACAAAACCGTTTTTAGTCCTGGGAAAGCAGGAAAAAGCTAAACTGCGATGAAAACAAAGACAACTCCACTCTGATTAAAAATTCACTTACAGATCATATACATTTCACTTTTCCACTATTCACAATTGGTGGGTGGTTTTCATCGCAAAGAACCAAATAAGTTAAATTGGTCAAAACCATTAATAAAGAAAACATCCCCAAAATGGACAGTTTCGAGTATATTAGCGAAAACTCGAGTGGAGTGACTTTTTCCAATTATTTTCTGATCATATAACGTGTCATTTATGAAATGCGAGTTGGATGAGTTGATCTATTTTTATGTTGCTATAATATTATACATGTGGTGTTCATATATGAAATAAATAGCAAGGAAATTTACTTGTGTTTGTGCGGCCCACGTATATTTTCTATCACTTTATTATATTTTATTCGTTAATGTCTTATCAAAATATTTTAGAAAAAAATTTGAAAACTTATTTGTATGAATAACTTCAGATTGCTTAAAAAATTTAATCAGTTGAAGTGAAATTTGGTGTATAATTTTCCAAAAATGGTCCCATTTCTGCTACAATAGCAGTGAATGTTCTTTTAAAATTAATTATACGTTCGAATTCCTAATAAATATGCTACATTTATTTATAAAATATTGCTACGTTTTATATATTTAGTATTCTTTTTTATATAAATAAAAATATATGTTATTGTTCATTATATCGTACAGAGAAAACAAAGGAAATTAAGAGTCTAACTTAATATAAAACTGAAGTATTTAATGAAAGTTTAAAATTGTTAACTTGTAGTTGGAAATGTATTTATATCTATAATTGACAGTCACTTTTAACTAACATTTAAGTAATTAGATAATTTGCTTCATCACTCTTATCACCCAAATATTATTGCTGATGAAGCCATCATCTGATATGTATGATTACTCATCCCAAGTACTTTTCAACAGTGAATAACACAGTATAAAATATACTTGCAGAATCAAAGGTACAGTAACAAATGAAAGACTTGATTTTGATCCCCCGGAACTGCCAATGTTAACGGTTCCCATGTTGTTAACCGGACTTAAAATATAATCTTTTAATCTTTTAAATTATATGACAATAAAACATACTACGCTGCTAAGTGCATCTAATGTACTATTCATGTAGTTTTTTTAACTTAACGCCGAACCGGTCTTTGTCTAATACTATTCTGTCGACGAAATTTCGAATATCACCTGTTATAATCAGCAAATGTATTCATAATTACTCCAAGGTTATAACATCCTGTTTTATTAATTATTATTTGGGATTTAAATATATGAGTAGATCTATGATTTCATTGAAAACTACACCTGATTACATGCCAAAAAACTATTTGACCGTGGAAATAATTATGTCATCCCTCACTTATTTTGACTCACACATCACTTATTGTGATCGTAATAATATATATTATAATAAATAATATTTACATTCAAAAAAGTATCTATTTGTTACTTACCATTTTCCATGCATAAGATATGAGCGCTGGTAAAATCTGCAGTTGTAGTGAGTAGTGCCCGTTATATATTAGATAAGCAATGGTTTCAATTTGGACACGGTCAAAATGGTATCTTCATTTTTAATTTAATATTAAGATAAAGAAATAATACAACAAGATCATAGATAATATAGTTTGATATAATAACTGCAGAACAGAGATTAAGAGATGATATGTAAAGTTGATTTGAAGGTTCAAGTTTCATAACCAGAAGATCTCTTTTCTTGAAAGACAACATGTTATTGAAGAATCATGTAAGTCAAGTTCAGCTACATCGATTAGGAGGATTAGAAAAACATAGAAACTTTTAAGTAAAGTTCTTTTCAACTTACATATCTCTCACATTAGTGTTTAAATGGAAGTCATTTGCAGCTTCCGCAATACCTCTACTCTACAACAATGAAAACAGTCTTATACTCGTACTAACAAAGTATGTGGCCTGTGGATACTAAACAATTAACCATAGTAAAAGTAGGAGTTTAGTCTCTAAAGAGCGTTATAAGGAAATAAATATCCATCGAGTACTTTACCGATTTTCCTAAAATGAACATTAAAAAGTTACTCCATGACCATAAAAAAAGACTTGGCGTATATAAAATAAAAAAGTTCACATCGTATGGTCATGATCCTGTAAACAACGAATAGTTTGGTTTATATAACCTCTTTGTTCACAAAGAGAATTATAATATTTTGAGAATTAGAATTTAATTGCGTCACACTTCTTCAAACCAGTACAAAATGTGTATCGAATTCAACCCTTCAACGTGTTGTCTTGGTATATAGCTTCAGAAATTTGATTTTTGACATACGAAACGTATTTCAGAAATCGGAAGCAGATATATTGAAAACAAAACAATGAAATATTAGTTGAACTAAATGCTTCAACAAAATAATTTAGCGTTAATGAATGTCATGTTGTATCCAAACAAAGTCTTAAATAATGCACCTAATTTGTATCTCTAAATTAATAGAAAAAAAAATTATTTTAAAAAAGCTACATAAAAATTATATTTTTGGTTATTTATTGAAAAAATTAAAAAAGAAAATTATTAATTTGATGATATTTTGGAACGACTTACATCACAGATTTTACGCTTTATGATTTAAATGGTATCAAGTGACAACAAAGAAAACAGATAACTCTGTTTGGAGGGCTTCTGTGTGCCTTCTCATTTAGAGAACCTAAAAAATATGACACACATATTGAGAAGTAGGGAGGGAAAGGATTGATGGAGGGAGGGAATTGATGCTATATAAAAATTGTAATATTTTTCAAATTCTTTATATTGTGTACATTAAACATATTGAAAACAATTGGAAACATTTTTCATTCACTGTAAATATACTCGTAATTTCTTATTATTAATACTACATTTAATTCAGCTTTGTATTCATTATCATTACTTGAAATATTATAATCATATTAGTTACCAAAGTGTTGACGATCTGAAACGGAGTAAATTTTAATAACTTCGGCAAACAATTATTTTAGTAATCGTAATGTTTTAGAAAATATTGACATATATATATATATATATATATATATATATATATATATATATATATATATATATATTTAATAAAAACTTAAATCACGTATTAATTAAAAAGTGTACTGTAATATTTTAAGGGTACAAGAAAAAGCATTAATGATAAACATGTAATATTGTTTAAATATTTTTTTTTAATTATAAAAAAATTAAATTCTCTCAAAAGTTTTAACATACTGGGAATTAATCTAAATACCTATCACTTGGCCAGTTTAAAAAAAAATGTGTTGTGAATTTAAAATTTATGAAAAATAATACTTGCATGGATGTAGTAATATTTTTAGTTAAAGTTCCTGAAAATACTTTTTAAAATGAAATTTTAGGATTCTAAATTCAGAAATAGAAGTTAAAAATTAAAGATTCATTTTATACTAACCGACAGAATAGAACCGTTATCGAGTTGAAAAAAACCGCTGGCAGTAATTTCGATCGAAGTAAGCACCAGTTGCATTGAAAACCGTTTGATCTGAAATGAAAGCGTTGGTTAGTCAACGAGTTTATAAAACTCAAGGTTGAAGGTTGAATGTAAATATGTTTTGTCCATAAATATTGTCCATAAATCCGATATATGCCTATGAATGTATCTTTTCTCTTTGAAGTAATAACTCCTTCTAAATTTAAATCAAAAGTAAAATCAGTTTCGTAGTGGCTCTCACGTTAATATTAATGTTAATTCGCACCATATATATATATATATATATATATATATATATATATATATATACATACATACATATATATATATATATATATATATATATATATATATATGTATATATATATTGCCCAGTATATCTTTTAAATGCGTAAAAATATCTTGAACTACTCAAAAGCTATGACATTTTGAATTATTGCTATACTTTTCCTCAAATTTACTTAAATTCATTTTAAAACTTTTGTGCATCATTTTGGCTTAAGTGCTTTGGGAGATAAGCATAGTGGATTTATATATTTTTGGTAACATTTTCACCACACTCTAGGACTATCTGATATAAAATTTTATAAATATTTAATTTGTAAGATAATTTACTATAAAAAAAACAAATATTCCTTTTGACCGACTCTTAAATTACTATACAAATATTTATGAGTATTTTTCTACATGTATCCTGCCACCCATCAAAGAGACACCACTAAATTCTCTTCTATAATTTTCTTGTAAATATATCTTGGGCGAACTTTGTCCCATATAACATCTGTTATTTCTTTGATGTCATCATACGAGTTAAGCGGAAAACGACTTATACTATGAGTATGGCTGTCTCTAAAATGGTTGGTCCACTCCTCGCAATAAGTCTCTTTAATTATATTCTTGCAAGTCTGTCTTGAGCGAGCTGTATCTCAGACAAGATTCGCTTTTTTTCATGCTATCCACCAGTTAACTGTAAATACAAATATTATATACAAATATTTGTGATTTTCTGTATGTGTCGGTCCAGTTCTCGAAACAGGTCTCTTCTATAATTTTTGTGCAAGTTCGTCTTGAGTAAGGTAAGCAACCAGATAAGAGCCACTATAACTTTCATGTCATCCTACCAGATAAGTGGAGCACGATTTCTGCCATGAGTTTTGGTCTTGAGCGCCAATTCAAGTATATTAAATTTTCTTTAGCGAGCAGTATCTCAGATAACACCCGCTATTACTATAATCCCGCCAGCTACGAATAGAACGAACTGTGACATGAGTTTAAGTTCTCGAGTGTCAATTCAAGTTACTTTATCCATTTTTCATCTTGGCTGTCAGCTACATGTTATTTTCAAAGCCATTCTAATGATGCAGCTCTTCCAATAAACAGGGACATCGGTTGCATTTCTTTTGGCTATATTTTTTGTTATGCAATATTTCATCAAATCTTTTCCGACTCGCTTCGTGTTTCTACGATTTACCGTAATCTTATTAGCGATTTTTAGCTTAAATTAACGATTTTAATTAAGTACTTCGCGACTGGCAAAACACAGGCCTCAAGACTTTCTCTTACAGGTTAATTGATGTTTTTTTTTATAAAATGTGGGTTGGTTTATCAAATACAGTACAAAGTACAACTCAAAAAAGTTATCTATAGTTATTAGCAGACTATTTTTGTATTTCAAGAAATATATACGAGTTAATATGCTTTATCGTTAGGTTAAACTTTAAGCTTCTATGTCGCATGGAAAAGAAATACGTGTTTGTAAAACGGTGGTACGGATGGACGAGTGAGCGATTTTTTTCCTTTAAGGCAAGGAACGCTAATAAGTAAACAGTTAAATAATATCTCGGATGGGAATGTTCTTTTAATACCATAAATAGTCACAATTTTTATTCTAAAATAGACTGAACGTATCATACAAATCAGACCATGACACACAAATATTATGTAACATTGAATAGGTTTTCAAATGGACCTTTGAACGTGTCGTCAATTGTCGGTACACATGGGGTTTTATGACTTGAATATTTAAAATTGTGTGGTTATATTATATTACAACATTGAAACTTACCGTTTTGAGTATATCTTCGTTTGTTGTGTAGAGAGTCATTTTATTGATGAGTCGAGACGTGCGTCTTACCTGGTAAACATTATAGAAACTGGTAAACATTATAGAAACTGGTTATATAGCAACAATTGTCTAGGATATACGAGTATATTAAGCCACATTTAAAATTTATGTATCGTATCAGATTTATTACTTATTGTTTGGGAGTGACGATATAATAAATGTTGAAACGTACGGAGTGTAACAAAGAACGTATCTCTGTTATTCATATTTATGAATCTGGACCGCAAACTGAATACATTTGAAGCGCGTTTCCTTAGAAGAAATACAATATTTTTCAATAGATTTTAAATTTGAAATATACTTTTTTAAACAAATTGTTATAAAATTAATTTTGTTATTGCACAAATTGTTATAAAAGTTAGACTTTGTAGATAGTTTGACACACAAAATCCCTTATCGGACTAATTCACACGTTTTCTTTTATATCCGACATTTAAATAGAAAACTTCATTGAAATAAAATTTTTGATTTGCTGAGTTAAATTTTATATAAATTAAAGGGAGAATTCTCGGTTATACTGACATTAGATGATAAAAGGTACAACATGGTATTGTATTAAACGTAAACGAACAAACTATATAATATCCTATTTCTGTAATTGTCACTCAATAGCTTTATTCAATATAGTATTAACCACTGTCTTTAGTGTTTGTAAATATAGTATAGAAAATACTGTAGTTACGATAATGGGAACACGTAGATGTTCTGATTTTAATGTACATTTTTTTGGCTAATAAATATATTGACGTGCAAAGTTTGAACTTTTCGTTCATATTTTTGAAGTTGTATGTGATATAGTAAAAAACTTAATTTTCTTTTAGTTAAGACCGTATATGTAAAAAATAAAATCTTACCTCTTGAGTTAGCCTATGAGATGTATGGCAAATATAAATTAAATTTACAGCTGCCAGTGATGCTACGGAAAGAAAGCTTAAAAGCTCGTAAAGTGAAACTTCAAGTGACCTATAACTGCGTTCTTCCATGAGAATAAGATAAAATACAAATAATGTATAAAAAGTATACAAATATAATAGAAAGAAGTTTACAATTGTATTTATTAATATCTCGGTTGAATACACGGAGTTAATTTTCTTTACTATTGTGATCAATTTCAAATGATAGTTTCTATACGAATTTAGTAATTGTACGAAATGTCTTGAAGAAAATTGGTCGGTATTTTTATTATAAAAGACAATTGATTTTTTTTTCAATAAAATAATATTTGTATTCAGTAATTCCATTCTAAACCAGGTGACTTCAATTATGCAGCCTATCTTGATAAATTCCAGGAAGTGCACGATTGATACGATGTAGAAAACACTAATTTCAGTTTTGTTGATCGACACGTTACCCTCTGAAACTATGTTTATGATAAGAACAACCAACCAAATCACGATGAAGACTTTCGTCTTCTGTACTGGTCGCAGCCCGGCAGTCCACCATTCACATTCTGCATCTAACTTTGAAATATCCAGTAAAATCGAATTGATTTCTTTCCTTTGTACTATTGATATAATCCAATTAATGCAAGGTTGCAAACAAGCTGTGCTAACGATAAAAATGTGAACGAAGGCATCGAAGGTATCAAAATACTCAACGTGGAACAAAGCGTTTGCAACTGCTTTACCAAAAGCAAATAAAGACGCTGTTATAACGAAAATGTTGAACAATAAACACATTATACTCCAACCGAAAATTTTGCAGTTAATCTTACGCAGATTTTTAAAGCTATCTCGAGAAACACTGTAATAAAATCCGAGAAGTTGTAAAATAATATAATATGGTTTCAGTTCACCAAAGACTGCCTTAATATCAGGTAGCGGTTTCATTTTAAAATGATATCTAACAAAATTTTAAGCTACGGCACTAAGTACTTGAAAATATGGAATTTTTGTTAATACTGCTATGTAGAATGACTACACATTTCTGAAAAAATTTTGCGTATAAAATAATACGTGTACGTGAGATATGAACCGATAGTCGTATATCATTTAAAGTAAGAAGATTGAAATCAGAAACGTTAGTTAAATGTGTTTTTGTTAGTAATTATGATAAATTACCATTCTAATAAAAACCATTACTAGAAAGCGTTTTATTGAGTCGAAAAATTTCTATGACATTAGGGTAAGCAAATCAATAACATCTAAGCTCTCACGCCGTGTTTCATTTGTACTAAAATAGCAGCAATAATCGAACGCTGCTTTGTTCGATCATAATCGGTTTCTATTCGTTATTAATTAGTAATTCGTAATGTTATGACCAATATATTAAATGTAAATCAATAAGTAAATAATCTAAAATGCAAATATATTTCCAGTAAGTATATATATATATATATATATATATATATGTATATATATGTATGTATATGTATATATGTATATATGTATATATGGATATATATATATATATATATATATATATATATATCGTTTACACTGAAATCTATAATGATTTCTGTGTCTATTACTTTAAGTTAGCTGAGTCACTAGTATTTATACCTGCCACATTCACTCGAAATTATATTCCAGTAAATTTTCCAACCATTTATTTTGCTTAATTTGTTTCAGTAATTTTGTAGAATTGGGAATATCGACGAGAGATCTTTTTACCAATTGTACTAATGAATGCTTTTTATTAGAAACCTGCGTTTCGAATTTTTTTAACTATTTACGCAATTTTATGAGTATTTTACGTATTGTATACAAACATCCAATGCACAACATACAGAGTTTGTTTGTCGTAAGTTTTATTTTGCTTTCATAAGTAAATAGTACATTACGATCCTGTTGAATAAAAATTTACATGATTATACTCGCTGAGAAATGACTGGAATTCTGTAAGTTTGGAATTATACCACAATGGTGGTCATATTGCTAAACATTACATTGACAAAGAGAGTAATTCCGGTTTCTCTTTGCATTATTTTGACTCTGCAATTGCCTTAAATCTTTATGTGCGTTCTATTATTTTTGTTTCTAGTTAACGTAAAATTTTGGTACGAAGTCCTTTATGTCACGAGGAGCTTTCGAAGTAAAGATGAATTACATAAATCTAGTTAATACCTGCATTTAACATGTATAGAACAACACAAGTCATATTTATCTAAGGTATATTCGAGTCTACTAGGAATCATTTGGAGCAGCGTGCAAAAATAAAATTTCATTCAACTTACGTCCGTCAGTGTATTGTTTTGTTCTTCGCTAGCAATAATTACCTAACTTTATCTATTTTTTAATTTCATTAATAGTATTTTCAGAAATAAAATCCGCGAATGAATAATTATAATTGGTTTATTTTTATTTGATAATTATACGAGATTTGTAAAGATTGCTGATAAAAAAAACATAGAAGCTTAGAAGTTTAAAATTTCAGCCTTAAACGAATTAAACTGCAGTTAGTCAGATAATAAGTAGTCTAAGTTTTATTTTGCTTCATATTGTGATCAAGTGGCTAACACTGAGTCGTCAATATTGCTCATTGTTTTCTGTTTGTCGACGATTGGTTTCTTGTCTTCATGGATATTGAAATGATCACTACAATCACTGAGCTGTTTCAATATGACTTCAACTCGGTGTTCCAACAAAATCTTGGCAATAAGCTACATTTTAAAATGAGCAGGTGATGAGCACAGTATGAGCTAACTAGAATTAGCCCCAAAAGTACAATTATGTATTACCACCTCACGTTTTGCGGTAATTTTATTGACTTTGGTCTACAGAGGAAGAGAATTGATTATACAACATTCACTAGCTTTATATAATTGTATTATTACCTTTCAATTGCCCAGTATATTCTTCTTCGCATATAGCTACTTACGTTTTCATACTGGAAGACAATTTAAAAAAATTAATGAATCTCTATTCTCTCCTTCCAGGTTTTATAATTGGCATTGAATTTATTTCTTTTCAAGTCTGTCCGAAATTACTTTTGATTATGTATATTTTTAAAGTATTAATTAATTATGTTGGTAACTTCTCGATCTTGAGTTTAGTAGTGTTTGATGCTCCTGACTATTACACAAGAAGACAAAATGATGCTGATTTCACTGGCTGAGTACGTGTATTAATATTCAGCAGTGCTCGCTTGTTTTCAGCGCACTCGCGTTGATCACCACGGTTACAGTTGCGCTAAATATTAATATTTTTTAATTATCTATAGACTGCTTCAAAAATAAAATAATGCAGTAGCTTGGTAGCCCACGTTGGAACAGTAATGAGTATGAATTGTTGTGTGTTTTCCCTTCTTTCTTTTATATTTTATTTATTGTAACATAATTGTCCGTATGGTACTACCATACAATCAACGAATTAAAGTAATCTTTAAATTAGAAATGGGTTTTTTTAAGAAACAAATGAATAGTTACTACTTAAGGACGATGATTATCCAAACTACAGAAATTTCATTTTGTTGGTTATAACTTGGCATTTTCGCTGCATTATGTTGCTAGCCGTAAGCCACAATTTGGTGAAAATACTAATTTAATATGTTAAAACTTGTATGATTATATTTGAAACTGTATAATTATTTACAATTTCTGAAACTTTCAATTTAAATATTTATTTATTAATTACAATTTTTATTATTAATATTCACAGATAATGTACTAAGTATAATAATATTAAAATAATGTTTAATATAATATATGAAATATTTCGAAAAAATGATCTTGTGATGTAGGTGAAGAAATTATAACTCCATAGCGTCCATCAGTGTTGACCAAATTTATTTGTCCTAGTTAATTTGGTATTAAATATAGTGAACCATTTTCTCACATAAAATTGAGAACAGTTTTCAATGTTTAATTATACTTGGTCTATATTTGCTTGCTCCTGTTTTCTCGTAACCCCGTGACCATGAATACTCTGTGATAAAATCTTATTAAATAATCTTTCTAATTTAATACCTAAAACTGATTCACTGTAATTTGTGTTGAAGACCTTTGATACCTTACATTTCTAGCAAGTAAACTTAGTCAAAATCCTTGCTATTGTATTTAAATATTATCGTAGATTTTTTATACGTCAAGTAACTTTTATATCTGTCCATTGCTACGATATTGTATGACGAAAGTAAGGTAGCATAAGTATGGATAGCATGCTAAGCTGTATCACATCAGTAGCATGTAACGTAACATCTATAGTATATAACAAATTCAGTAACTTAAGACGCGGTTTGCGTAACGATTTTCCATGTTATTAATTTTCTAGTCTGTATTAAATCAAATATAGATGGAAAAGTTTCATGATGACTTATTCGAGTGTTATATTTTTTATGTACATGTAGTAATGCTTGAAACTTGAAAATGGGGTTGAACAGAGGTCTTAATTTTGATTTGTAATATTTTTATTCTATAAATAGGTATGTTTCAATCAAATTTAATGATATTTGACGTAAAAAGATGGGTGGTTGGTACAGGGAACCATGCTTGACCCTGCATCAAAGGCCGTCGAGGGGGCGGAAGCAGGACGCGTTTTAATAAAGTTAAAAAATCACGCGATCGTATGCTCGCGTTGTAGGGTGTGGAGGATGGTGTACGGCTGCAGGCTAAAACAGTTTTTGGCCCTTCACATCTTAAAGTTCATATGACTTGTATTTTGGTTTAAAAAGTGATAATTGTGTAATCCCATTTCTTTGGTTGTTTTAACGAAAACGTATTTTAAATAACAATGATTATGTGTTGCACGCTTCTTTCAATATTTAGCGAATATAATTGAATATTCAGTTATTTTGGTGAATTCATGTCCATTAAGGAAACGTAAGGTAACGGTTTAATACGGTGTTACGCGCACATACATCAAGTTTCTAGCCAATAGGCAGTTACATGAATAAGATAATTGAAGTAAATAGGCTTCGAATGACTTTTTCAACCTTATTTCATTTCATTGGATTTTTTCTGATAAAATACTTAATATTATATTTTTCTTGTTTTAGAGATATTGTATTCATATAAAGTCTATATTTTCATTTTATTTTCTCATATTTTGTTTTTATTTGCTTTGACTGTTCCTATTTTTATTTGTAATATTACGCTCATAATACGTGGTAGTGGTGTCTTTCTCTGCGTTTATGAAAGTTTGCTCCAATGTTCCGATACCAGCAATATAAAATAAGTCTTTCCCTAGAAATGACATTGAACGTAATAATGCTAGCACCATCTCCTTGTTTTATTTCTAAATTTAAGTGGGAAAGTAAAAATTGAACCTTAGTCAAAAAATATCTGCGTGTGCGTTCAATAGGTGCTCGTAATTTTTGGAACCATACCAAAGACGTATAAGTTTTTATTTTATCTAGTATCATTTGCATGCATTTTTATTAAGCCACAGATAATATTTAAAGGGATGAAACCGGTTGAATCGAATTATGTATTTTTTGAATTATATAGTCATTTTATTTATGGAAGGGATTAGGCCTATTCATGGTTGCTATATAGCGTTGTGATGGCCCAGACTTTAATATACACTGTTGTTCTCTTTAATTTGCAATTTAAATTTTGCTTTATTATCAGATTCACGTCTTGAGATCTTTGGCATTTCTTTCTATTAAGCCATAATTTTTATATTGCGTCATATAAATTATGTTTCCCATAGATTCAAAAGTTGTGCGATGAGATTTCTTTATGGGCACATCTGTTTCTATATGAAATACTTAGTAATATTTCTCGATTTTTTACCACCCACACAGTATCCCCTTTGAGCTACTTGCCGCGTTACTTGTAGTACTAGCACTTTTTTCAAAGTTTTATAACATATTTCATATCAAATCATTAATTATTAATAGGTACTTGGAACGGTAATACTTAAGAATTCGAATTCGAAAATAACCAGAGCAAAATCTGCTCTAATATGAATAAACCCTTTAGTCTTTTGTGAGTTAATTCAAATTACAGTTTAACTTCTCTACACAAAATGGAATTGGGTCTTAAAATCAATCATTTCAAAACCAAAATAGTAATAGACTGCACAAACTCACTTCACATGAAAAGTGCCTTATCCTTCGCGACAATGAATGATTTCATTTACCTGGGCACTAGCATCAGCAATACGGGATCTTGCGGATACGAAATCAGGAGGCGCATCGGTATGGCCAAAAATGCTCTGTCCAAGCTAAACAGGATTTGGAAGGAAAGGAACATATCACGGAAGACGAAGTTTTCACTTGTGAACTCCGTGGTGTTCTCTATCTTCAGTTATGACTCGAAAACATGGACGATAAAAAAGGCCGAACATGACCACATTGGCGCTTTCGAGATGTGGTGCTGGAGGAAGTTGCTTCAGATTCCGTGGACTGCGTTCCGTAAAAACAAGTCCATTCTTCGTGAGCTTAACATCAAGACCAGGCTTTCCACTATCTGTTTGCGAAGGATCCTGGAATTATTTAGACACATCGCACGGAAGGATGGACGTAACCTGGAGCAGCTATTGATTACCGGCAAGGTGGATGGCAAATGACCAAGGGGGCGGAGACCAACAACCCCACATAGGTTGAACAAATACGTTCGGTGTGGACACTAACATGCATGAGGCACTCCAAGCGGCTAAGGACCGTAATAAATGTAGAGCTATAGTGTGGGCAAAGCTGACTTCGAGTGGAGAGCTCACGACCCTCAAGAATGATGAGCATGACGCGAGGAGGAGGATGACTGCCGTCTTTATACACATAGTCTTATTGTAACTTATTTCTTAAAATGAATATTTGTTAATTCGGCGATTCATAAACAATTATTATTTGATTTATCGTATGATATTTCAATTAAGATGTTTCTATCTATCAAAACACAAATCTTGAATTAAATTAAACTTACAGTGCCGATGAAGGTATAATCTAAACAAGTGAAAACACATCGCACATGTATATTTGATGATTTTTGCGGAACAGGTTCAGAGACAGGTTTTAAATCTGTAATTTTAATATAAAAAAATGGTCATGTAATTATAACTAAAAGTAAAAAAATACCACATAATCAGACTCAAAATTTGCATTTTATGATCACATTTCTTTTACTACACTTATATTTTACAAAAATTCTGAACAACCGGTACATATCTAACATACGCGTTAACATTTCTACGGGGAGTATTTCTATTAATTTTCCTTTCTCTAGCGAGAAAATAACAAAGGAAAAACTTTTTGTAAGAAACAGGAAGCTCTTAGTGATAATTTTTATTTCTGTAATTATTATTGTCGTGTTACACCAACCGCGTTTATTTGCGGTTTTTTTATTAACAGAAAAATATCGACTATGATATATTTTTTCTAACAAGGTCCGAATAGTCATAAACTTTATATATACATAAGAAATATATTAAATTAAATATATAACTTATATTGAATATATTTGGCGTTAATTTTGTAGAAATTCATTATTCACAATTAAATTAAACTATGTGATGTAGTATTATTTCTACTTTCTTTAATTTCTTTACCACGACCTAGGTTTCGTTGTATTACAACATCTTCAGAGATCTACAAAGATTCTTTGCTAATATCCCACCTGAAGATGTTGTAATACAACGAAACCTAGGTCGTGGTAAAGAAATTAAAGAAAGTAGAAATAATACTACATCACGTAGTTTCATTTAATTGCAATATAATTTATAATTAATATGTTATAGGTGTATTTATCAATATACAGTTGTGGTCACATAATCAGACACGATTTATATCGCATACACTTTTAGAAAAACATGTTATTTTAAATATTATTTCTGTATTAACTTTCCGATACTAGTTTTATTTTCATCAAAATAATGAAAATTTAGTAGATTTTTAACTTCATCTTAGGCGATGCAAAAAAATTAAACTCTCAGGATAATTTTATCGATTTTGCATAGCGGTCGTATCTAACAATTAATTAGGGACACTTGAAAAAGGGCAGATAAATTTAAATGTGAAATGTATATTAAACTGAATTTCATTTGCACGTATTTTTTTGTCGTTATATTTGCGTTTTCTTAGCTTTAAAATATATTTTGATACCTGTTTACTTTAAAAATGTGAGCAAAAATAGGAGTTGTAGCCTATCTATTAGAAAAATTGTCATGACATTATACGAAGATATTGGTCTTACAATAAAGATGTTGATCATTTGAAATGCTCTAAAATTAAAGTTTTCAGCGCGATTAATTACTTCAAATGATAAAATCCTACTTATAGTCATTCGGAAGCCCAAAACACAAAAAGCAACACCTCGTGAATATTCTTTTATCACCCGTTTTGGCAAGGCTAATCCGTTCAAGGGACCTGAAAATATGCGAAACGAAATTTTAGTAACATAGTTAACCTACACGTCCAGTACGGAGACCTTGTAGATGGTATGGTGAATCTATTTGGCAGAATTAGCCGAAGACTACCGCTTTTGATGAAGGAACACCGGAAAACTCATTTATATTTTGAGTGGATAAGTATGGGATTTGGACAGAAAGGCAGCAAAAAAATATGTTATTTTTCGACGAAATGGAAATAAATTGATTAGGTTCGGATGGAAAATAATGTCCGTCGACCTGCTCGCCGAGCACTGAATCCTAAACTGTACAACAAAAGAAGTGAAACAGGGAGGTGGAAACATTAACGGTTGGAAATGTTTCTCATAGCATGGTGTTGGAACAATAAAACAATTGAAGGCATGCTAGATCATGTAAAACAAGCAAATGTTAGAGTGTAATGTTAGAGAAAAGACGTTACCTGTTTTATGGAAATTTCAGCATTATAAAAGTCTTAAACACACTGATCATTAAGTGAAAAGATCCCTGTCTAAACAATAAATCACTGCAAGTCTCTCTGGGATTACCAGTAGCCCCGATTTAAGTCCTAAAGGTAATCTTTGAAAGGAAGTTAAGGAGATTGAAGCCGCTAAAAGAATAAATAATACGAATGCACTCCATGATATCCTTATCGAATTATTTAAACCTATTTTGTCTAAACCGTGCCAATATTTAATAAATTCCATACCCCGTCGGCACAAGATAGTCATTGTAACCAAGGGCCATCCTACAATATATTAACCAACGCATTTGTAGCAGACGTATTTGAAATTTTTTAATTGTAAATAATAATATTATGTGGCATAGTGCAATCAATTTTAATTAATCGTTCTTAATGATGTAACGACAACTATATATATATATATATATATATATATATATATATGTATGTATATATATATATATATATATATATATATATATATATATATGTATGTATATATATATATACACACAGGTGTATATATGCACATATGTATATACATACATGTAATATATTACATTATCAAATTGAATTTCAAATAAATTGAAATGTGTTTTTACACAAATCATTACCTTAAAATTTCAACAACATTTTTCCTAGCGCTTCAAGAAAGTCACGTACAGCGAGTTGAAAAATAAATGCTGTTTGAATCAATGCATAATTTTACGTAAACTGTGTTTACTTACCACAGAGGTTAAAAAGCTATTTTTAAATTTTTATTTCAAAATTAAACAATATTTTGTTTAATGTTTACATACTCTAAACACTCTTACTGATACAATTTTTAACATGAGTTTTCTACCTAGTCCGTAAAAGCCCGTTAATGTTTAAAATTATAAATTCATCATTTATTAAATATTTATTGATATATGTACACACGAACAGACATATATATACATATATATGTCTGTTCGTGTGTACATATATCATATAATTTAAAAATTCAACAATATGTAAAGTTTTCCTACCTGCTTCGTTATCGATGATGCAGTATCGGTTAATAATATCAAGCTGAAGATTCGTTCGACCACGTTAAGTAACATAAAATTATATTTTGACGTTAAAGTTGGAATCGAATCATAGCCAAAAATAGAAGAACCGGAAAAATTCCAGAAAGTTGCTAAGTATTGTTAAAAATATTGTTACAGAGAATTTATCATTTATAAACCCAATAATCTTTCTCAAATCATTGTGAAGTCGTTTCAATTTATTTATTTCTTTAACCTTTTCATTGTCGGTGTTTTAAATCGTCACACATTTTGTCTTTATCAAATGACGAAATTCCTTTGTAAAATACATGTTATTGTTCAACCGTTTCATTGAATCTGTCAATCCACGGTACACCTCTAGTACAGCTGTGACTAAATATAATGATTTGATAGTTTGTAGGGTTAAGATTTCCAGAGGAAAAACTTTAAAAACGAATAAAATATTTTTTGATAAAGCCAGTCATTGGAATTAATAAAATAGAAAAAGTAATATATTTGTTTGGAACAGTTAAAAATAGGTTTCAAATAGAAAGAAAGATTTGTTATACAATTTCTGACAGGATGAAATGTCATTTTAACGTTATATTGAAGCCTTAAAGTTTTAATTTACAAAGCATGGATACGTAGTCTAGATCGTATTTAAATAAATATATTGCGTTTCCTAGCAACAATAACGTCGAAATTAATTGACAGAAGTGAGATACAATGAAACTAACTGCACTGCCGTTTATTAAATGAAACGTGTAATTCCTATAAATATTTGTAGCTAGTAACATTACCACGTAAACTATATAGAGTGAATTATCTTTGTAATATTTATCCGCACCTTAGAGCTGTGCTACCCCACTGGATATGCGGTCTTATGCAAATAAGGGGTAGCACAGCTCTAAAGTGTTTGGATGAGCATCGTCAAAGTGTTCGACCTTGTGACTCTTTTTCGGAATAATTAATGCGGGCGGAACAAAATTTCCGATGGCATTAGCACCACCAACAACTGTGAAATGTTCACCATGTTCAGTACTCGTGACAGCACCTACTTGTTTTTTTTTTCCTTTTGATGTAAACACTTTCGGGGCTTTTGAGTATGTTGTAAATTCCATAAGGCTGAATCCCGTTATCAGTCACTTCTTTTTCCAAAGGAAAAAAAATCATCACTTGAGGCTTATTGAATGCCTTTGCTCTAGCAGCTGACGGTTCTGGAGCTCTAAGTGAGATATTAGGGTTACGTTCTCTAAATCCCTTCAGCCAATCCCAGTCAGCTATTTTGTTATTCTTGTCAAATCTGTGATCCACCCCCAATTTTTCCGCAAATTCAAAAGCTAATTTTCTTATATCAGTCGTATTACACCCAAAAAGTCGACTTTAGAACTAGAGCATATGAACCACGTGTGCTTTTTCCATATATACGTTAAAGTTAGGTTTAAAACCACCAAGATTTACTGGAATATTATAAAAATGACGACGAAAGGTGGCTTGTGGCACGTTAAAATGTTTATATGCTAAAAGCCAACCCATCCTGTTCTCTTTCACAGCTTCAATCGCTTTATCCATGTCTACTTGTCATCAACTATTCCGCGTCGATGATCGTTTGTAATTGCCAGGCGTTCTGTGGGTATAGAAAGTAAAAAAAATAATACCTCGATCCTATTTTTAAGCCAGTTATTTAGGGTAAGATGACATATAGACATTTAGGGTAAGATGACATAGTATGCCATCTTATACCCACGTCTTGTATGTCATCTTACCCAATGGATATGTTAGTTTAATTTCAACCGTTGTGACAAAAACTTTTAGGTTAGAATGCCCTGTTGGCACTAATCGTGTCGTATAATCATCCTATTTTATATTTCAAATTAGTTCAACTAGAAGATCCTTTCTTGTATTTTCACCACCAAACCAAAGCACCCGAAAAATTGTTAGCATATCAAAATCACAAAAACCTGCACAACTTTGCAATCCGCCCTCATTTTTTGCCATACTGAATTTGAATAATAGCCACATCTACAAGCACTCTCTAAAACGTCAAAGACCACCTTTAGCGCGAATATTTAAATTAGTATTGGTAGTGTGTCATCTTATCTGACTGTGTCATCTTGATCACAATTATCATACAGTGAGGTTATTTTGTTACGACGGTGATACTTATTTATCAATTTGTAATAATATTAAATTATTTCAATAATTACTGCGGAAATACAGAAAACGTTGCTAATGTAAGAAAACGTTGCTAATGTAAACATCCTATCGGTAGAAATGTTTGCCATCGATATTTACATTGGTAAAGTAACGTTTTAGATACCTTGTTTGTGATAGAAAGTCCCCGGTTTGTGATAGAATATTTGGCGTGTATATTTTTTTTAATGATATGAAATAAACAAACTAGTTCAACGCCGATTTTTCTTCTTCAAAAATTGTTCAAACTACCACTCTGTCGTTTCAAGTGATTATAATAATAAATTACAACGTGAACGAAATATTATTTTTGGCAATCAATACACTTTTAGTATAATTTTATTTATATTTTTCCTATTCAATATATGAATTGGAAAATTCCAATTCATCTAGAGAGAGATTATTTTATTACTTTACCTGCCTCTATGTAAATGCACGTACAGGGATATAAATTGTATAATTGATTTCTCTCGCTATCGTTCATTCCGCTATATTTTTCAATCGTCTTGAAAGACAGCATATCTGTACAATGTTGCGTTGTACAAATATGCTGTTTTTTTTGCATTTATTATAAAGTACCATCTGTTCCATCCATTAGTAATTTGCCTTCCCTTTGTCGTGATCGGGCTTGCTAAAAGTCCATGCAGCTTTTAATATTTGAAAATCCTTCATTAGTTTCTTAAGTCATAAGGGAATGTTTTTCGTTTACGACATTAACTGGTAAGCTCAACTCAAGAAAAGAATTATACAATATGTCGATTTATGGTTTGATGTCTGTAAATATCTGTGCATCTGTAAAATGAACTTCACAAGAGCCCAAGTGGTACGAGTTCCAAGATCAAGACTTACTGGTAAACTAATGTGCTTGTGTCATATCACCATCATATTTTAGATAACATATACAAAAGTCTGGTATGAATCGATAGTCGGTTTTAGGAGCCCCAAAATGTGTTGGCTAAATTTTACCGCCATTCTAAATTACCTAATTTTTAAAAAATTCGTTTGTTTCATTATTTTGCTGTTGATAAATTTTCATTCATTTTGTTTATCTGTTTGTTGGGTAAATACCATACAAATGTTTGTTCTGAGATAGTTTTCGCAATCGATTTTTTTCCATCTGTTGAGTTTAGTGAATCAAAAATTCTCATTTTTGGGTTAAAAACAATTTAATAATCTCTCCAAGTTAAAGCAGCTGCTGACAATCAATTACATTGTCCCAAAGAATATGCTCTTGTTCTATACTCTAAATTTCATGACATAGTCTTTCTTTACTGTTCATTTTAGTAATTTTTTTTTTAAATATTTTCTTTAAAGAAATAAAGATATTAAGAACATCACCACTCCCACATTCGCGAAGAGCTCAATTCTTTTAGAACTTTTTAGTAAATTTTCAGCATTTTTCTATAATTACGTTGAAATTGCCTCGTTAAATATTAATTCCATCCTTTATGCGTGACCGCATAATTATTTACTAACTCATCCGCTGCAATGTATCCATGTCATTATTAGTTATTGTGATGGAAGTTCTTTGTTTAGATTTTGTTTATCTATTTCTATTTTCTTTCCGAGTCTGTCCATCACGCGCCAGAATCTCGTTATTATACCATTTTTACTTGTCGTTCTATTTGCTTTAGTTCTATTATTTTTATCTATAGTCATGTTCTTTTTCTATAATTAATGACAAGTTAAGATGTTGTAATTTTCTGAATCGTGAGGGGAGGGAGAGGGTTATAAATATTATTGACGGCAGCTTATTTCCTTCTCTTTATCCCTTTCTACCGCATTAGTTACAGATTTTATTTGTTTTTCAGCTTTTTTTGTAGTCTATTCTGCGTTTTGTTGGTTTTATTCTTCTTTTATATTATATTTTCAAAAAACTTCCATTTCCTTGATTTAGCTTTCATCTTCTCTTAATATACGCAGTACTATTTTCCTTGTGTAAACAATCCTGAACTTTTCTTTTTATTACTTTTTACATCAAACTATGTTTGTCGATTTACTTGATTTAAAAAAAAATAAAATAAAGCATATATAAATATAATGCATCTATCTTAGCATGCAAAAACAATAATACTTCACTAAAAAGTCATTTCGAGAACGCACACATCACTTCTGGCACACCTATCGCAGTCGGAGAACGTCCCCGAAATGACGTTTATGCTATTAATGTTGAGGTTTCTTTTTTTTTAAGTGTATACCGTTATGTTGTAATTGCCTTTAGTATTTATCATAACATTGATAAAATGTTTAACTTTCCCCAAAATAAAATCATCTGCAACATTCCTGTAAATTGATGAACGCTATTTATATATAAAATGAAACATTACTTTTCATGTTATTTATTTTTTCATCAAGATAGTTGAAAACTGTCAACTCATTCAAAAACACTTCGTAAAAACTACTAGCAGTGCCACTTGTTGCGTTTAATAAAAAATATTTTGGCATTTTTGCATGCATTCATGATGAACTACTTTCGTGTTTTTTAACCAAATGAATTTTTTGTCACGTATATTAAATTGAGACACAAATATGAAATTATTATAAAAAAATTATTGCACGTGAAGACTGTAGTTATTAATACACGAGAGACAATGAAAGACATATTACAGATTACTGTAATATGCCTTTCATTTAAAAAATTCTGTCCAACAAAAATTCCATCTCCATGATTTTGATCGTATTATTTTGAAAATGTCTAGATAGGTTCAAAGTTATCAAGTAAACAAGAATTATAAAAAAGCGAAGATGCTACGTATTGTATTGATCTTCTTAACGAATGACGTAACCTTTTTGAAAATTTTATTCATTTGCCGTGCAATATTGGTTTCTAAAGTAGCACAGAATCGGATGTCTACGCGGCTCAAATATTTCTTACGATATATACGCGCTCGCAATTAATTTGTTTTTCTTTCGCCTGTAGGACTCCGAAGTGGGAGTATTTTCATTTTTCTCCGCAGGGGAGTATTTGTTTTTCTACATAAATTTCGTAAACTGAATCAAGCACAGTTATATTTTTATCACAATTTTATGTACACATTTTATTGACTAACGTATGTTTAGTTGATATAACGAGAAAATAAAAATATATTTTAAAGATTATTAAAAACTTAGTTAAATATTTGAATTAAAATTTTTATAGAAATATATCCTTTATATATTTTTAAACAGTGTAGAGGATAAAGATGGGTAAAAAAATTCCGACTCATTACAGCAGAGCGCGGAATGTGAATTTTACGATGTTTTAAGATACAATAAAAGTATTTATCTTTCTCACAATAAATGGACATAATATTTGTAGGACAGGTGTATGTAACATCATATGCAATCAAAATATCAGTCATGTTTCGGGTTATTAGATGCAAAAAGAAAGTATCTCTCCATAATTTTTTAAATAAATTAAGAAATCAATAACGAAATATCACCGAATACACTTGAAAATGCTTTTTGGTTCCTGGCAAGCGACAACAATTATATATAATTTTTAAAAATTGTGGATATTCTTTCGAATTCCACAATGTTTTTGAGTTTCGAGATGGTGGCATGTGCCATTCGCAATTCCCGGCTGCACGTCGAGCGGTCTGACAATAAACATGTATTTTACACATGACATTCTTTTCGTACTGTTAGATTGATATTTAAAATATCAAGCAAAATAATGGCCTATGGAAGTAATTTTCGGAATGATGGGAAAATAAATTTGCAAGATATAGTACGTAAATTTATTTTAAGGTATAAATTTCTAAAGAGTTCTAAATCTATTTTCAAAATCTATGAGCATTTGTTACGTTTTATAATAAAACAATTTTTTTCTTAATTTTGCTAGCAGGAATTAATATCAAGAACACGTTGCTTTGTGACATTTTAGAATTCACCCACCTCTATATATCCGTGTAGTTCCAGACCGGGTGCAGATGTACAATAGTCACCTTAAATTTGTTCATCCTCACAACAAATTTCCCCTAAGTCCCGCTATACCACATTACAATACCGCCTAGATAGTTAAACTATTGCACGTCTTAAATATTCGTGTCCCCAGCGACCAGCGCGAGCGCCAGTGTGTAGTTATTTATTAATTTACGTATTTTCATTATTCACAAATTACCCGCGTTACAGATTGTGTTAAGAAAACTCACGACCAAAACGCAGCGCTCTCGATTCTTTCTGTGGAGAAACGTTCCTAGCGGTTTTCTTCCCCTTCCGTAGTTTATCCTTTAAAATTTATTTTTAGGGTGTATTCATATATTCTTAATTTTTTGTAGCTTTAGCAGCTCACAACTTCTGAAGATTTTCAAATGAAACAGTGTTTATATAATATTATCTTCCAGATTTTAAACACCTTAGCGAATAATATCATAATAATATTTCAGATATCAATTACTAACAAGGTACGTAGTTAAATAAATGTATTGTTTGTTTACTTTATTAAATATGAGTACTTGAAAAAAATGGTCGTATCTTGTTAAGAATAAGCTTTTACAAATGAAATGTCATAATTGAATTAAATTTAAGAAATTATTGTTACGTTTTATCATTAATTTCCTGAATAATCGATATTTTTCACGAAAACCAGCATTCTGGCATGCAGTAAATAGTGACGTAGCAAATTTTAGCAAACATTTTTAATTACACGCACACACACACACGCACATACACATACATATATATATATGTGTATGTGTGTGTGTGTGTATGTATATGTATATGTATATGTATGTATATATATATATATACATATATATATATATATATATATATATATATGTATTTGTGTGTCTGTGCATGTATGTGTGTATAATTCCCAAAATAGAAATTATTTAGAATAACTACGTAATCATATAATTAAACTACTTAAAGATGTATTTGGAAAAAGGTGTTGGGATAATATTTCTAAACAATTCAAATGACATTTTGCCATTGAAATTTTGTTTATTTGGTCAATTATTATTAACGAAATTATTTTATTATTAGTGGGGACCCGATATTTAATATACTTATTCAATTGTAATTTATTAAAAAAATTAATATCTTTGTCATTATATGACATATGTTTTGAGCTAATATCTTGAAATATATTACTTCTGGGGCAAAAAAATTAGGGATGCTGAAGCTAGTAGTCGGATTCGTTTGGGTGGCGGTCTCATCTAAGTTCGAGTCTTGCACTTACATAATACCACTGTACAGTGGATTCGATCACAACAAGCTAGATAGACAAAAGTTAGTTGAGTATTACTAACGAGTGCATAATGAACGTGATAAAAATCACCTCCAATTTCAATATTTCAGAAATAGTTTGTTTCAAACAAATAATTAAATGTAATTAGTAAAGAAAAAAAACGAAAACCTAGGTAAGTCTACCTCTGAAATGTTTGGGAATTTTCTACATCACGTGTAGTGTCTTGTACTGAATATAGCGAGGATAAGGGTGAGTACCATGTAATTTTACTTACTTTTCACAAAGATATAACATACAGTTATATAAACAATTGCCATGATAGAGCATGTGATTATAATAATTTGTTCATTTTTTAATTTCTGGTGCTAGTCAGCTACATGCACTAAGATTTACGCAAGCTAATATTTTAATACAAGACACACTTTCCATATTCATCTAATTAATTTATGTGAAATATGTTTGTGTTGGATGTAATTAAGTTTGATTGGTAATTAAAAAGTGAAACTTACGTAGTTATAACTTCCGATTCACGATTTGATTAGTTTCAACGGTGTCAAAATTAACTACAAAATCAGTATAAATTTTGTATTTTGTTTGAAATTTTTCTGTTTTCTAAATTTGCAGTCAAACATGTGCGTAGCAGATGTAATTTTTTTCACAAATTGTAAGTATTAAAAATTTATTGAACTTGACAGATAGCAAACAAATTCCTTAATATAAAGAAGGTAAATATTTAAAATGAAACATATTTAGCAATCAAGAAAATAATTTCCCTTAAATATTTGATTTCATTAGTTCTGGCAAGAAAGAGAGGGCGAGCCAGTGAGTTGCGCGCCTGCCCTTACTGCCCTGTCTCATCTTGCGTCAGTTGTTAAGCTCCTGTTCTGTTCCACATTTTGCATAATTTAATGATAAATACGCACTTGTCTAAATAAACAATTAAAAACTTATTCTGCCAAAATTGAAGTTGAAATCAAAACTTAAGATGAGTAATTACTCAATTTTAAACATAATTGCTTTATCATGATCCTCTTAGTCATCATTAAATGTAATAACTGAATTTTTACTTTAATAACGAATCGATCAAAAATGATAGGGATTACCAACATTGGTCGTAACATTAAATATTACAATTACGCAACGCATTTAATCGATTCATATTTGAACACAATAAACAGCGTGCGATGCTTGCCGTTAAGTTGGCACAGATTAATCATGACCTGAAAATTATTTTATTATTGATTTTGTTACCTTGAATGTCAACGAAATTATGAAGCTGAATAAAAGACTTTTTATAAATGGTTTTCAATTCCATAGCTATGTGTAATTATGACAAACGAAATACGCATTAAATTACAAGTGCCATTAATCATTTAAAATTAGATATGGAATACAATTGTCGGTTATATCCCAGTTGCATGTATTACGGTTTACGCAAAACAATTATTAAAAAATAGTTTTTATTCTAATTCGTATCATCAGTATATGGTTAAATTCCACAGTGACTAGTTATTAGTACTGTGATATAAAATCGATAAGATATAGTTTACAAATGACGATACCAATTAATACAATGGCAGTATTTGGTGAACTTAAATCTTATTTCACTATATTACAACTTCTCGGATTTTATTACAAGGTCCCTCTAAACGGCTTTAAAAGTTTATATCGAACTAACTGTAGAGATTTTACATGTAATTTAATGTGTTTATTTTTAAATTTTTCGTTATAACGGCGTCATTATCTGCTTTTATTAAAACAATTTCAGACGCATTGTTCCACAATGAATATTTCGATACCTTTGACGCCTCAGTTCGCATCTTTATCGTCATCGGTATAGAATGTTTGCCACCTTGTGTTAATTGGATTATATCAACTGCACAAAGCAAAAAATTAAATTCAATTTTAGCCGATATTTCAATGTTAGATTCCAAATGCAGATGGTGGACTGCTGGTGTACGACCGGTACAGAGGACAAACGTTTTCGTCACGATTTGGTTGATTGCTTTCATCACAAACATCGTTGTAAGGACGTATTTGTCGATTAGCATAATTGAATTTATTGTTTTCTACATAGCATTCATAGGGTACTTCTTGGCATTCATCAAGCTAGGCTGCGTTATTGAAGTCATTCGGTTTAGAATGAAATTGCTGAATTTAAATATCATTTTGTTAGAAACAAAATTAAACGGTTTTTACAAAAAAATTACCGAACCCATAAGTCCAAAAGATGTCATAGAAATATTGGACTCGCATAGAAACTATCATTTGGAATTGATCACAATAATAAAGAAAATGAATTCTATGCAGTCAACTGAAATATTACTGAATTCAGTTTTAAACTTTATCATTTTATATGTTTATACCTTTTTTGCGTTATATATATCATATCTTATCCTTGTCGCCGAAAACACATATAGATCCCTTCAAATCTCGCTTTTCATACTTTTAGACTTTTTGTCTATAGCTTCTTTGGCAGCTACAAATTTGATTTATATTTTCATTACGGCTGATGGGCTAATTGATGAGGTAAGGATGAATTTGTGGTCGAACCATCATTAATAGTGAGTGAAATCTATGATTAGATTATCCCCACATTTCTTACCACTTGAATTAAAAATTTAAATATTGCACAATAGATATTTACCGCAAACTAGAATTGTTACATAAGATATAAAATTTAGCTACAAATTATACTGCAAAATTAAAATTTAAACGTGAATTCAGAATCATAATTTTAGTACAAAATTGTCCAACCCGTAGGATTTAACAGGCGTAGAAAAAGGAAAATGGGAAAATTTATATTGGACATGTGATCTAGTAATTAATGGTTTTAATATACGTTTATGTGCATTAGTCATATATTTGCTATAAACATCCGACATAACTAAATATTACAAATGTGTTGGGTAATTGTAATATTTAGCTATACCGGATTCGAATATATTATATTTAAACACATCTGTGCATATTTTTCCTTCAATAATATACATTTCATAAGTGTATGTGACCAATGTTAAGTGTAAAAATGAATTAAAGTAATAAATGTATTTAATAAAATGTTACAGGTATTAAAGGACGTGGTTAATTGTGTGCGTGTGCGTGTGCGTGCTTGCGTGTGTGTCTGTGTGTGTGTGTAACGTAGTAATTAAAATTAGAAAATTCACTATCATATACTTAACCAAATGAAAATTAAAATACATTAATATGGATCTGGCCATGCACATACATATCAATGCACATATATAGTTCAGTGTTGGACATTTCACGTCTTGTTACAGTGTATGAAATCGACATGATTTAATAGCAAAATTGTATTATAATAGTGACAATATTTAGTATACAAGTGAATTCACGGGGCTACTTTAAACGACACTCTCACAGGAAAGATGGTAGTCGTATTTAAGCATCTGACACGAACAATAATATGTTTTATGCTACATTACTTACAATATATACAGTTGAAGTATATTTTTTTTCACTACCATTATTTTATATGATAAAGGATAAATTTGCTGCGCGACTTCACTTCAGTGACATGTTGAACAATAGCTATATTATCTTCAAACAGGGGACGCGTTGTTTCTAACCTTCTTCAGTTTACAGCTATTCGATTGCTTAAAGTATGACATCCAAAATCGTGTTACGATGACTTGATAGTCTTAAATAATAAATTGCGTACAATAATAAAATAATTACATTGCGATATTATTGTGTATCTGGTTTATAGTTACATCTTTTTACCTAAAAAAGTTCATGGTAAAGATTTCAGCAAAATTTACTGCGTACTTACATCTTTTTCGTGTGACGCAATGATAATGACGACCGATAAAACAAAACGCTAATTCTTCTTTGTTCAATCTTCAATAACGCCCTCAATTGAGAATTACGATGGCAGGAAGTGTAAAACACAATTTGTTAATCACTAGGTTAATTTTAATATCATTTTACCTTTAACTTTGGTAAAATGAAACATTTTTTTCCTCAATGTATATGAAATTACCTTAATTAGACTACAAATTTTTTCATTGAAACAATTCGAGATTTTGTTTGGAGTATATTTTCCATATTTATTATATTGTCATTTTCGAATAATAAATAACAATTTTCAGTCTTTATATTGGATATAAATATCCTTTATATCGAATCCTTAACAATAATTATAATTTTCTTCTTTCATATACCGTTCATCAGACAAGACGCACGCCTCGACTAGTCAATAAGCTGACTCTCTACTCGTCAGAAGAAAATTTCCTGGACACGGTAAGTTGTGATCGGATACAATCACAAAATTTTGAATATCCAAGTTGTGAAAACCCGTATAAGTTTATATATACAGCACTTTCAAGACTTTTAAAGGACAGTGAATACGATTGATTCAACATATTTCAAAGCTTATATTCGCCTACATTTGAGAGGGAATAATCGTATAACTATTCATTCCACTCAAATCATTGCGATGAGAGGCGTTATTTAACTACATAATTATGTATTTTTCAAAGTTTTCGGTGCTTAATTATTTTAGTTATAAATCTTGTCGACATTGGTTTCTACAAAACTAAAAACAATTTCAATATACGTTAGAAACAAAAAAACTGCATGAGATATAATTATATTTTTGTGTGCGTTATTAGTTTCTCGAATGAAGCTTACTAATTATATGTAGTAATCCCGCGGTTTATTACTCTCAAAGCATTCGCAGTCTGCGGTTTTAGAAATTGTATTTACTAACACAAATACAGCCATAAGTTTTACTATGATCAGCAACAACATATGCACGCACGTACACAGACATACGAGTAAACAGTTACATTAGTATATGTTATTTATTGAAAGACAACAGAATGAGTTAAATAATTTTTTTTTTAAATTTAGCCGTCGACAATTAAAACATATTGCAAAATTAATTATGTATATTAAGTGAAATATGTATGTATTAAGTGAAATATTAGTTTATTATAACGATAATTTATTTGTAAATTTTATATCAAAAATACAGCAAACTTAAAGAGTTTAACCCTTATTATAAGCCCATATGACTTACTATTTAAAACTTCATCGAGAATTCAAGTCATTGTTGATTGGGAGTCTCGAAATTTCCAGTAATTGTATAAAACATGATCCGCGCGAATAGTGAGGAGTTACCATATATCTTTACTAAACTATCTCACAATTTACATTTGTATCGTTACTGATTTTGATTGTCATATTTGGCCATCTTTATTGTGACGACTGTAAGCCCATTGACCAACTGCTGCTATAATTTCAGCTGAAACGGTTCTCAATACAACTTGCGCTCACTCCGATTGAAGTCACTGCCGGCGGCTTTTTTAATCTCGATAGCACTACCATTCTGTCGGTTAGTATAAAATATTTATCTAATTGTTAATTTCAAATTTTAATTATCCAGAGATATAATTCAATTATTTCCAATAATTTGGTTTTAAGAATCCATTACAATTATAAAATTTAGTTGTAAAGTATGCGATTTATAATAAAATTACAGCATATAAAGGTTATTTTCTAAACACTATATTGTTTAGCGAACATTTTCAATGTTACCTGTAAGAAATCTACAAACTAATTTTTTTTCACAAGTCGCGTATGTGTTTGATTGTGGTCACAAATACTGACAAAATACTGATAAATGTAAAATACTCATATTTGTTTCACTTGGAAATTATAAACTTTAAAAAGAGGAGATAAACGAAAAAATTGTGGAAAATTTTATTACGAATTGGTGGAATCTTGTGCAAGACTTAGTGAATCCATTTATAACCCCGTAATTTAAACAGAGTAATGAGTTTTCAAATTGCCTAGATATTTGGGGTATTATAAAATATAATGGGGTCCAACAACTAATTAGTTATGAGATGAGAGTTATTATTTACGAACTAAGTTATTATTTACTTTTTAAGAACTATGACTTACTAATTTTTTTTCGGAATTTTCAGATCGTCAGCACTTTGATGAGTAACATCATTATAATATTTCAAATAATGCTAATGACAGAGAGTTAAGTTGAATAATGTACTTTAATGAATAAACATAGTATTTATGAGGAGTAAAAAGTTTTAACACGTCTTTATTTGAAATTTATAATACAATGTTCCTATACCCCCAAAACATTTTAACGATTTAGAGAATTTTTTTAATTTTTTTCCTTGACAATTATTTTTCATCTCATTACATTTCAAAACGTACGTTGCTTTTTAAATTTAAAATTGTGAAGGTAAATAAGAATCTATACAACAATTGTCTATCATAGACTGATGTTTTTTAAATATTTGGAACAAATCATCGCAAGTTTTGCAATTTGTCTTATTGATCCACACATAAGATTTAAAAAAGTATAACAAGGAAACCTTAAGTGAACCTCGCGTGAAATGCACAGATGGCATTGATTTAGTTCACACGCCACGCCTTAATACCACACTTCACTTCAAAACCTGTCAAGCTAAAATAGAACTGGTCCTACTAAGATGCCGTATACATTTAGGCATTTGTTATCATTTGTTTTGAATTTCTATAACTATACATAAAAATAATTATTTTTCATAACGTAAATATATTGTTTATCATGCTTTTAATATGTGTAAAAACTTGGTGAATATTTCAAAAATTATACCATCCAGAATCATGGCTACAGTATTCCTATAATCTTAGTATCGGCTTCTAAAAACAGTATTTCTTTAATAGGTCTTTGGGTGAGCAGTTTAGGAAATAAGGGAGAAGTGGTGACATTTTCTTACATGTTTTCAGTTTATACCTGAACAAATAATATAAAAAATTATGAAAATTTCTTTTTGAAATTAGTCTTTTCAGGCGATATTCCACATTCTGTATACGGAATAAAAAAAAATTTCGAGTTTTAAATTTGCCCCCAATCCAAAAATTTCCAAATTATTATTTTTCTATTTTAATTATTGTTTATTTTAAATTTAAAGTTTCCACGTTAAGCAATTTCTGAGAAAGACGGATATGACGGACGGATAGATACGTGACTGATCTTATAAGGCTTTCCTTTTTCTTTTTGAGATACGGGACCCGAAAAATTAATTATTTATTTTAGTGAAATCATCCAAACTGCTTTAAAAACCATCAATCAAATCACTGTTAATTTTTCTTGACCGTATTTTGGTGGCGGGAAATAATATTTTGTCGAAAACTTACAATTTTCTTTTAGTTATAATATTATACATCTATTTGTTTTATTCATTATTAACCGGTTTTATGCAATATTTAGACCGTTAACATATGGAAAAAAGTTAAATGATTGCTCGTTTCTTTTCTAAAGCAGAAAATTAATATTGTATGCATACACAACAATGTTCAACGCAACAAATTATAACCAGTGACAGACACTTCAGTCTTATATTAAAATGATTATAAATTTCAGCGTTTCTGAAACTACCCCGGGTGGAGCCATTTTCCACGCTTTCTTTGTTGGTATTATATTCACTTAACCTCTTCTAGATAGTTAGTAACGAAGGAGATAAATTTATATAAATAAATAATAGGTATGTTTTTAGTCCCTCTGAGTTTCATCCTATTTTTCCAAGAACTTTAACAATTGCTTTGTGTTCGGGCTTATACATCAATGCTATCCGAGTATACGGAGAATTTTATTTGGACAATGTTCGAAATTAATTTGAGACGAGACTTCAGGAATTACTTTCCATATTCATTCTGTAGACTAATGATATAAAACCTTCTGTATAAATTTTACGTATTGATCTACAATTTAACAGCTTTCTTTATCTTTTATCCTTTAGGATACAATGACAGAAGGTCAATACGTTGCTTAATTGTTCGAAGATAAATAGTTTCCTATGAAAATAAATAAGAAATAAAAAGGTTTACCGTTTATTTTTGCAGTTAAAAGATAAAATACATAAACTTATTGCTACTCAGACGTTTCCTTGTTTTTCATATTTTTCAGTAGTTAGAAATCATAAAGAAAAATTATTATGAATTAATTTTTTTTCATTTTGTTAGATATTCTCCCGAGCCACGTCTGCGTCTGACTATGTTAATAATGTTTATTGAAAATATAAATAAACTTCCATGAATTGTCAAAAAAACTGACAGAAATTCATTTTCTTTCGAAAGCCGGAAAATAATACTGTCTTAGTCTTTAAATACCTATAGGAATTAATGGGCATGGTAACAATACTTCTTTTTTATTTACAAAATAAAGCGGTAATTTCAAGAGAGATTAAGTACAATTTGTGATAAAAATATTTTAAAAAATTCTATCTTGTAAGTTTTCCCAGAAAAACATTTTTTCCGTTTTTGTAATACTATTAAAGTTAGCGCCAATTTCTGTTGAAGAAATACATGTTAACGAGTGTGTTGATATTTGAGTATCCATCTACCCTCACTTGTTGCTGTTTATTGAGATTATAAGTTTATTTAAAGTTACGTGTCTTGGCTATAATAAATGTAAGTGTTATAACAAAAAAAAAAGAAAACCAACAACAAGTTATTTCTAAATGTCTAGAACAACTGTGTGTGTATGTGAGCAATTTTAAAACCCATACAAAATTGGTTCTCAATAAAAATTGTTTGACGTAAGTGTGTGTAAGTACAACCATAAACTGCAATTGTTTTCTCAAAACGAACTAACTGGTTTATCAAGATATCTCAGACAGATGCCGCAGAATTAGTTGGTTTAAGATTAAAAGGAAATAAAAACTTGGTGGATAATACTATAAAGCATTTATTAGCATAACAATAAAGAATAGGATTTCCAGCCTCGTTTTACACCATAAGAAATTTTTTTTATATTGTTATACCTGGCCTACCCAAAATATTTCGTGTAAAATACGGTCCAAATGATCGAAGATTTTTTGGAGATATTTCGAAATGAAACCTCATTACGTAGTAACTGTCATAACACAACGATAATACACATGGGCTTCTCTTCCTGTTGGACACTCTCTTCGTTTAAAGGAATATTTTGAAAATTTAGATTTCTTTCTGGAGAATAGAAACTACTCCAAACGCGGCTGGAGAATATCTGGTGATGAAAAGATATTGATCATGCTTCTGAGCCAGCAGGAAGGATATTCAATATATATTCGCTTCCTTTGAATTGGTCAAAATAAGAAAGAACAAATTTTTGCTGTTTGACCACATATATTTAACACGAATAATCGTTGACACCGCATCCTGATATAACAAGAAATATATATCTATTGTAGTACTGTAATATAGCAATTATATAAGCAGATTGTATTCTATGATTTAACAAAGCAGACTGTTATCTTATAATTTAAGGACACGATTACAGCTAACTACAATAATTAAATAAATAAAACGATTATAATAACCTACAAGAATTTTTCGGATACGAGTGCAATCCGCTGTGTGAAACATCATAAAATTAGGGTTCTACTATTTCCAAACGTCCATCAATTCCGATGATGATGAGAGATTGCACACACCATTTTCTATTGAATGGATAAAATAAAACAATAAAGCATAATTCAGTATATAAAATTAGTAGTTAGTCGTTACTTCCAATTTCGAACATATAGCTTTAATATATTCCTCATTTTAGCTTTTATCAATGAACTTTCAATCTTTTTACCTGAACCATTTGTTAAAAATATTATATGAAATATAAATCTTAAAAGTCTGTACCATAAAAATTAAGTAGACGTTGTTTGCTTGAAAATTAACTAGAAAACGGAATTCTATCTGTAATGTAAAAAAATAGTAATCAAAGCAATTTATAGACTTAAGCAAATTATATGCCAAACTTAATTTAGATTTAAATTTTATAGACCACATAAACGTTTATATCAATCGTTATTTAAAAAGTTACAAAAGTTACAGGTGAACACATAAAATGTAAATTTTACTATGTACATAAAAATACGCAAAAATGGAACATCGCATAAATAACACAATAATCAAAACGTGGATTCTTAGTAAAAAGATATAATGTATAAATTTGTAAAGTGGAATAAGCATCAGAGCACCCCCTTCAAACCTCTTTATGCTAGCGTTGACACTCGAATGGCTAGTTATGGATCACGGTGAATTTCGTTTAACGTTTTCATATATGTATGAAACTACGGTGCGTAATTTTAGGTGATTTCTATTCATGTTTATGAATTAATTCTTGATACACTGTATATGGTACCCCAGCGCCCGGCTTTCCTATTTGGGTAAAAAACAGCAAAAATGGAAGTACCTAGTCCGCTTAAACTTTCTATTTTAATTACACCGGGCGACTAATAAGGCAAGCCGGTGAGCCTACACAAATTGACCATTTAGCGGTACGCCACCTTTAGCGTGTTTTTAATTACGTCTTTTCTTTCTACAAGTTCCCGCAGAGCCTCCAGAGTAGAATCCCACCGGGGGTTATTTCTTTATTTGGCCTGGACGACTCCGTCCTAACCCCCCTTCGGCACTGATGTTCATCCTATATTGAAATTCAACGGCCAACTCATTTAGCCAAACTAATCCCTTGTAGATTATATTAAAGGCATCGAGCTCTCGGTGAAAATGTTTGAAAAATCGGGTCCAAGCTTAGCAACCCATTCTTAATAGGCTGTCGGTTCGTGTCCCATGTTCTGGTCTAGGACGCGCCTGGGTTTTCATAAAGAATAAAATTATTCTGTAATCGCTTGAGGAAACATCCCGTTCTACACTCCAGTTGTGCACACTCCCAGCAAGCCCACTTGAGATGAGAATGATATCAATATAACTCTTTACAACGAGTCCCGAAGATTTTGTGTGCATATTGTGCAGATTGTATACCAGGAACGCCTCCTAGATCCTCTACTGGATGAAATCTTTCAAGATTTCTCCACGCAGATTAGGACGTTTTAAGTAGCACAGACAAGTGTGTCCCTTTGCATCTGCACAGATAACTACATGTCTACAGTTATATAATAGTCCGTAGTTCAAATTCTCGCAGAAAATTTCGGTGAAAATATATCTTGAAAATGTAGACTAATTACAAAAATCTTTAGTCGGCCGAGCAAATTCTAGTCCATTTCACAATGTTCGGTGGTTAAGAATAATTGCAGCCTTAGGGTTAGGGTCCTTCTCCAGAACTAGGAAAAGCCCGGTCCCAAGGTCTGCCCTTGGGGACAAATTGCTCCTGTACACACGCGATATAATAGCTACGGGTACTAATTGACAAAGCAAAATATAAGGATACAAAAACCGTTTTTTTTAGAATTGTATGTGAAATTGTTGTAGAGATGTCAATAAATAAAAACATTCAAAAAAGTATGTTCCCTCCCTCTATTACCCAAATGCTAACTTCATAATTTTGAGAAAACAGCATTTTACGTGAAGATTGCAGGAAAATCATAGACATGATTCTTAAGCTCATAATTTTTGAGAAATATACTATATTTAACGTCTGTGGTAAATAATGGGGTGGATGAAATTATATGGGGCAGTATCCCATATGTTTAGGTTAGAAATAATATTAATATTTCTAAATAGTTTACTAAAAATACAATCTATTTATGCTTCAATGTTTATTTTCGCCAAAGTGTGTATTGAACTCAAAAATCGTTTCATAAGATGAAACGTTCAAAGAACAATTAAATAAAGATACTGTCATAATAAAAACTATTGTAGTATCTCATGTTATGGATCCAAATACAATCTCTTTTATGGTAATTCATGCAAACTTTTAATAAATACGAAAAACGATTGGGAAAGATTAAAAAAAGAACTTTTTTGGAAATAATGAGTTTTAGCGATGGAAATGTTAAAATTATTTGAGTTACACAAAGTCAAAGAAATCACGCGAAAAGAAAAAGGCCTACATTCTGCAGTACACAGTCTTATGTTGGCACGTTGCCGTTATACTGTTAAATATTTATGTTCACACTCTTATATAAGTTCAAGACCATCTACAGAATACGACATATTTAATTACAGATGAAAAAATAATTCTGTTTCCAGATAAATGTGTCTATCTGTGATATCTGAATGTTACAGGCTATATTCATGGAAATGTTTAAATACATTATTTCAATAGTTGAGGCGTGAAATCAGAACAAATAACGAAACAAATTTATAATATACGCACGATTTTTTGTGTAATAAACACGCGTTTCCCTCGGCTTCGCTCACGTGATTTATGGGGATATTAAATATTTTTAATGGTATATACATCCGGATGGTCAGTATGCATAATTTTCGCGGGATATTAACATAAATGTGTTCTAATTTGAAACACAAACTAATTGCTAAGAATCTGGAAATCGCAAATAGTAACTAAGTTAAAGAAATTGCAAAGTTCAATCCTCTGTAACTAATTTAAAAAATGCTTTATTTTGTTTCATAAAATTTTGATATAAAAAAAAATAATATAAAATATAAAATTTTGATTTATTGCCAAAAATGTCAGAATTTGACATGTCAAATTAGTGTCTGAGAAGAGTCAAGAACATTCTTTTACGTGAGTATTTTTGGTGGACGTATCATAATTTTGTTAAGACTGCGTAACGATAGAAACACTCGTGTGCACTAATTTCGTGTAATACCAAAAATCGTTTTTGAGAGTTACTAATTTTCCCATAGAAACAAATAGGTAATCTACCGGTTTCACGGAACTTAAATGTTTCAATATAATTTATAAACGGCCATCATCATACTCTAAGGCAGCTATGCGAATAACCTGTGTAATACGCATAGTTAAATTATTATGTTTCCACCTATTTTTTTTAAATGTATTTGTGAAACTGGTGACGTCTATTATACTTTCATTAAATACGTAACGATAGGGTCAACAATTCAGGTTAAAATTTACTAAAATCTTATCAAGTGGATAATAAAACCGGTTTTCGCCAATTCATAATTATATTGTGTAGACAGATATTCAAAGCGCTATATTAAATTTGGTGTAATTATTAAAAAAATAACGGCTAAACACACCGCTTTTGTATAAAACAATATTATCTTTTATGTTTATATGAAGCAGCTTTTTTTGCAAAAATCAATGAATTTTCTGAATAATTACACTACACAATTATTACTTTCTAAAGAAAGTACAAGAGATATTTGTATTTAGGAAAAGGGATGATATTTGAATTTTATTCAGAACATATTTTGAAAATAATTTAATACTTTTTTAGGAAATTAATTAATTTTTTATCTATATTTTAAATTAGCTATTTAATTCTAAATAAAATAAGTCGATTAACGCAGTCTATGTGTTAATCGACTTATTATAATTTCACTTGTGCTTTTTAAATGAAGTGTGTCGGTTTTATCACCCGAGTACAGAAGTAAGATGGTGCGACGCAGGCGATAGAGCAGGAGATATGAGTCAGTCGCCACCTCCATAAACACTTGCAAATGTATCTAGAACAGTAACTGATTCTACAAAATATAATTGAATAATATAACTGATTCTACAAAGGAAACGTAGAATAATTTTTTAAATAAACATTATTATTCACTTAAATTTAAGGCGTTTTTTGGTAAAATCAATATTTATAAAATCCTGACGCAAAAATGTTTATTTTCTAGTTTTTGCGAAATAAATCGTTTTAAATAACTAATTGAACGTTGTTTATAATTACAAACTTCACGTCATTTTTAATGGTTTTGTAGTCAAATGGTAAAAATAGAATCCTATAAGGGTTCTATTTTCACCATTTGAGATATTTCGTCCTGTTAATATATTCGTCTATCTGTACGTATATCACAATCATTTTACTCAGAGACTATTGATACTATGTAGATTAAATTTGGATGGTAGGTGTCTTGTATGAACCACTTTACAATGTCATAGTGGAATTATGAAACAAATTATGTAAGAGATGGCACTCCAAACATATATCTGAAAGTTTAATGTCCAATATTGCAATTTTAATATAGTAACTAACATGTTAACATACGTTTGTACAACTTATTATGTCTGCATTAGTTTTCGGAGATTTTTATGAAGACTTTCTTAATGAGAATCGCATCTTACATTCAAGCAGAATGATTGTGCGAGGACTATCACCACGCGAGAAGGAACCTTCGTAATGTTTTCGGAAATTTTACTTGTGAAACTGTAATAGGTTACTTTCTGTTCAGTTATCACAAACCGATATGGACACTCGTATAGTTATGTAGCACGATAGTACACATTAATAAAATCATTTACTTAAGAAAGAAATCATTTACATATATCTTGTATTCAACTTATAATAAAAGACTATAAATTATTAAAAAATAAATATTAATTTCAATTATTCTTACATTTATTTAAATCAAAAAGTGATGTTGAGGTAAAATATGTACTTTCACTTTTTTGTTCCCCAACCGATTTAATTGACAAATTATATCTACAAAAGTCAGATTGTACCTCATTGCACACGAAATAGGTTTAATATTCTTTGTACTACGGAACCCTTCGTGTGCGAATACGACTTGCACTTGCCGGGTTTTTTGTCGGAGGCACTAAAGTTTGAATGGCCATTAATCAAATGGACTAAATAATGACATCCCATTTAGTACTGGGCGTTAAACATTGATACTTTCAACGACAGGATCTCTCAACTAAAAGTTTAGTCATTACTTTACTTAAGATTGAAACAATCATGATTAAAGTAAATACACAATAGTCGCTAGTTACTTTTTGATTAGAGTTTTGACTTACGTTTTGTTTTATTTTATGTAGAGTGGTGTAAATCTATTATTTACTACCAGTTGACCCGTGCGAATAATTTGCTAGCCACCGAATTGTAATATAATAAATAGGATCGGAATGGAAAATAAGCAAGTGAAAGGTATTTTATTTAGTTGAACTGTTTATATGAGTAGAGTAGGCTGGTGCATCGAGGATTCCGTACGCTATTTTAAGTTAACTTGTTTTTTTTTATGATAACTCGTTGCTAATATGAACTTTCTAGCGCAATAAATATTTAATATTATCTAAAATAATTGAGTAAGGGAAAATATATAATACATATTTAAGAGTCTGTCAGTAGAGGGACAATACGCTGTTGACAATATAAACACTTTTGAGAAATAACATAGAGTGAATTTAAAAAAAATATTTTGAATTGTTTGTTGGTTTTTCGACATTAACGGTGAAGGTAATCGTCAAAATGATAGTTCAATCATTTGTTTTGATGAAGTATTAAGAGAGATGTGGCGACACTTATAATAGACAAAATTGAAATCTGACGCCATATTCAAAAGGGCGTAACAAAAATAAAAGCAAGATTACATTCTTTATTTTAATATAATAAGCACAAAGAGGATTTTGAACTTTGCGACATCACTAGGCATTTAACACATGGAAAAGTAAGGAATGAAACTAATGTCTGAAATAATTTTCCTATGATATTTCTGAAAGAATTTAAAAAAATGTGACAAAATTGAAAGGGTAAAAAGGTAAATATTCATTTATACTTATATTCATTCTTTATTCGTTTATATGATTTACACTTATCCGTCCTAATATCACATATTACTAATGTGAAACAAAAAGCTATTAGTAGTCATTGATTTGCAGTATCTATTCGACAATAGCAGCTATGTTGGCATAAATGAAGCAGGTTATGAGGTATTTAATTATTATAGGATATTGAGTTATATTGATTTTGTTATCTTGAATGACATACAAATTATAACGGCGATGAATACACGCCATTTATAAACAGTTTTGATTGAGTAACAATTTATCTTCTTAAATGAAGATAAACATATTCGATTAAATTTGAATACACTATTTAGGTTTTATATTGATTTAGGGAATACAAAAATTAGTTTACGTGGGCGTTTAAGTGTAACCTACTATATGATAGTTTTTATTATATTTCGGAACGTCTATAAATTCGACATAGGTACAAATACTTAGGGCTGTTGTACAAAATCACTATAATTTTGGAATTAAACTGTCAACTGATATTTGGTGAAGTCAAACTTTATTTTATTATTTTGCAACTTTTGTTTTATTTACGCCGTTTTTAGATGGATTTAATAATGTAGGTACATCAAATAAATTATTCAGATTTCTATATCGCTATAGTGTAGTTATTGTTTTATTTTCTCATTATTACGGCATTTCTATTTGTTTTAGGTAAAGCAGTTATGTACGTGTTATTCTACGTTGAATATTTTGATACTTTTAATCTAATATTCGTTTGTTTGTCATCGTCATCATAGACTCTTTTATCTTCCATCGATTGGATTACGGCAATAGTAAAAAACAGAAAATTAAATGCATTATTTCGCTCGCTGTTTCAAAGTTAGACGCAGAAATTAAATGGTGGAGTGCTGGCATACAGTCAGCATAGGAAGCAAAGATGTTTTCGCGATGCGTTTAATTATTATCGTAATAGATGCAGTTTTAAAGACAAATGTACATATTGTTTCAATTGAATTAGTCATCTTTATATCACAATAACATTTTACTGGACACTATATGAAACGTTTTTAGAGCAAAAATACTAGAGGAATTTGTTTAAAAAGTATCATGGAAAATTTTAAATAGTGTAAAAAGTATCGTTTTCAATAGATCACAATAAAGGAGAAAATAAATTTTGTGTTTTCATTGGAAATTTTCATGAACACAATTGTTAATTTTCTTATGTTTTTTCCGCCTTTATACTTTAACTTTCTTGGCCGCTGTAGATTTGATTTACGTGTGCAACACATTTCACAGACCAGTTCAGGCGATAAGAATGTACTTTTTACTTTTTCATTCGTAATTAATACGAAGATACTCGAGTGTAGATTACAACATTTGCAGAGTTTTAACGAGGGATTCAACAACCGTTATGTAATTACATGTCATTATTACAAGTAACATTCAGCACATTAAATTTTAAACTACGAGTATTCCAGCTAGAGTGTCCATATTTTGTACACACATTAGGAGTAAATCTCTCTATAATCTAAATTATATATATCATATTACTAATATTACTTCTAATCTAATTCTCTCTATAGATTGTGACTATAGAATTTCTGGAAGCATATTTTTTCATATTTCGGTAGATTGACGTATTGACTTCGAAAATATTCAGACTAAAGTCGATTATTTTATAGGTCCTTAATCTGATACTGTATTTTCATAATTCCTGAAGAGTACCTTAAATTTTTGCCATAGCCTAATATTTAAAAAAAAAACTAAAACATAATAATTTTTATAAGAAAATTGTAGTTGTCAAAATTATAGCTCACGAATTTTATTCCGTAATTTTTATTTACTTTCTTCAATCGATCAACAGTTTTAAGATATAAATTCAAACAGTATCATGAAAATTAATAATATCAAAGTACTGTTAAGTTACGTAAAATATTTTTGTTACTGATAATTTGTTCACTAAGCAAATTTACATAATGACGGTTTGAGTATCCTTGAGATGTTTTCATCGTATATCTATTCGGTGCATATCCCATTAAAACATTTTATGGAGATTTCGATAAAAACTATTTCAGCACTATCTATAGAAATGAGTTTCCTTTATTCTAACGCTCTTATTCATGATAAACAATATATTACGAGTGTCAGCTCTCCTATATAGGCATTCTGTTTCAATGAAATACGTTCAATTTATATTTGAATCATTATTACTGTAAAGGATGAAATGCTCGTTGGTGATTATATATTCTTGATTGCAATGCTCGTTGGTAATTATATATTCTTGATTGCAATGCTCGTTGGTGATTATATATTCTTGATTGCAATGCTCGTTGGTGATTATATATTCTTGATTGTAATGCTTATAGCTAACGCTTAACATAAAATTCTTATAGAATTGTTTTTCACAAATCAGATGTGTAAAAGTTATCAAACTTTCAATGAAAAATTAAACAAAGATTTTCTGTTCAAATTTATCAAAAGATTATTAAAATTTTGTTATACTTTGCGTAGAACTCGAAAGAAACCCTTGCGTGCGCTAATTTCCTGCAACACCAAAAATAAATTTTGAGACTTACTAATTTCCCTGTAGAAACCTACAATATAATTCAAACCCTAGTTTCAATAAACTTAAAACAATTGCTGTAGAATAAACACATAACAGTGTCAAATTCTTAACTTTTCTTACGTTTCTTGCAACTAGTACTAACATACAATGTCGATAGAAGTTTGAAATTACTAATGTTAAAATATTTTTGTCTTCCTAAATAGTTATTACAAATTTTCTTTTAATGATGGTTTATTTAGTAGATAGTTTCTGATAATTTTTATAGTTAGAGGCGGATAAGAT
The DNA here is from genome assembly GCA_039881145.1 of Druceiella hillmani. Taxonomy (NCBI): domain Eukaryota; kingdom Metazoa; phylum Arthropoda; class Insecta; order Lepidoptera; family Hepialidae; genus Druceiella; species Druceiella hillmani. The sequence goes on along the minus strand of JAYKKI010000110.1, from coordinate 6,237,823 downwards.
ATTATAAGATATTGTACGTTTGTAGTTGAAATTACTTTATTACATATACATACTTTCTTTACTCTACTCCATGCATACTTTTCCAAATATACCGCGAACATAAGTGTGTCATAAATTATTTAATTCTCAGTTTAACTTTTTACAATTTTCTAAATTTTCCTATTATATACATGTGTTCCAAATTTCAAAGTTTTATGTACATTGTAAGTGACTGATGCTCTGTCACTTGGTCAGTGAGTGAATGAGAAAATAAATTATTTTTGGAGGTTCAAAACACCGTAAAATGATTAACTAGCTGTAAATTAGAGTTGTCTCTAACATTGGTTATCTTCTTACACCAGCAAAGACATTAGCTCCCTATTTAAATTGTTATTTACGTATACAGAAGGAATAAAAACGCTTCAAAGTGGCTCGTGTAAGTAATGCGTGAAGTGCTAGCGGCCTGCTTTCCGAAGATTTCGCAATTTAAAGTTAAAATACACATTTTCCATTTCGGGTGACTCAAACGTTTCGAACAATATTATTAACACGATGCGACCATCCACTTACTCTAAGACAGCTACGCGAATAACCTTTGTAAAACGCATAGTTTACAAAAATAATGTAAAAGGACAGAAATTAATTATTTTAATGTGAACAATTTTAGAAACAACTGTTTAAAAGTGTGTCTACAAAAGCACTTCGACACGTCTAATAGACATTTATTAATTACGGGACGTTAACGTCAACGATTTGCATTAAAAATAAGCAAAAATAAGTAAACTCATCGAAGAAAAGTTATTAAGTGGGCAATAAATATTTTTACGTCAGTTCGTAATTATATTTTATGAACAAATATTTAAAGTGCTATAACGATTTTGTGAATGCCTTGGGAACATTTATTAAAAAAATGTAATGGCTGAGTATACCTATTTTATACAAAATAGAAATGTCTTTCATTTTCAAATGTAACATTTTTATAAAATAAGTCTTTTCAAAAAAAATGCGCTTCAGAATTTTTACTTTCTAGGGAAAACAAAGCATGCTTCTTTTTAGAAAAAAATAATAATGTTTAATTTTTAATCACAAATTTTTTTTTAAAATCATTTAATACTTTTTTGTAAAAGCTATTAATTTTTTTAAATATTCATTTTACTTTGGCAATGTAAAATCATTTCAGTAATGCAGTCTAAATGAATATAATTAAGTGCACGATGAATGTGATGTAGAAAACAATAAATTCAATAATTTCACTCAATTAAATTTGTGAGTGGATTCATCCCGATTATAAAATTAAGTTTGATACAGCACGGGCGAGTGGCTGGAGGCGCACCCCCCACCCACATTTTCTATATGCGTCAGTCGTCATGTTTATAAACACATGCGAATATATCGAGAACAGCCAACTGGCCCCACGAAGAAAATGTAAGATCAATTTCTTGATAAGAAAGAGCGATCTTTCAACTAAATTTAAAGCATGTTTTGGTAAAATTGAGTTATATAATATCACCCCAATCAGTATCGGCCCGAACTTTATTGATTGAGATTTTTAATGGAATAATTAGTGAACTAAATATTTATTGTCATTACTTTAAATTATGAATGGAATAATCATGTTTCAAAGGAATAATCCACAGACATTAGGTTTGATTATGATTTTCACTTTTTTCTTATTTTTTGTGGTACACATAGGCACCGGGCCTATCCAGGCCAACTCCATACGACTTACGTGCTTGCCATCTCTTCTTTAAAATATGTTATTTATTTACAAGTATTTTTCGTAAAATCTAAAACAAGATTATATTATATACGAACTCATATTTGTTTTTTTAGATTTACAATTGAAAACCAAATTAAGAATAGTTTTTTTACATAAGTAAAAATGGATAAATACGAGTAGAACTCGCAACTTGAGCGTTCCGTACATATTTGTTTACATATTTTAAAAATTTAAATATTTAAGGCTACATAGTATTTCTGTTAAAATAGCTAATTACAAATAATGATTAAATTTCTTACCGTGTAAATAAACTGTCTAGTGTATTTTATACAAGCGTAATGCGAACAACTTGGTTGCTTTTACCTACTTAATTTATTAATGAAAATTGACGAAATAATCTGTCATTGAAATATTCACTAAAGATCTTTTTTTAATTGGTTCTTAAATGTTTAATATAATCGGTTGAAACGTGACAATAAAACATTTCATGGAACTATACATTACTTTTAAATGTATATATATATATATATATATATATATATATATATATATATATATATGTACATATATATATAAATATATATATATATATATATATATATTTAGAAGAAATGAATTTATTATATTATTATATGGTATATAACGAATTGAATTTGGATCTAAGTTATAGAAAAATTTAGAGATTAATTTATAGTCATTTGCAGTTTCTATTTTAATCCAATCGAAGGTATATGAAATTCAATCAGAACATATACAAATTTAATATTTTCCGAAATACGTTTTAAATTCAAAAGTAAAAAATAAAAAGAAAGTGCCTGACAACTTAGCGCGTATCAATTAGACAAACATATAGTCATCATACATCGATGTATGGCATTATATGTATTTTAAAACGTACAATGAAGTTTTCCGTTCAAACATTCATAGACGAAATGGAGCCACGCCCGTTGCGGTATGGAGTTCATACGGTAGCGGTAGATGCTTGAGTAAGCAATCGGAATGTGGACACACATGAGGACAGCCATTGTTTTAGGTCGTTTTAACAGCTAAAAAGATGATATAATTTCATATTCCAAATTCCACTAATTAAACCAAAATTACTTAAAATAAAATTTATTTATAAAATCATTACAGTTTTGTGTTAATCTTACGTTACGTTTATCAATCTTACCGTTAACTTAATGTTTTTTGAAGTGCCGTACGAATGAATTCCTGAACGCAGCTGGTATGAACAAGAACCAACGATTTTAATATATAAAAATATGCAAAAATCACAGTTTTTTTGGTAAATATAAATAGTGTAGGATATGTATAATAAATAAAAAAATCGTTGTCGTACTTTACGTATAATACAGAGTTTATTACGTATTACTGTTTTTAAAACCGCATTCACCGCAAAAAGATCTAAGTTTGATTTCCACAGTAGTTATGTGTTTTACTTAAAAAAATACTACATTTTATATTTAAAAACCTGTCAATTATGGGTAGAACTCGAATTACGAGAATGCAGTACATATTTATGCACTTATAAACATTTTAAGGACATAGTATTTCAATCAAACTATTTACAATTATTTATTTTCCACAACCTGAATATATTGCTTGCTATGCACAGACGTAAGACATGATGCGTATTTAAAAAAAATATTAGATTTAGGATAACCGCTACAGTGTTACTTTAATCTCTTAATCAGATTTTACCAACGCTGCTGTCTTCATGATTCTTGTGTTAACAGTTTCGAAAATGAGGCAACGTTGCATTTTTACGTATTTTTGGGATTACTTTTTTAAATACACATTTTAAAATTATAATTCCATTTTTATATTTCCCATAACGTGCTCTTTAAAATGATATCCATCCCTAACATTTGTATTAGGATGTAGTTTCATTCACAGCTTTACTCGTGGTTCTTTAGCTGAATTTATTGTTCGCAAAAAGAAACCATCGTAACAAAATCCATCGTAATAAGAATAAATTGCAATTGGTTGGTGTTCATTTTTTGAGCCAAAATTTATTTAATATGTTAATAAATTCCTTATTTTTTACTGTTAAAAGGTCAACTTGTAAAAAATTCAGTAATTAATTTTATGGAAATATAATTAATTATTAGGAAATTATTTTTACCGAAAAGTAGGTTTTAACCCCACCAAATAATTTGTCATTCTTCTTAAATACTTGCAAACATAAATTAGTTAATCTCAAAATCTCATACATAACAATTCATATTTTGTTAACTACAGACTAATTAAGTGCCCCCATTTTTGAACATCCAGTTCTAACTTCCATTTCTAACTAGACATATGTATGGTGCGACACTTTCTCTGACTTTATTTGGTGAATAATTAGCTAGCTACAAAATGGCAAGTTTAAATGAAAGTATTGTTAATGCATCCAAGTTACGGATTGCAACTTCTAGTATTTCCTGCAAAGAAAATTAAATTTTAATCTTCCCGTCCTTGTGCTCTTGATCAATAGATGTGGAACTTTTCCGAAATAATGTTTTGACATATCTTAAGATACCAGACTATATTAATAAAATATTTTATGGTATCTGGCATTCCAATGAAATCTTTGAAAAACCTTATATAATCAAGGAGTGTAAATTCTTTAAAGAAATATCAATAATCACATGTGTATGGATCAACCTATTTTTATTCACTAAACGTATTTATGGGATATATTTGAATATCATTTATAAATTAATTTTGCATTACGGTTATCAGAATTTCCAGTAAGCTAAAGACGTATACCTACATATCCACGATATAATTTTCCTATTGCTAAACCTCGTTATATAGTCCTACGTAAGGATTGGTATTCAGTAAGAATCAATAAGCATAACGATGGGGAAGTAGCGATTACTGTGAAAAAAAGAAAAAAAATCATTAAAAACGAAATTAAGTAACAAATTTGCACTCTATTTAAAGGAATATGTGTTCCTTATGAAAAGAAAAAATATTGTATTTTGTCACCGCTCCTTTAGCTTTACTCTAAAAGAACCAAGTGAAAAACTGGTTTGTTATTTAAAAATAAAATCGACCAAGCGCTAGTCGGGAGACGTACAAAATATTCTAAAATTGTTAATGCAATTAAGTAATTAACCGAAATATATTTATTCTAACGTTCTACTCGAATGCTTATATTCAGATTTTCAAACCTACGGTTTAAAAGTTAGCGAGGCGGGAACTCGTGCACAATACTTTGAAGCTTAATATTTTGAAAACGCAAGTTAACAATTAAAAATTAGACACAGAACAACAATATCATTTTAGAAGGCATGTCTAATGTTGTCCAACTTTATTAAACTACTGAATATATAAAATAGAACCGTGGCTTTAATATGAAGTAAACTTTGACACTTTTTGTCAGATTTACGGTTTACAATTAAAAATGTGCTCACTCTTAATGCTTACAGTTATGGAGATAATAGTCTATGTGTAACTCTAATTATGCTTTATTAATATTAAAGTTATTTTTATACATCATTAACCACTTCATTTTTTATGAAATAACTAACTTTACCGGGACATCTTATTTTGTCTATTGCTTTATTACAATTTCTTTTCAGATGGGCTTGATAATGGTGTTGCAATGACATACCGTACGATTAATTATGTACCTATCGGCATTACATCACGGGGTCCGATGCTGTGAGGGACCATGTGGTAGCTAGGATTTCTACTCCTGAATTGTTAAATTTTTTTTTATTTCAACATTGATTTTTTCAGATTGTGTGTTAATATTGCATCATAATATTGCATTGGAAATGAATATAACTTTTGAAGAATAATCAGAATTACCATCATGAAAAATGACAAATGAACGGTATGTATGTAATAAAATTACGATGGCTTCGAAAATTTAATCATATTGCTTTCAGTTTCGAACTTTGTTGCAAGTTTTATTAATACCAATAACCTGAAGATAGCAAAATGAATGCCACCGATATCGACTCACATCACGAATTAAAAATATCTGGAACTAGTAATTATATAATTCGCCGTTATCCCCGTTTTATTTTGATTCAAAACATAATTTTACATATGAGCAATACATTTGTAATTTACCATAAGGCTTTTAAACGTATTATGAGTTTTAATATGGAACAGAAATATGTGTTTGAAAGACGTGCACATGCGATACTTTGACCAACCTACAGATTGTTGTTTTTTTTTATTGAGTGCATTAAACTATAATATTTACACATATGTGTTTTTATTATATCATTAAAAGTTCTTAAAATGGTCTGTTGGCTCCACTCTATTTAGATTAAATAGTTTTGTTATCAAATTGAAGATTTTATGAAAATATTTTTTTTAATTTTCAGTATTTGTACGACGAATATTAGGAGATTTATTTTGTTGTTATTTAATTATCTACGTTCAAACGGAAATATGAAGTTTCTGTATTTATTTTCTTTCCTTGAAATATAATAATAGATAATTGTAATATACGCAATGAACACACGCACACGAAAAATAAAATGGCAAGGCAAAATATTATGTTAAAATTTCGAAGAGATGGTGTTAATACCTACGTCTCGTCATCACACACACCTATACCTTTATATATATATATATATATATATATATATATATATATATATATATATATAAATATATATATATATATATATATATATATAAAATATATTTATATATATATATATATATATATATATATATATATATTATATTTATATTTATATTTATGTATATAACTATACACATTTACACTGTTCATAATTCAGGGTTCGGGTAGGCAATTGTTCCTTCCCACTAACATTTCCTTTGAAAACTCTCTACTTTATACCATTATATAAAAATATATTAAAATGTTGTAGCATCATTAAAACGATATTGTAACTAAAACCATGTAAAGGATATATTAAAGTTTACAAATATTTACTTTATATTATAATTTAAATAACACATTAAATACTTAAATTAGTGTGAAACATGAAATGTTTTCATGTAGATTGAATTAAAATCAGAGCATTGAATTTAATCGAACGTAACAAACAACAGTACTGCAAAACATTCATTACAATTCAACTTTTTAATGCAAATACTTTATCTCATGCTTATACGTAATGGTAAATTATTATAGCAAGAACATTAATAAGCAACTTATAGTGTATATATATATAAACTTCATATGTGAACTGCACTAATTCTGAAAACTAAAATAATATTATAGTTTAATTTACGTTTCAATACAATTTTCATTCATGTTTTCATATGTCAGTTAAGTCGTTTGATAAGCAATGAGGATGTTCTCGAAGAGCGTGATGATCATCTGCAATCAAAACGACCATTGTACTTAAATTTTTGCGTTGATACAACTCCAAAGTTCCTTACCAATAAACGTGTATGACATACGTAGTAAATAGTATAAATAAAAATCAAAGTATATTAATGGAGAAAAAATTAAAGACGAACAATTTAAGTAAAAAATAACGATCAAGCGCGAGTCACGTATAAAGTAGGGTACCGTAGCAATAGGGTTCAATAGCTCCCATTTTTTTCTGAATTTTTAAAATATATAGTTCAAAAAAGTAAAAGAGGCGGTCACATTTACAAGTCGATTACTATAAAACTTCAAATTAATTTCTTAATAATATCTGTCAAAAATTAAGCAAAAGAAACTTTTTCTACATTAAATTTTATTTCTAAAAAATATTCATAACATTTGAAAATCAATCCATATTTATCTTATGTTACAAATCTAGTCAAAATCTTTTGAATTTCATTACTTGTGGGCCCGGAGAAAATTACTCAGAACTGAAAGTAGACCGACAAAATTCCATAAAGGGTTTCAGGTGTTGCAAAATAAAAGTGACACTTTTATACAGAGTAAACGAAAACGTAAATCCCTTCACAGTTTTATTTAAATCGACAATCAGATTAATGAGTAATCTTGTATTTTTTAACCAAAGTCAGGTTAGTTTACCCTGGGAAAACACAGTAGTTTTTAAATATAATTGTTTGGAATTGTTTGAATCAGCAAGATAAAATAAAGTGCACGTTGTGTTCCGTCATTATCTTACACTTGTATTCACAAATATAACATACTAATTCATAAAATGCAGGCCTGAAAATGTTGTTAAATAAAGTAATCTAAAATGCGAAAAGATGAAAAACACATCCATTATGACAACATAGAACGTTAATGTGAGTTAATAGTTTATTTTTAATTAGTTTAGGCAACGGCTATATAATAAAAGAAAGCGATCGCTGTTGACTTTTTTGTTAAATTTCTAAAAAGTTGTCGTGTGCTTCGTACATATTTATTGTTATTTTTATTCTTTGTTTATAATTCTTGATATATTTGAAACCTGATATATGAGCATATATTAATATACACTTTTTTAATATTACAGATTTTGTTTTGTTTTTTCCTCTTTCTTGACTGTCAATCGTTAATTTATTTGGTTTTTATATTCTAAAAAAATATTCGTCTTTATTACGTTTATTGGCTAAGGGGTTACGGTTTTTTCTTTTATGACTGAAAAGATAAAAACAATAAAGTTAACTAAAGGTCATATTTTGTGTTTTTCTTTAAAACACTACTATACACAATAAAGCCCTAATTTTGATATGTTGTATAGCCTTTTGCAGTAAGCAAATTGAAATTAATGACTCATAATTATGTTTAATTTGTTACATTCCAATTAAAATATTGACTTGAGAAAAAGATTAAGTCAACCACAAGTTAGTTTTCATCTCATTATAAAAAACTAATTTATAAAGTAAAAGTCTAACTGTAATGTATTGTACAGCTTTTTCAGTAAATAATTGAAAAGTCGTTAATATTTTATAATTTGACACTAACTGTAATGTATGATATAGTTTTTGCAGTAAACAAACTGAAATTATTCCCCCACAGAAACTTTTCAGATTGCCTCATTCAAATCAAAACTTCGCCCTGCACTGCTGAGGCTGAACTTTTACCTTTATCAATTAAATGTTTGGGAGAATTTTACTTTATCGAATTTATTAGTTATAAATCCTTAGTCAGATTGTTTCAAAAAATGTTTTCATAAATAATTTAATGTAATTTTATGTAATATTAACATTTATAAAATTAATTTTTTTCAATACCTATAATTTTTATAAAAAATTACAGTAAGAATGTAATAAATACGACGCAACGAAATTAGCTCCACTTGGCATCGAAGAATTTGAAAAGAAGTTCAGATATAATTTTACTATTCATATTTATTGCAACTGAACGTATTTTAATTATCACAGTTTTGACACTAATGATTAGGCGTGTAGGTAAATAAAAAAGGCATATGGAAATTCGATATTTAAAAATTACTGTGGATCCTGTTTCGTATGGTAGACGCACTTGACATATATATTTTTAATATTTAATACACTTATTTATATTTTAGTACTATTATGTAAACATTACAATCATTAGAAACTTACAGCAGATAAAACGCGATTATCGACATTGAAAAAGTGGCAAGCGTTGAAGCTGGGCGAACTCTGCAACATTTGCACCAGGAACATGTCGATCTGAAACGGTTAATGCACATTGTCAAGTGTAAGATCGTATATGATAGTTACGATTATAAGTGCAAATTTATTGTTTTGAAAATATACACCTTCATCTAATTAGGAATACTTCTGTAAGTCATTATTTTACCATCATTTGATACTGTGGGTTACCGTTGTCCTTTGATGTATTAAACATTTATTGTTTTACCATAAAACTTATTTTTTTTTAAATATTAAAAGGAACAAAGTTTAAACTGTGTTTTTTTTTAAATTATGACAGCTAATAAGAATACTCCATCACGACTTACCTGTTCATCCAGGTTCTTATCTTGAAACCTTATCGACAGCTTAAGCAGAAATTTACTGGTACGTTTACACTAAAAATACAAATCATAAAAATATTCAATTAATCTATAAGTAAGCCATATTCTTAATTATAGGTCACTTACTTCAGTTTTTTAGTTTGAAATTATTTCTTTTAAAACAAATTATTTCTTTGAGAACAAAATTAGCTAAAACAGAGTCCAGTTAAATAGTCAAAAACGATTATTTGTGCATATTAGATAGGCAGTATTTTTATTTATGAAATTACTTATAATTTTTTGGGTTATACAGCATCCAAAAGAGAAAGAAGAATCAAAGGTTAGTAATGCATATTTTTCATAAAAAGTGTTCCCAATTAAATTTTTAAAAATGTATTATATTTCATTATTGTAATTTGAATTTAAAAAAATTAAATGTCTTATAAATTATATCTATATGCACGACTAAACTTTGAATTATTCCTGGTAACTCAAAAATTGTTGTCTTAAAAGTTTCTAAAAAACGTGCATATATTTTTTCGTAAAATTTAAAATAAAGCGATATGACGCTTTAAACGTTTTTATCAAACGTTTTTATTTTATCCGTCTTGCAAAGTTTTAATTATTACTTCTATTTGAAAATGTCGTCAACAAACGTTCTTTATTGTTTGATTACCTACAAAAAGTCAATTCACGTAATTTTTCTTCGAATTATCTGAGAAGAAAACTAAACACGAAGATAGCACTGGAACCTCATAGAAGTGTTGATTTGTAATAAAATTAATATAAATTTTGAACCCTAATAATCCATTGAAGAGTTATGCTTGAATTCATTATTTGTTTTTAACACTTCGTTGCAGTTTAGAAATTGTATCATGTCAAGAAAAATTTAACGTGCGAAAATTTTCGTTCGATGATTTTTTACGAATTTCGTGGTGATCTCAATGAACGACAAGTTGTGATTGACTTCAAATGTATTTTCTTTATTGAATTCTCATCCCACGTTACTGTTTATAACTAGTTTAACAAGTTTAAGTGTAGACATATCAATCCCAGTGACGATTTGTTCGAGGACGTCCATCATCAGCGACAACTAAAGAAAATATGAATGATATTCAGCTCACCATGAAGACTGATAAGAGAATAGCCTATCAGCAAATTTGAGCAAGTTATTCGCCATATAACCCCAGCCTCGTACCATGTGATTTCTATTTGTTACCAATAATAAAATATAAACTGCCAGAAATGCCATTTTCCGATCCCGGAAAAGCAGTCACTACTTCGAAAAGACCGTGGTAGAAACATAAAAAGAAGAGCGACCCCTTCTTTCACTGATTTCATAGAATGAAATAAAGCGTAGACCCGAAATACTATTTTGGAAAGTAATAATTAAATCACAATCAGTTTTTGTTGGTTGGCTCCATTTTTGACGTTCTTAAAATGTTTAATGCCACCTTCTATACAATTCTCGTATACCGTACTCTGGTTTTCGCCAAATGGTGCTAGGGACATTGGCACATATAAACTCGGTTGTTTACTTCCAATTAACTCTAGTCAATATTGAAATAAAAAATTGCATGTGTAACAAAACTCTCATTTGGCTGGACTAATAAACTCGCAATAAAAACAAAACGGAAAATAAATAAATAAACAAGAAGTTGATCCTAATCACAGGTTGGTAATTATTTATCCCACGATTGGAATAGTATAACATCTGATTCATGCAAAAAAGCAAAGAAGACTTGACGAATTCAGTAACAGGATTACAATTTTCTTATTCTTGCGCAATACCTGCGTTAACGATGACTTCTCTTGCCTGTGTAAAATTTAGTAGCGAAAATGACAAGTACTCTAATACCCGGTCGATATGAGAAACAAGAGGAGAGAGAGAGACTATTTTGGGGTGTTATTGCAGTCAAATAATATTTCAAGCCAGCTCAAGTAGACCAGTTGCAAATTTTCCCTAAATTCTCCTTAAGTTTTAGGAATCATTGCAATTTTGAAATTAAAAACAGTCATGCCCAATCACATCACTGTTACCTTATAAAGTTGGACCCGTAATTGTCTATGAATTGATTGATATATGAATAAATGTAAAAACGGCATTTGGTTTATGGGTGAAAAATTTAAATATGCATACCTGCTCGGCTATTCCATCACAGCTCCGAACCAGTGTTACAACGTCAACACACTGTTGTAAAAGTCCCACGGAAAGTTTAGCAATCCAAAATATCTCATCGATCGAAAGAGAGCTGACGCCGTTTAACAATTTTGTCATAATTTTTAAAAGGGGTTTAAAGGATGTAAATATAAGAATAAATCGGCAAAGGAACTGAATAAATAATGAAATCGAATTTATATTATTGGCTTGATTAATTATGCAAGTAATTGTGTGATAGTAAGATTTCAAAATATTGATTTCTCCAATCAATGCATTGCAGTCATCTGTCCTTCCCAGTCTATTATTCATATTTTCAAGTCGCGTGAAGACGAGGTCTAATAAGGTTACGACTTTTATGATTGACAAACTAAGTATTAGATTAACAAGTTGAAAATAAATATAACCTACAAATGTGGATACACTAGATATTGTTTTTAATGAGTAAAGATGCATTACACAAAGCAATATGAACCATCCGTTAACAAAAGTAGCAAATAAGGTATACTTTTTTGATAGAATGAGTCGACGGACGAATTTATTGTTCCATTTGCATTTTTTGTCTAAATCGTATAAGGCATGAAGAATACTTGAGTACTGAACGTCGTAGATGACAGACATGAAGAAAAATGATGTAATTAAAACAAATAAAGCGACATATGACATAAGATTAAAAGAGAAGTCGTAACGATAATTCATCGCAGGATAGAAAATGTAATGCAACACTAGCACCATTGATACGACAAAACATGTAAAGCATCCAAGCAATAATAACCACACACTTCTACCAGCAATTTCAAATCCCAATATTTTGTTTCTGGACATTAAAGGTGGATACAGGAAACCGAACAATTTTAACACGAATAAGAAATTTTCAATTTCTTTTGGATAATACTTATATCGATTTAATCGGTTCGAATGCATGTTTAAATAAAATTATTTCCATTCGACGTTTATGTGTGGAGTAAAGATTTAAATGGAGGTTGAATTGTTTGACTAATGTGCTTTTAATATGTAATTTGCGCGTAATTTATGTTACATTTCTGAAATGATTAATGAATTAATAATATCTCCGAATAACAATAAGCCACAAATGGTTTTTAATTTGAACATAATGGAGTTACGTATTGAATAGAAATCAATTCGTGTTCCGCGCATTTCAATACCTATGAAACTTATTTTTATGAAATGAGATTATCATTTCTTATTTATAAATAAATCACTTTCATATATAAGTTAATTGTTGCTCACTGTATAGAAACAACTCAGAGTAAACTAGTTATAATCAAAATAAAAAGAATGCATTGTTCCGCTCGTCAATCCATTAATCTGTCCATCACGTATCATTCCGTTATTAAATAAAATGGCTGATGTGAGTCTCGATATTCACGAAGTGTGTCAACAGTTAATTAATCTAGTTTTGCAAGAAATTAAAATAATTCCCATAACAAAAAATATATATTCATCCTGACTCTTAAACTTATTGTAAATCTGCTTTTTTGTATTCTAAGAACGTAACATTATGAATTGTTTTTTGTAAAACTTGATTTAGAGTATTTAAAAAAATATGACTACTTCAACTTAAGAAACAAAAGTAAGTGACCTTAAACATATTCTGCAGTCAAGTATATGATTTTCTGTTGGTCATTACTACCGGTCATGCTAGCTTGAGGATAAATATAGGTCTTCTTTCTTCTCATTTCAAAATTCTATCAATCAAAATCAAAAATGGAGACAAACGACGACTCATGCCGTATAAACAAACATCCAATGTCCAGAATTTCAAATAACGGAGTGGAAATACAGACACGTTACATGAAAGGAGAGTTGTAATCAATATTTTGCAAGAAAGTCATAAAATTGAATATTTGGTTATTGGATTAACAGACTTTATGACTGGCCAATCAAATGAGCGAAATAAACTGACCAAAGACCCACTTTTGTAAGTATATCTACTGCAATAATTTAAATTAGAGAAGTACTTAAGACATGAAGTAGAAAATGTGTCAAAATAAGGTTTCTACGAGTACGTCATCTCTAATCCAATACGTGAATAAAGACATTCCTCTCTCGATCTCTCTCACACTCGCGACTTATAGTACGTAGTTTAGATCTATGTTCTCTACTTCACACGTCTCTCTTACATTCGGTAGGTGCGTATTCAAATTTTGTGAAATGTTACACTTTTATCTTATTTGTGATTCGGATGGTGTTTTTCAATTTCCGCAAGGAGGTCTGGTGTTATATGATATGGAATGGAATGGTCTGGGTTGATCTGGTGTTATATGACGTAGAATGTATTTTTAGTCCATAATAGATTGTTTCATTTTAATTTTTAATTATAATTGTCTCTAATTTTTATACCATTTAAATGTTTAAACTTTTGGTCAGAAATAATTCGAGAAACCAAGTAAAACCAAGTGAAAGGAACAAATCCAAAAGTATACACTCCTCAAGACATTCCTACGTTTCCATATTAATGACATTTGACTGTTGTATGATAAACGCATTTTTTTTATTAATTAATAAGGGATTAATGGCATGCAAATGATTTTTTTTCCATACAAAAATGTTAAGTTGTAGAAAACCTCTTTAAAGTTGATAATCAAATGGTATCATGAATTTTATTCACACACACGCACAGACACACACACACACACACACACACACATATATATATATATATATATATATATATATATATATATATATATATACATTATCTTAACGTTAGATTGACGAACAAAATATTCTGCCCACCTGGGGACTTTTCAAAATTATCCTTCTTTTAATTTTCTATTTACATAAGCGAGTGAGAGGTCCACTCATCCAACATCCACCATTTTATGGATCATTTTTTGGATAAAACTTTTAATGGACTATAACGTACAGTTTTCCCAAAAAGTTCCAGTTGATATGACCTAATAATAATTGAAAATAAGACGTGTATTTTTTATGTGACTCTAGCATATTTTTGGACTTTAGTAAGTGGAAAAATTATCTTCAAATGTCATTCCATGTTTTATTTTTTTTAACTTAATTTGATGGAGATGATTTTAAATAATATAAATTCGACAAAAACTTTATCCGACACGAACAAATTTAAAACTTAAAGTTACGACAAATGGAAACATGATTTTCATGAAGAAAAATCATGATTTAGAAAATGGAATAAACATTCCAAAACGAACCTCTTTAAATTTTTGGGAAAAAAACGAAGCAAAATCTTGCTATTTATTGCAGATATTTCAAGTTTAAACTTCTTTGTATTTTAATAATGATTCTTTTTATTTTACAAGTAATGTTGCTAAATATCATGCTACAATTATATATATATATATATATATATATATATATATATATATATATATATATATATCTGTGTGTATGTGAACGTAATTTTGTTTTGCGAATACTATCTACTTGGAATGACCTTTTGTGTGTGGAAATGAAAACTGAAAGTAAAAGTTCTATCTCATGGCGGTGTTATCAGCAGCGTCACCAAAGGAGGAGAGATCACCAAAATGAGTGGCCAAAACGGTCACCGGTCGAGAAAGAAAACTCCCTCACATCGTTCGTCGAATGAATGTGGACGAGATTGCGCTCATTATTCTTTACGTGCACCGAAAAAAGACGCAAAATAAAAGGAAAAAAATATTGGAAGAGCTATAAAGAGATGTTATAGCTGATTGAATGGTAAATGGTATCTTTTACATTACACACGGTCATGACTGTCAGTCGGACTTACTGACAGTTATGTATTACGGTTTCTCATTAACTGTCAGTCGAGTGAGACCAAGCGTCTACTTTACCAGTCGTGCCCCATTCCATAGTTCAATGGCTAAAATATCGATATGAAATTTGCTGCTGGCGAAGTCATGATGGCGTTCCAGTGAGATGGAGCTCTAAAAGTTATATTTTGATATTTTAAGAATTGTTATCGGCGATAGAGGTTTTGGGTTTAATAAGAAAATTAGGAAATATTCACCAATGCAATACCCCCAATACTCTAGAATAGTCATAGTTAATATGAGAGCCATTTTATAAATCCGTTGATCCAATGTTCCATTATAATATATGTTTTGTATAATGTTTCTTTAATTGTATTATTCCTAATGAGTGTAAAAGTAACAATGGTATACAGAGTAACAATAAGCGATAGGTGTAAATTTAATAGCAGACATGGGTTATCGTGTGAATTCTAAGAAATTTTAAAAACAGCACGATTTTTAAAGAAGTAGCATTTTTACCAAATTATTATAATTATTTATATTTTATTTTATTTATATTGATCAGCTTTAATAATAATAAAATTTCAGTCATAATAATAAAATTAAAAATAAAAATACAATTTACGGGCACAATAAAAAATAAATGCAAAATTAAATTTAAAATTAGTTATATATTTTCCAATCCACGCAATTTTGATACTAAAAATGACCTTTTAATGATTATTTAAATAAGTCGTCTAATTTTTTTCTTCTTTAACCAATTAATTAACTGAAAAAAGAAGTTAAATGTTGGCATTCCTACTGTTTTCCGTTTTATATCAACTAAAAAATATTTCATTTTTTATTATATAAAGTCTTAAACAGACTGGATACATTAAACTTAAATCTATTATTCAGATATTTTAACATTTTATATCAGCGAATGACAGACGAAACTTGTTGAATTTTGTAACAGGTTTCGTCTGCCATTTCTTGTAAAAGAATGTTCGATGGCGATGTTCATAAGAAATGCGATAAAACGTATTGACAGATACGTAGAAAGTCTTTAAAAAAATTTCTAGAAATTTTTGAAATCATTCTGCGGTTGAATAAGCATAGAAACTGCGCCACTTTATTCGTAGCGTAGGTTTTTATAAGCGTAGGTTCATATAAGCGTAGGTTCTTTAGTATAAAAGGAAGAGTAGATTTAAAATCTTCAATTATATCTGCGTGATTTATTAAATTACAAAAAATCATCAATTATCATAAGTCATTTCGAAGAAGTTAAGAAATTATTTTTAGTTTGACTTAATCCGCCATTGCCGGTCCCAAGCCCGGATGAAAAAGGAGGATGGTTGGCTGAGAACTTGACCGTACCAGCCGCAGAAGGTCAACGCCGAGGCTCGGGCGGCGGTTAAAGAATATGTACCTAAGCCGGAGCCTATTTTTGTCACAGGTGTAATAAACATCTCACCTTTAAGAGACACAATTAACAAGGTCGTGGACACAGATAAATACACATTGACCACGCTCATATCAGGGCATATGTCAAGCTAATACCTAAGGATATCGAAACTTATAAAATTATAAGAGACAATCTCATCGAAAAAAATGTATATCATTATACTAACAAACTAAAGAGTTAGAGAGCCTATCGAGTGGTAATTAGAGGTTTGCATGCATCGGAAGATTTATCACTGATCAAATCTGAACTTGAAGCTACAGGACACGAAGTAAGACAAGTTGTCAACGTGCTACATCGGGTAACCAAAGAAAAACTTCCTCTATATTTTGTAGATCTAGAACAGAGACCTAATAATAAAGATGTATTTAATATCAAACATATCAGCCAAGTTAAAGTTACAATTGAGGCACCATACAAAAAAAGGAAGTTTTGCAATGCAAACGGTGCCAAAAGATCTGGGCACTCCAAAAATCAATGTTTCCGCCCCTTCAGATGTGTGAAATGCGGAAACGACCATCCGACGACCTCATGCACTAAACCTCCAGAGATAAACGCCCTATGTGTAAACTGTCAAGGTTTGTCAACAGGAGGATATCAGAAATATAAAGAATACAAAGAGTGTATTTTCAAAATCAAAGCAAAACCAGACAAGGGTAAACCAACATCCTCAGAAGACGTCCCAATACCATCGCCAACCTTTACAAATGACACCAAAGTACAGCATTCGACAAGTTATTCAGATGCACTAAAAACTAAATTCAAAGACCGTATGGAGCAAACAACTAATCTGCAGTCAAGTAACACTCCACCTAACACAACAACAGACAACAGCCAAATCAGCAATTTATTGGATGTAATGTTTAATAGATTTCAAGAAATCATGAAAAACATGATGGACCGGATGGTTCAACTAATCACAGGTCTGGCCACACAGATGGCTTAAATATGCGTATACTCACTTGGAACGCCAACGGAATTATTGAAAAACGTCAGGAACTTGAGCTATTTATGATATCGGAGAATATAGATGTGGCCTTGATATCCGAAACAAGACTAACCCAGCGTTCCCACGTGAAAATGAAATACTATACGATCTATAGGACCACCCTTGTGGCAGATCTCACGGTGGCACTGCAGTTATACTAAAGAACAACATTAAACATTATACTCTTAACCCTTACAAAACCGATAAGATACAAGCAAGCATAATAAAAGTCATCCTTAAAAACTCGGAGACAACCTTAGCCGCTGTGTACTGTCCACCAAGACACTCAATTACTGCTGATGAATTTAAGCAATTCTTCGAAGAGCTTGGTTCAACATTTATCTGTGGAGGGGATTGGAACTCCAAGCATACGTCCTGGGGCTCAACACTGATCAATACAAAGGGTAGACAACTCTATAAAGCTACAACAGATCTTAATTTAGAATGCATTTCGCATGGAGAGCCTACGGATTTCCATAAAACACCTGATTTACTAGATTTTTATATAACAAAAAACATCGGTCGAAATTATACAAATGTTGAGAAGTGCGACGATCTATCATCAGATCACTCTCCAGTCATCCTTACTTTGAGCAAAGTAGCTATTTACTCAAAAACACCTACCGGAATTTACAATAAAAACACAAATTGGGACACATTCAAAGAAATTGTTTCCTCCAACATTGACCTCAATGTGAAATTAAAAACAGAAGAAGACATAGAAAAAAGTATAGAAAAATTCAACTCCATAATCCACCTACCAGCCAAAGAATCAACCTCCACAAGCAAAATAAATAAAATGACAAACAAAGAATATATAATAGAACATAATGAAGAAAGTATTGCAAAGACGTAGATTAAGGAAAGAATGGCATAGATCTAGGTATCCCTCAGATAAAACAATCCTGAACAGAGCGACTGAGGAACTCAAGAAAATGATTAATGAGCATGAAACCTTAAACTTTCAAAATTATGTAGCCCACCTCACGTCTTACAAGGATAGTAATTACTCGCTTTGGCGTGCTACTAAGAATCTTAAGCGACCGAAAGAACACATGCCACCTATAAGAAGAGATAACTGTTGGGCCAGATCGGACCACGAGAAGGCAACAACTTTTGCAGAACACCTCAAAGACGTCTTTACGCCTTTACCGAGCAGCAACCTGGAAAAAGACAAAGAAATAACAGACTTCTTAAACTCTCCAGGTCAATTATGTCTGCCATTAAAACCAGTGAGCCCCAGAGAAATTAATAGACAAATTAAATCTCTCCCGGTCAGAAAAGCTCCCGGTTATGACCAAATAGATACTACTCCCTTAACTAACCTACCAAAAAAGGGATTAATATACCTGGTAGTACTTTTCAACGCATGTCTAAGACTCTGTCATTTCCCCTGCCAATGGAAGCTTGCCCAGGTCGTAATAATCTTGAAACCTGGTAAAGAAGCAGCTGAAGTTGTATCATACAGGCCAATCAGCTTACTCCCTCTGGTCGGCAAAGTTTTCGAAAAAATAATCCTGAGTCGATTGCAACCCAAACTGAATGAAATAATTCCCGAACATCAATTTAGCTTCAGGCAAAAACATGGCACAGTCGAACAAGTTCATAGATTAACAAACACAATTAACGAAGCCTTAGAGAACAAAGACGACTGCTCCGCTGTTTTTCTTGATATAAGTCAGGCCTTCGATAGGGTCTGGCACATGGGCCTCTTATACAAAATAAAGAAGCATCTACCGTACTCATTTTATATACTTCTAAAAAGGTACTTAGTTAAAAGATGCTTTGAAGTAAAAGCCAACACTGAAACGTCAGAACTCTACGAAATCCACTCGGGTGTCCCTCAGGGCAGTATCCTTGGGCCCGTATTGTATCTGATCTACACAGCGGATATTCCTAAAAATGTTGACACAGTAATGGCCACCTATGCAGATAATACTGCTATACTCTCCGTACATTCTGAAGCAATAACCGCGTCTATATTTCTTCAAAAACACCTTACTGAAATTGAAGTGTGGCTTGCAGAATGGAGAATAAAAGCGAATAACAGTAAATCCGTTCACGTAACATTAAAGGAGATTGCCCAGCAATTACTTTAAACGGGCAACAGATACCGCACTCAGATACTGCTAAATACCTTGGCATGCACTTGGATAGACGATTGACGTGGCAAAAGCACATCTGGAATAAACGTAAACAATTGGATGCAAAATTGCGAAGCTTGCCCTGGCTCATCGGGAAAAAATCACAACTATCTAATGAAAGCAAAATGGCTGTCTACAAAACAATATTAAAGCCAGTGTGGACATACGGGATCGAGCTGTGGGGTACAGCATCTAATAGTAACATCGAGATCTTGGAAAGATTTCAAACCAAGACAATGAGATATATGTTCTGAATCCCAAACTGTATAAGTAACAAATACATACTCCGAGATTTGAACCTAACAACTGTGAAACAGGAAATAGCCACCAGAAGTCATAAATACCAGACCAAGCTATCTGAACATTTGAATGTGCTGGCTACTAAACTATCAGGAGATGGCAGTATTAAACACTCACTACTAAGAAGGAACAGTATTCCAACCCTTCATAGCAGATTTCTAAACCCAAAGTGAGAGAGATCGATGGATTCTTGACTGAATGATAGCCTAATGCGCCGTGCTAGAAAAGCCTCCCTTTTTCTGCTTAATGTGCATACGTCAAAAGCTAAATATTTCACGGTGAAAGCTTAAACCGTACTTGTTTATAAATGAGCAAAGTATATATTTCTCTAATAAACTAAATTTAATGAGTTTTGTTCAAATACTAAAAAAATTTCAAGTACTCTTTAGTACATCAATAATTCCTCCTATAAGGAGTGATCAAATAAAAAAATTTTCGATTCAAAAATTTCGAATAAAATTTTCTTATTATTGATTTAGTTTAAAGCTCAATGCATTATGTGCGTCGGTATTTACGCGAACTAACTACTATAGACGAATATCCGACGTTGGCAAATTCGTATGATAACCTCTATAACATAAACACTACAAAATATATTTTAATATAAGGTGCGGTTTCATTCAAAATTTAAAATCATTTCGAATATATGTATATCTATAAAATCTATCATTATAATCCAATGAAAAGAAAAGCAAATAAGCCTCTTTGAACTTTCTTATAAGGTATAATTAGCTACTAATACTTAAATCACGCTTCTGTTTATTAAAATTATGTCAACTTAATAAATTAAAATAAAATAAAATTACGTCAACACAATGCTGTGAAGAATAAGACGCCGAAAAGAATGGATATTTATTTTAGAAAGAAACATTTTTTATTCACTCAATTTATTACCAATGTTACATTTTATTTCATCAAATTGTTCACAATTATAAGAAAACACAAATATAAAAAAGTACTCTCATTTAACTTTGCTGCTTATTGATCATTGATATCTGGTACATAATAACGATGTTCGTGATCAAAATGCTGAAAATCTGAAAGATAATGAAAATTATTATTCGTCGAAATAATTATCATGACGAAATTTATAACAATTTACGACTCATTATGAAATATTAAGAATTTAGGAATATAACTTAAAACGATTAATTTTAATTTATAAATCAAATTTCAGGACAAGAATGACCTCTGCAAAACATTGGAGAAACTTTGGGAAGTAATTTTCAATAGGAATAATTAAAAGTGCTGCTTGGTAATATCTTGCTTCAAACCATGAGTGAGATGTGAATAATAAAATACATTAACCGAAAACTAATTACGTTCAAATCTCTAATGCATCACTTATTATTCTCATTCGCAGCACAGTTATTCAAAATAATGATTATATTTAGACTTACTTGAGTAAGTTAACAACGAGTCAATTTGATTTTCATAAAAATAAAAAGTATCATAAATTCAAGGGAGATTATTCTAAAAGTAAACTGTTTGTGGCAAATACACGTCACATAAAATGAAGTCACGTTAAGATGTGGAAGAAACACTGTGAATAGCTTATATAATAAATGTATCAATTTTTTTATAAATTAGGGATTTAATTTTATTTACACCTCCTACCTAGTTTCCTCAAATTTTTTATTATCCCTACTCTTAATAAACAAATAATAATGAGAGGCAGTGTACGAGGGATAATTTTATTGCATCTTGGACGTAGAAAAATCTAGTTTTAATTAGTGAATTGATTTGCTTCAAATATTCGTAGATATTGCAAAAATTAAATTAAAGTGCGGTACCATCTATATGACTTGTTTTAAAACCTGCAATAGTTATTAGACCAAATTCTGTATTTCGGAAGTCTATTGATAAATAAAACAATTATTTCGAATGAGGCAGAAAGTTTTTTTAATATTTTAACTTAACTTATATCTTAATTTAATGTACTTTTGTCCTCGTCTAATACAAAATTCGCCTAATACCAAATTCAGTAATTAAAGCTAATAATGCGATGACGGGAAATTTTTATGAAACGACTTCTTTTACTAGGTTTTTAAAACCATATTGACTTTTTTGTTATGCAGCATAATTTATTTAGTTAAGTTATTTGTTTAATGCGTTATTAAATAATTTGAATTCTTTAAGTTTTATATCTATTCGTAATAACGTCTTTTGTATGCAAATATTAAACCATATTTGCGTCAGTAATACCTCTCCAGATTTATAAATATCCCAAAAGCTTATTTTATTTTGGATCGATAGCAAAAAGTTTACTAGCTTAGAGATTAGTAGCTTGTAATAAATTTCGCCTTTGTCTTGTTTCTAAACTCTAAGTTTATTTTTAAATAATCATATCTTAATAATTGGATGGAAAATTATTTGTAATTAGAATATGGCAAACGTAAGTATATCTATCATGTACGTCACAGGTTCTGTAATCAACAAACCTAGGTCTAATTAATCGCTATATACACGTACAATGTTTAAGTAGGCTCCAGAAGGTTGAGTCCTTAAATTAGATACTGAAGGAGTTGGCAGGTCGAGAGAGTATCTCATTAAATACTAAAGTTATTTAAAACGAACAGTATTGATAAATCGGATAACTGAATTCATTGGTATTTATTTGTACCATAAAAAGTATGTGTAATAAGTGAATTTGAATGGGACAAGGGATAAACAGAAGCATTCTACCTAGAAATTGGGAATAGTGGTTGTTTATTGTTAGAGTTTTATAGTTTCATATGTATTTTTTTCTACTTGGCTTGACACAAAATAAGCAAGTTCCATTTATTTACCCTAATGATAAACTCGAGTTAAATCTTAGTTCAGATTTCAATGAAATCGGAGAACGATCTTTTGAGGAAGTGTATAAATACATCGGATATTTCGAAACATTCTTAAAGGGATTTGCAATTAGACTGCTAAAAATATTATTTTACTTAATATTATATTCTAAATGTTAAATATTGCGTCATCACAATTTATTAAATTTTTAGGGTTGCATCCCAATGTTATTCTTTGTTATTTCTAATTAAACAACTTAATATTATCCCATTTATATTTATATCCAAACTTTACGTCGAAGACTGGTATACCTTAATCAATGGATAATTAAAAGTAAAAAATCGTTCACACAGACCGATAGAATCGTGGAGTTGTTTAGCTTGAAGAAGCCGCTGGCTGTAATCTCGGTCGAAGGGATCGCCAGTTGTATGGAGTAGCGTTTTAACTAAAAATATAATCATTGAAAAATTAGTCACAAGAGGACAGAAAAAAAAGTTTTTCCAATGTTGAGTCAACATTTGCGATTTATTAATATGAAGATAATATGACTGCAATTATTTTTTAATTTATTGTGCAAGTCTATAGATTCTTTTCAGACGGTAGACTTAGTTTCATATCAATATAATTTTCTTTAATTTCGACTATGAAAAATAAACTATAAAATTAAATTTGGCTGAAGATACACTGACCTTGGAAAGAAAATAAGGTTTGCATTAAAAAGTAATAATTATGATATTTCGGATCGATCATTAAAAATACTTCTATGATATCAAAAGAAATTGGAAATTTCAGAAGTACGTTACGCAGATTGAAAACCAGACTCTTTATTAATTTTTTTATATCTTGTATAAGTGGATCACTTTTTGTTATTATTCACTATAAAACGGACTAAGCGTGTTAAACTAAGCCAGGTACCCGATTCATAACTTTTACAAACGTAAAGAACAAAATGTAAATTGTTTTAATAATTTTCGCAAATTGTTTAAAGAATGCAAAGTTCAGCAGTTCAAAATTGGTGATACATTCTGAAATTATACCAATTTGTGGATAATAATTAGATCTTTACTTTAAAAATTATGACGTACAGTAAACATAACACACACTTACCGCAGCCAGAACATTTTCATCTGAAGTGTACAGAACCAGCTTGGCAATAAGTTGAGATGTGCGTTTTATCTGATGGACGTTACTTGGTTACAATCTCATTGGAATATTATAATGTATAAATTTCCACCCTCAACTTTAAATTAAAAGCAATTTCAGAAATATGGATGTGACAATGAATTTAGTTGTGCTTGTACTGAATATATGTCAGAAATTTAAAAAAAAAATTATCGAAAGAAAAAAAAATATTTCACTTTTATTTATTGTTTATTTCATTTTTATTAATTTTTATTGTATATTATATATACCAATTGAATTATGTCTAAGCCACTTTTTATTTATTTCAATTGCAATGAAAGGTGTCCCAAAATTAATTCAAATTTTCAAGATAATTAAGAAGACATTATTTAATTTTTTATGATTTTAGAGTTATGTGTTTATGTACAAAAATAAAAATAATAACTTTATGTGAAGATCAGAAGACGTTTTAAAATGGAGCAAGATACAATATTTTATAAATTAACTCATTCGAGTTTTGCAATGATGTATCGAAATTTCCAGATCAATTACGTTATTACAAGCGAACAAAGAACAGAAAATTGTTTGAGAATTTAAATGGGCTTACGTAATACTTTCAATTGACCAAAAATACTTATAGCATTATTAAAATACCATTAAATTAGTATCTTGGAGAAAAGAACTTACCTCTTGAATTAGTCCGTGAGACGCATTACAAACGTAAATTAAGTTATTAAGAGACAATAAAGCTATGGAAATGACATGTAAAAATATACACCCCGATGTCTGAAAAGATGTGTAAAGATTTTTTCCCTCTATGATGAGATAAAATATTACTATTATATAATAAGAATAAAAATATAAAATAAGAAAATTTACAACTACGTTCATTAATATTTCTATCGAATGTGCAGTATTCAAATTCTCTATTATTTTGATTAAATTTACGTGACACTTTCTATACGAGTTTAATTTTTTGATGATAATTTTTGGACGTAATGATGTAACATCTTTTCCATGTAAACTGCAACGAAACGATGTCCAAGTTCAACAACTTCAGTCTAAGGGAAATGATTTCCATAAGGCATCCAATTTTGATGAATATTAAAAGACACACTACGGATGAGATATAAAAAACTATAAGTTTAATTATGTCGACCGGTATGTACATCTTCGAGAGCGTATTTGTAATAATAATTATTAACTAAATCGTGATGAACATTTTGTTTTCTTGACTGGTCGGGTCGTAGATCTGCACCATTCCCATTCTGAATCTACCTTTGAGATATCGAATAACAATGAATTAAATATTTTATTGTTTATTATTGACATAATCCAGTTGATGCTAGAGGATAAACAGTATACAACAATAATAAAGTTACGAACTAAAGCCAGAACAACACTGAAGTGTTTGGTATAGAATACACTCTGTATGATTGCTTTACCAAACGTAAATAAAGACAACGACATGATAAGGAAATTAAGCAACAAGTACAGCAGCCAAAACCCATCACGTCCGAAATTACACTGACAAATATTTTTAATTATGCCTAGAGGAACATTGTAGTAAAAGCCGAAAATTTGTAACATAAAAATGAAAGGTTTCATTTCGTGAGGTACCGCACTGATATTAGATAACAATTTCATTATAAAATTACGTAACAATATTAATTAGCAGAACAATAATTATTTCCATGTGAACTTGTGTGAAGTCCAATAAGTTGGTACAAGGAAACAAACGTTATATTGACTTAATTGCTTCAAATGTTAAATAGGTTATAAAATATAATTTTTATTAGAACACATAATAACAAATTTGTAGTGCTTTGCGTTCGCTATTGTGACAAATAGTAAGTCATTTGAAGTACATTACTCAATGCAGGAATTCGTTCAATTGTTCAAATACAAAGTAATCGAATTAATAAATCAAAACTTCCGTCTCATTTTTCATTTAAACGAGGTCAGTGACTCTAATGGAACCCCCATTAGGAAAATTTAATTGATTGATTTTATTTTGTGTACTCACTAATACAGACTATGGTCATAAATTTCATGAGTTTTTGTGTAATCCTCATCATTCAATTTCTTTCAATTTATATGTCCCGTTTACTTTATTTCTTCCCTACTTTTAATATCTATTTGAAATAAACATGTCTGGCCAGTTTGATTATATTCAAAGACGTGTAATTGTTCAGAACCTTAACCTTAATGGTAATTCCAGTGATATGAAAAGGTTTTGACAGCAAAACAATAGTCAGTAGCAAGATATTTTGCAATTGTATTATGGTGATGGAGGCAGACGTAAAATTTAAATAAAGATATAGCATAGTCTTTCGTTGCCAAGATTAACTGATCAACATTTTGGAACATTATCGTTCATCCGATTTTGTTCCATTTGAAATATTTAATTTCTATGAAATGTGCGTCCAGCCTGTCAATGTATAATTTCATATCAGGTTTGTTTTGTAAATATAGTGTTCAGATGTTAGAATGAAACTCAAATACTATTACCGCTATTTGTATTGTATATGTATATATCTTTAGGATATGTTCCGATGTGCTATATTGCAATGTACTTGATAAAAGTATGAATTATAGTTATAACCGATAATTTGTTAAGTTTAGTATAGGGTATAAGAAGACAATATGAAAGTTGAATTAACTTTTTAAAAAAATAATTTATATTTTTCAAGGTTAGAAAAGGTATTTCAATTAAAGGCTAAGATTAATTAACAAACTGGTCTAATTTTTTATACAAAATTTCCTTATTATTTTTTTCTACTTTTTATTAATCTTCATAAAATATGATGTTTATTCTTAAAATGTGTCTGAGACATTTGGAAATATTTCACTTCTAACCCAATATTTTAATTTAATTTAACTATTAACCCGTTTACATAATAAGCCCGTCTAATTTAAGGAAGAAATTTTTTTTCATCTGTAATTTAGCATCTCTCTTTCAAGCATATTTGCTTATAAATGTAAAAGAAGGTAGTATTTTATTTGTAACTTAAACAAAAATGCTAAACTATTCGACATGAAGGTAAAATTTATGTTAAAAGTACTAACAAAACTAGTAAATAGTTATTTATCCATATTTTAAATGTTCACACATGTATTATTTCATTTCTAGTATTAATGAATGTCGCATTGAGTCAGTGTGAGAATTATTCGTTGAAAGGGTATTGCCAAGTCCAGTTACATTGGAGAGGCGTTGTTGTCGTTTTTCGGTTTATTCCATCGTCTTTATTACTGTTTTGTTGGAACAAAGTTCTTTTCGCGGCTTATAGTAGAGCGAACTGGCAGAAATCGTTATGTAAGGAAAAAGCGTTATGCCCCCTCCAGGCGTCTGCTCCCTCTCTTTCTCTCTTACTCTTTCTATTACATACGGTTGTGTGTATGTGTGTGTGTGTGTGTTCGCGCGAGTATCGACATTAGAGCAGCAAGCATTGTGCGCGATTATCTGTATAACACAATTCTAAACAGGTCTTATATTATTATTAAAATGTTTATATTATTTTTTTTACACTACTGGCGTTCTATTTTAAGCCCGTAATCTGCCAAACCGTTTGCAATTCGGTATGCATTTATTTGCATTCAAAATTATTTCTGTATCATTTATTAAATATTAAAAATTTATAAATTACAAAAAAATTTCGGCAAATTCATTTATTTTCATTATAACTTTAATAAATATTTAAAATTAGTAAATTGTCAGCATAGTCATTTATTTTCATTAATTAATTAAACTTTATTTAGATTTATTCAGTAAATTTGAATAATATGATAATCAGAATTTAAAATAAAATAATAAAAATAAAAATAAATGTTTTAATTTTGATTATTACAAAATAATTATAAAATTTATTTTAAATTTTATTAATTTATTAACAAAATTAGAATAACTAACCTCAAAAAAAATAAACAATGAAATTTTAATTTTTAAAATAACTAAATTTGAACTTTAAATAATAAAATGAGAAAACATTAAATTTTTGGATAAACAAAATTTAATGTTAAAACTAATCTCAAGTTTTAGTTTTTAATTGAATTAATTTTGACATGAAATTTAATGTTCCAAAAAATAATTTTTTTATTTATTCAAACAATCTAAATAAAGTTTTTTTCAACAATATGTATAAAGGAATACGCGAGCAATTTCTTGTAATTGATTAATTTTAAGTATTTTGTTATTGTTTTTTTTTTAATTCGCACGGGATTTATACTGTGTCATTATTGCAATTTTATAATGGAAGGAGTCAAAATCTAATCACAATAATTATTAGATTTTGATCAGCAAACGTACAGTAATCGCGAGTGTTATAAGATGGTATGTCACTACATGGTGGTGGGCAAGGTTGTGCGAAAGTAAAAGTCTAGAAAGACAAGACTCGTTAACAACAATCGTGTATGCCTCGTCATTCTAAAATTTTAGCACCAAATCAGACACTAAAAGATCATGAGTAGTTTATCTCTCCATCACACACAAGTGTTTGAGAAGGTGATAAGCTAATTAGTGTTGAAATTGAGGAATCCCCGTGCTAGCACGAAAGATTGACTCATACCGAACCCAACGTTTCGGTATGAGTCAATTTTACGCATGGAAATTGTTGAATTCGCCCGCATAACACCCATAACTTTTTCAGTATGTACAGACCCTTCATAATGATGACGGTCCGGCGCGAGAACGTTTTTTTAATTTGATACTCGAATCTATAGATGTAAATGTATTATGGACGAATTAAGCTTTTTTTACGCGAGTTAAACTTCACAACGTGCCTAAAATATATTTTTAAGATTGCACTACACTTACACGTTATTAGTGACACTTACCATCAAGTGGTGTCCAGGAATAATTGGGTATGTAATAAATAGGTTTTCTGTTATCGAAGATCGCTTAACAAGGGACTATGTCCAATAGGGTGGAGTAAAAAATACATTTTTCCAATTTTGTTTTGGAATAGTTATATAAAGTTGCCAAATGCCAACCTCCATAAAAAATGTAAAAAATATTAAACATTGGTCGACATTAGCGCCGTCGAGACGTGGAAAATAAAGAAAAACCTATTTCGGGGCTAATTTCGAGGCCTACAAAACAAAGCGAATTTATCAAAATACGTTCCTTGTATCAAAGAACATATCACTATATACTGAACTAACTACTGAAATCAAACACTTCATTATTTTACTACACTTTTGTGCTGTGCCAGAGAGGCAAATTGCGGGGTGAAGAGGAGAGGGTGGCTCGCGCCAAACTGTGATTTGCAGTATTTTTTTTTTCAATTAGTGTCGATAATTATTTCAAGGTGAAAGGTCGCGTTCAGTTATTTTGAAGAGTTCTTATTGATTTACGTTTTTTTACCACGACTTCTACGAGAAAAAGGTAAAATGTGCCAGATTTGGTGAAAGTGAGAGTTGAAAAGAAATGTCTAACCCATATACGAAAATATGCAGCAATTCTACGATTTTTACAATATTTACGAAGATAAATAACACGATAAATACATATTTTTTCCTTACGCTAAGAGTAACTCCTACATGTGAAATTTTCATATTGAATTTTATTTTTAAAAAATCTGAATTTTTCTCTTTTGAAGTTGAACGGTTTATGTATATATTTTTCAAAATCAATTAACTCAACTAGTACTTCTACGATAATGCTTCTAATATTTAGTTTCAATCAATTCACTTTAGACATTGTAACTTTCAGAACGACCATTCTGTCCTTGTTCGTAAAGTAAATGTTACCTTACTTAATTATCTGTTTTGGCGGACTAGATCAATAAGTGCATATTATATACACATATTTTACGAAAAAAATGGAGAGTTCATATCAATATTGTTTGGTTTACCTTAGCTCTCCAATTTCACCCTTTAGCCTCCATAAAATATTCGGGTACCAAATTACTACAAGAAGCATGTAATCAATAATTCTAAGATATTTATTTTACTTGACATTCATTATAATATCGATATACCAATATACACATCACCACGTACGACCTGGCTAAAAATGACATGTGAAAAAATGGTTTAGTTTATTGGTCGAATAATTTAAAAAGTATACACCATGATATGAATTTAAAAAGTATATACATGCAATTTAAACTCGGATAGTCAGACGATGTATAAGTGTTTTTGGTTCGTTTGAAATTAAAATGTTTCATATCTTTTACAACATTTGTACTAGTGCCTTAGGGTCTATGACGCAAAAGTACAAAACGAAAGGTAGGTCAGCTATTAGTCTGACCCGTGCATCGAGGTTTCCGTACTTTATTTGGACTAAAAGTATTTTAAACATAGTTCGTTGCTAGTAGGTATTTTTTAGAAAAAAAAACAGTATTTTATAATACCTAATGTAATTACATTGAGGGATATATATGTTATTGTAAATATCTCAAAGACTGACATCTGTAGTCATCGTTGTACGTTTCTTGCAACATTTATGTACGTTTCAACAATGATTTATTTTCATAATGTTGGGTTCAGTTACTTCAGGAATAAGGATAGGTGAATAATATATTTTTGTATAGTTTTCAGCAAATTTGAAATGAAATAACAAGACCTACTGCGTGTTGAGAAACCTTACAAAATGCTGATGAATTTGTCTGTTGTCTATTACTGCTGGAGGAGCTATTCGATGCATCAAAAATGTGACTTTTTGAAGTTTTTGAATGCTGAATTCGAGTTTTTAGCAAAAGTTCTTACAGTTTGTGTTATTAAAAAAAGGTCAATTATATCATTGTGAATATTAGTATAGAAGTCAATCTGAGAAATTGTATGTCTCCCTTCATTGTCTCCCTTCATATTTCACATTCTTCGCAAGTCTGTTTAGTTTTTGCCATGATATTCTTCGCTGAATAGTATGGTGTTAATTTATTTATCATTTGTTTTGTTCCTAGGTGGCAATAAGTAATGTGTACTTTTTTTTATCAATGTTTTGGTTAATCCTTCTGATAGTATAATTTTGTTTCTTCCTTTATTTTTCTTGTAGTATATTTCATCTCTTAGTATAAGTCCATTTTTATCTTTTTGTATTTCTTGATTTGAATTTTGATCTATTTTTATTTCTTCTATAGTTTTTAAATTTACCACTTTCAAAGCATCATCATCATTATTTTCACTTGGATCTAGGACTGGATTTCTGCTCAAGCAATCTGCCTCTATATTTGTTTTTCCGGGATTATATTTAATTTTGAAATTGTATTGGGATAAATAATATGTTAGGTCTCCGAACTCCAAGTCAGTTCTTGCTTTAATATTCAGGTTTTCTAGTGGTTTATGATCAGAATACACCGTAAACTCCTTTCCCATAACCAAATGCTGCCAGTATTTTATAGCTTCTTTTATTGCTAAACATTCTAGGTATATTGCCTTCTTCTTTTTTTGTGTATCTGTTAATTTTTTTTTAAAATAAGCAACTTGTTTATTGTCTCCATTATTATCAGGTTGTTTTAACACTGCGCCTGTTCCTTTTGCACTTGCGTCTGTATAAATGTTTATTGGTAATTCTGGATTATAAATTTTCAGAATTGGTACAGAGCACAGTAGTGTATTCATTTTATCAAATGATTTTTGACATTCTTCAGTCCATACGAATTTCACATCTTTCTTTAACAAATTGTGTAACGGGTCCAAGATGATAGCACTGTGTGGCACAAACTTGTGATGAAAATTTACTTTTCCTAGGAATTGTCGTATATTTTTTCTTGTTTCTGGTATTGAAAAGTCTTTTACTGCTACCAAATAATCTTTTAGAGGCCTCACTGAATTGTTTTATATTATGTGGCCTAAATACTTGGCATAATTACTTGCAAATATGAACTTGGTAAGTTTTAGTCTAAACCCTTCCGTTTGTATTGCCTCCAGTAACCGTGATATATGTGATATATGTTCTTCAAAGGTTTTTGAATAAATGAGTCATCTATGAAACTTACTGCAAAATCAGAGAGCTTATTCTTTCTCATGATGTTAGTCATTATCCTTTGAAAAATGGCTGGAGCAGTTTTTAGTCCAAATGGTAAGCATGTTCATTGAAAATGACCTTCCTGAGTAACAAAGGCCGTTTTGTACCTATCCTGTATTTTCAATGGAATTGACCAAAACGCTGAATTAATATCAAACGTTGAGAAATACTTACAGTTTACTGTTTTTGTCATTAGATTTTCAATCAATGGAAATGGCTGTGATTATGGGACTATTATCTTGTTCAATTCCCTGAAATCTATACAAAGTCTTGTTTTTCGTTCATCTTCCTTTTTATAAGCCAGAGTTACTGGGGCAGCAAACGGGCTATATGATTCCTTCTCTTCTATCTTCAGCTATACATCTGTATGGACGTTTGCAGCAGTATTTATTCACCATCAGGTCAATATGAGCTTCATAATCTCGTACAGTGCCGACATCATATTTATCCTTAGCAAAGACAGTCTTAAATTTGTCTTTGAGCTCGTCAATCTCTAATTGTTGTTGTTTATCTAGATGATTAACGATCTTTTCAAATTTATCAGTTTTAATATGTTCATTGAAGTTTATATCGTTTTTCACCTTCCCCATTCTAGGGCTTCCTAATCTTGGTTCAGTTTTGTCTCCTAGTACATCAGGAATGTTGACATTTGTATCGTTTTTTAAATATAAGCTCTTCTTTCTGACCTTTTTGTGTTATTTTTAAGTCTTCATTTTGAATAAGCTTGAATTTTCTTATACAATCTAAACCAATTAGGAAATCATATTTAAAATGTTCTTTGTCTATGACAAAAATATCCATGTTTTGTTTTACATTATATATTTTAATTTTTAATGTAACCATACCTTTTGTTTTTTTCTCACCATTAATAGTCTTTAAATTTACTATTTGTGTATTATATGTACTTTTTTCTTCATTCCGTATATTTAATAATTTAGCATTAATTAATGACACATTTGAATCTGAATCATAAATTCCAGTTACTTTCACAGTGTCATTCAATAGTAAATTTATTTTTATTAATGGTGGCACCTCTAGTTTTTTGGATCTTTGTTATTCAGTTCTGTTTCTATTTCGGAGTTATTTACTGTTCTCACTATTGATTTCTGAGTTCTGTCTTTAAACCAGCAATTCTCCTCTGGGTGATAGCGTTTCCCTTTTTTTTCATTGGCACAAATTTGGCATGGTTTTCTTTCTTCAATTTTTTTTGTTTAAGGTCAGAATTTGTAAATCCTTTTTTTTCATACTTAGTTTTCCCAACGAGGTGTTCTAGTTTTCCTGTTTTATTATACAAATTTTCTGTTTGTTGCAAAGTTTCTCTGTCGATTTTATCGGCAACAAAATTAGGCAAGCCGAATGCTATGAGATCAATAAGAGTCCCAGTATCAATGTTCTTCTTAACTTCCAGTAGTAATTTCTCTTTCTTTAGAGCGTACTCGAATAACGGACCTGGTTGGTATTTAAAACCTAGAGCATATCTCATGGATGACCAACCTTTATTTGCAAATGTCCCACAAAAGCATTTCTCCCATTTGTTCCACTCTGATTCTGCTGTTTACTTTATTAGCATACAGTCGTACCAATGTACACTTGACGACTCCATCAAATTTTTCAAAATCTCTTTTTTCTTTTTGTCTTCGTTGACTTTGAAACGTTCACATTCTTTATTAAAATTATTAATCCACTGGTGGGCATTAGTGGTTTTACTTGTGAACTTTTCTATCATAAAATTCTTCGCTAACTTGCCTAGATTTTGAGTTTCTGATTTTTGTTCTTTTTCTTCGAGTAATTTTTCTAAGTTTTTCCAAAGAGTTGTTTCAGCCACTAGATTTAGACTTTGGATCACTTTCACGTTCTATTATTTCTTCTAGATAAACATCATTAAACTGCAAGTTTTGAGCCTCATCCACATATGCTTCCGATATCTCATCTGTCAAAGTTATCCAAATTTTCCTTGTTTGGTGTCTTCTTTGCAAAGTTTTTTTTTATTTTGGCATAGTTTGTAGTACTCATAATTGCTTTGTGTTGATTCACTGGTTGATATTCCGGTGGTATTCCATAGATCTGATCACTAGTTGTGGCAATTGAGGTTATGCCAAAAATGTTGGTTTTTCCCTCGGATGCTGTCTTCACACCAAAATCAAATCTTAACTTATCCATTATTCTCTCGAAATATATGCAGAAAATGTTGTTTTATAATGTTCTTATTGGATTCTGTTTCGAACTTGTTGAAATAAAGACATAATTGCGTTTCTGTGGATAAAAGATTTATTTACTTGTAAAGCGTTACTTCTACAACTTGCTAGTAACATTATCTTATAAACTAAACATTTACTCGCCTGTGAATAAAAGAAACAAAATTTAAAACCCTTATTTCGGGTTTATCATCTGAATTCGACTGTTAAGCTTTTTACAATAAAATACTGAATCAAAAACAAATCTAACCTCTCAAAATCTTTTGACGTTTGATACGAAAGGTAACAGCGACCTCTATGGAACTTATCATAGATAACGCGGCAAAGTTTAAATGAAAGGATACCTATAGGTTTTCTTTACATATATGTATTTATATATATATATATATATATATATATATATATATATATATACATACATTCAAAAATATGTCTGTGTGTATGTGAGTAACTATTTCACTAAAATGATTTTTCCCGTAAACTTTTGAAAGAGTTTCTTATGCCTGTAGGGAATTCATTCGCACATACAGACGTTCTCATAATATTAAATACTTTAGATCTTTACATATTCTGAATTCCTATATATTTTCTTTTGAATCTAAGTTACGTTCTAAGTTTTTCTTTGGAACAAGGAACAAATTTCCAAATTAGGAAGCGCACTATTTGTGCACGTGGTTTCACAATCGTTGGTCGTATTGAGCTGTAATTGGGGGTATTCAATAAAAAATTAAGAAGTCTATTAAATTTACCTTTATTTACGCAGGATTTACAAAGTATGCTATATTTATCGGAATTGTTTAATGTGAAATCAGACTCTTTTCTTAACCCGATTATGTTCATCATAAACAGTTAAGTGCAACTACTCAACAATTATATATCGCCCAAGTTTTGAAAAGGTTTAGTTAACAAATGTGATGTTTATTGTATGTATATATGTACACACACAAACACACACACACACACACACACACATATATATATATATATATATATATATATATATATATATATATATATATATATATATATATATATATATACGGTGTCCTGGAAAACATTTCAGACAAAGAAAATTTCATGACGTAAAACATGAAATATTTTTGTATTTCATATCAATCCATGATACACATTTCATGTTGTTTCACTCATTTCAGTTGTGGTATATTCGGTCGTGTTTTCATTCCATAACATAATTTTATATAATTTTATACGTCTTTTCCTATTTTATGTATATTCTGTTTTAAGAACTATTGCAAGTTAAAAAATTAGACTTGCTTGCTGTGTATGTTAGGTTTTAGTAAATATTTTAATTTTATATTATAAACAGTTAAAATATTAAAAGGAGGGAAATAAACATTTAAATATTATAGTGGTAAATGACCGTTAAGTTTAAAATAAAAGTAGCTCAAAAATTTTTTTAATAAGTATCAATTATAGCCTCAAAAATTTTGTGGATTGTTTTCAGTGTGAGTGAAACCTAACAGTCTGAAAAGAAATTTGACAGAAAGGAAGACGTCGTTAGCTGTAGATATATTGCATAGAAAAATATTTCTTTTAAATTGTACTTACTTAACAGACACTGATAATTTTTTCACTTTAATCTTTGATTGGCCTATGTAATATTATGCGTCTTATTGTAAATACAATCGTACTTTCCTAATTATCGACTTAATCAATCATTTGAATATTTCTATTATTCATATTAATATTTTGCTAATCCTTTCGCGTAAAGTCTCTTCATATAATCAATCATTTGAATATTTCTATTATTCATATTAATATTTTGCTAATCCTTTCGCGTAAAGTCTCTTCATAGGTCGATCGATAGATACACTAACATTTAAGTCTGAACTATAAAACGAATAAAATAGTTATCTCTAGTTAAGTTCTCACCTATACATAGTAAACTATAACGTCGATAAAACAATAATCGTTCTATAGTTTATTTTACTAATCAAAAGATGTTCGTACGCCAAGTATGAGACCACACATGTGTTTTCAGCAATGCTCTGCATCGTCATTGAGAGACTTTAAGAAGTTGCATGATAGAACGGGGCGGCGAATTATAATATCGTTAACGATTTTTATTAGTTAGTAGTCCTCGTGGGCAACATTGGATGGGCTAAGGTTTATCTTCCGATTGTACCAACCAATTAGAAACGATTCCTTGTCTTAAAAGCCATGCCGACACATACGCAAAAAATAGCCACATGTTCCAAAACTGCTTTACGTTATTTATTTTTTTTATTAATAGTTCTCATTTTAAGTATTGTATATAGATACCTTAGATTGGATTAAATAAGCATGTATTCATAAGATAATTCTTATAGGTATCAATGATTATATCAGATTCGGGAGGAATCACACAAAGAAAAGATTTAGAAAAGATAATTGTTTAATAATTTTTTTTATTACCTTTACAAAATGTAGTTTTAAACGTTACAAAAAAACAAATTTCTATCTACAAATTTAGCGATTCATCCGGCAAAATTATGAACAGTGTAAGTCCTTTTTTCTCAACTATTTTTATGTCGCGAACCACGAAAAAAAACAAAAAGTTAAGTAAAAAGCCTTGCGACCCCTTTATTATACTATAAAATTAAAATAATATTTCAATTAATTTAATGTTAATAATTTTCAAGAAACTAAGGCTTAATCAATAAGCTGTAAATTTATTTTTTAATATTGTTATTACCTGTTAATATTCAATTTTGTGTCACTTCATTCATAACAATTTTAATAAATGAATGTCTTGTATGCAGATCTTATTTTTTGGACTGATTCCCGGGACGGACTCTCTTTAATAATGAAAGAGACCCCAGGTTGAGAAAGGATGTTTTTAGCGCAGAGTATTATTACTTGTGCACTTGTGAGCAACAATCAGTGAAGCAACGCGCTTTGTCGTGTCGTTTTGTCAATATATCGTGCCGTTTTTAAATTTACATTCAAAGTGTTTCGATTTTCTGGAGTATTAGCGATTGTTTTTGGTAATTATTGTTTTGATAACTTATAATGTCCACTGTGCGCTTTTCCAATTCAGAATGTTATGACATGCTGATGTGCTTAGGTGCATGTGATTGCAATGCTCGCCAGGCGAATGTAAGGTGTTCGGCTATTTATCCAAATCGCGCCAAAAAGCCAACTAAACAGACCGTCGCAAAGGTTGTGTAGTCGGGTTCGTAGTACTGGTCAGGTAATGCCTTCGTTTGATAGAGGACGCCCAATTAATAGAAGATGTCATGCGGCTGAAGGTGCTATCCTTGATTAATTTGCCGAAGATCCTACTCGCAGCATACGTTCGACAGCCATGTCTCTTAGCTCATCGAAAATGCTTGTCGGAGATATGTTGAGAGAAGATGGACAACATTCGTTTCACTATCGTGCTGTGCAACAACTGACCGATTAAGATTTCGTCCGACGTCGTAATTTTTGGCAGTGGCTCATCCGCATGAATAACGATTCCCAAAAAATTTTTCGATGCATTTTATGGTTAAATGAAAGTACATTTATGCGGCAGAGAATATTTAACGTGCATAACGAACACTACTGAAGCCATAAGAATCCACATTTAAAACGATCGGGAAGTTTTCAGCACAGATGGCATTCAAATTTATGTGCGGGAATTTTGGGTAATCAGCTCGTAGGTCAATTTTTTGTACCTGCCATAATAACATCGGATAATTATTTGTATTTTTTGCATAATGAAGTGGAAGATTTTATTTCTAATTTGCCTTTGAGTGTAGTCAAAGATATGTGGTGGCAGAACGATGGAGCGCACCCTCACTTCAGTATTCGTGTACGTGATTATTTAAACGAGCAATATTATCGCCCCTGGATAGGGCCCAGTGAACCTGTACCCTGGTCTTCGAGATCTCCATATTTAACACCACTCGATTTTTTTCTTTATAGTAGCGTCAAATCTTATACATTCTCAACTGAATACCTGGACGAACAAACTTTACGAGAAATAATTACCGACAGTTTTAATAAAATTAAGAGATGTACTCAAACGGTGGATAATGTTACTAATTAAATTACAAGGAGAACGTGGTTATGTGCAGAACAAAACGGAAACCATTTTGAACATCGTCTTTAAAACTTCTTAAACAAATAAGTGTAATAATTTTATATGAACATTAAATTAATAAAATATTTGTGAAATAATTGTTACTAAAAAGCATTTTCTGTGGCCTATTTTACAAACGTGAAAAAAGTCATGGATTGAGTGGTTTCCGCGCGACTGCTATATAATAATGTACTCACCCACATTGATATTATTATTTATTAAGTTTTTAATCATTATATTTCCTGTTATTTAAGCAATCAATTAAACAAATATACTCGCTGCGTATAAATTACTTATAACATAATACGTAACATCTCGCACGGCAGGTTCGCAGTCTTTAACCCGAGCGGTGCTGATTGACGTGCGCAAGTATCGTGTGTATAAAATAAATGTCAAATAACTATGACCATTATTTCGAGTTTTGGGAAAAAAAAAATATTTTGAATTTTACAATCATCGAATAAAGTCTTTCTTTGTCCGACATTTTTTCCCGGACATCGTGTATATATATATACTGTGGGGAAAGTCAACGGCTGCTGTGGAGAAAGTTAACAGCTGCACTGGATTATTTCATTTATTTTAAATATATTTTTCAATCAACGTCGTCATCATTTTAACTTCTCCATTTGTCCATTATATATCGATATTTGAACGATTATAATGATGTTAGTCAGTAAAGTGTTGAATATCTGAAAATAAAATAAAATTTGGTAACCATATATTTTTTGAATTTTTTGGTGAAAAATTGGAATAATTATCACAAAATGAAGAAATATATTTAAACGCCAAAATAAATAAAAGAAGATGACCCAAAGTGAAATCGTTTAATGGATTGTGATAGAAACCAATCTCATCGTCGAAGAAGCAAATTCACCGAAAAGCACAAAGGTAAAATAGCTGAAGGAATATCAAAAGTCATTTATGCTTAAATAAGTCGCTGTGCGCACTTCTTCTTTGCTGATAAAAGACGATAAATTATATCCCCTGTAGCAATCGCGTAATTCTATTCACCTGTATTTAGATATAATCAGATTTACTTCTTCAATGCTACTGCCATTAAATTTGTACTCTTTTTCGATTCATACAAAGATATGATATTAAATCTACTTGCCATTAGCTCACAGAAAGGTCTCCTAAGAAGACAAATTAATTGCGTCATCTGATTCTACTTCTTTCTTTCCACATAAGATTGGTACCTGTAGTCGCTTCTTTGTTCGTTTAATAAAAATGTAAAACTTTCTGTAAGATTCAATCATTTTTTAGAATATATTTCTCAGTCCTTCTTAATAATTGTATAGGTTTAATTAGCAATTTCCGGACAAACGTAACTTTTAAAAATTCAGAAAAATATTTATTTAATTTTAATATCAATAATAACAGTGTATTTAATATAATAATTTACCGGATATTAGACAGAGAGACATATGACTTAAGGAGAAATTAAATTTCTTTCACGGACTATTCATGTGTAACACAGAAAAACGCCCGATAATTAGGTGTTTATTACCAAAATCATTCCGACTTACTGTTTACTTCTAATCAAATCGTTTCATAATTGCATGTACGTAATGTTATTTTAAATTTTTTTAAAGTTTCTACGGATCCATTAGCACTACAGCCACGAACTAAACCACATTACTATAAGTGAAATTATGTAAAACAAAAATAAAGAAATAAGTAAACATTTTATACTAACCGATAGAATGGTACCGTTATCGAGTTTAAAAAAACCGATGGCCGTTATTTCTACTGGAGTGAGGGCAAGTTGTATTGAAAACCGTTTTATCTGAAATCAGATTAAGGTACAGTCCGTAAATTAAAAGTTTTCTTTTTAAAAATGAACATTCATTAATATCGTAGTCGTAAGTGAAGCAATATATATATATATATATATATATATATATATATATATATATATATATATACATATATATATATACGGATAACATTAAATACAAACGTTATATGCATATTATTAGTAAGTGTTTACAAAACCGAGTTGGACAATTCAAAAAAAAATATTTTTTGTCTAATTTTGTATTTAGAGGTGGCTCCGATGTACGATAAGTTAAAAATATATAACCATATTTTTGCTCGCGGCATCGTTTGCATGGATCTTCAATTAAGACCACAGGATTTGTGAATATTATAATAATTCTAAATTCTGGATAAATACGCGTTGCGCTCTCTTTTATTACATCACAATAAACTAAAAAATCATGCGTTAAAAATCAAAATAAAAAGAATTATGCGTTATAGATTAATCGAATCGAAGAAGAAGTTGCTCAAAGATTCAATGGCATATTCTGATAGGCTTAACGGTGAAACTCAGTGGTATGAGCTCGATTCTTTCTGTTTGAAAACAGCTAAGATACGTTTAGACATATCTTAAAGAAGATTCATTACCAACAAAGACCTTACCTGCTGGAGCAAGAAGTAAAATTGACAATGAAGAATAAAAGTGATGCCTTTAAAACTGACTGGCTTCAAGATTGGGCGCTAATAACATGAATATAACTAACAAAAAAATAGCAAAACCTTCTGCAACAGCAGCAAAAGCAGAAAACAGTTTCTTTTTACAAAATATTTTTTAACTAGCAATACCACGTAAGAATTCGACGAAAGACGTAAAATGCAAGAAGTGTGTGAAGATATGTCCGGCAAACTGTTCACCAGGATATAAACAAAAGGTGGCAAGAATACTACCAAAAATGAATACGTGAAAAGTTTCCGTCCGAACTTCTAAACCTAATTCCCTAACGAAAAGCATTATTGAAAAAATAATAACGTCAGAGTTAAGAAAAGTCTTAACCAAAATAAAGAATAAAAAGACAATGGAGCTGCGATGTCTCGGACATGTGAAGAGTAAGCAGCGTAATAGCTTCCTATAAAAACAAAGGGGATATGGCGAATTGCGATAACTATCGTGGTATTAGTAACGTCTCATATACTAAACGTTTGAAAATTATCTATGCAACCGTCGAACCGACTAAATAAAATTCTCAAAGTCACCTTTAACTAATGCGGCTTCGCCAGAGGAATGGGAATGAAAAATACAATGCACAGCGTGAAGATTCCGGTAGAAAAATATAGATCGCTGAAAAAAGACCTACATTTTGTCTTTATTGACCTACAGAAAATTTTTGTTCGCATATCTAACTTGTCTCACGTTCTTTCTTAGTTCTTACTTTGAATTCGTAATTAGACTTAGAGTATTG
This sequence comes from Druceiella hillmani, assembly GCA_039881145.1. Classification (NCBI taxonomy): domain Eukaryota; kingdom Metazoa; phylum Arthropoda; class Insecta; order Lepidoptera; family Hepialidae; genus Druceiella; species Druceiella hillmani. The sequence continues at coordinate 6,196,206 of JAYKKI010000110.1, read as the reverse complement.
CATACTCTTGATTAAGGATAAGGATTAGTAGCCTCTTAGGCCAGATTGATAAATTCGAATTTCAGCAAGGATCCACAGTGAGCCCATTATTTTTTGTTCTAGTTTTGTACCATTTCATGGAACTTCTGTAAAAACTTGCCCCTTGGAAATTCCTGTACGCTAATAAAATACTTCATTGCCGAGACTCAAACAGAAGTGCAAGAACAACTAAATGCATGGCAAGAGACTTTAAAGAGGCGGGGTCTTATTGTGAACGGAGATAAGACTAAATAAATGTGATGTCTGAAATTAGCGTTAATGACGACCCATCAGTGGTGATTGAAAGGAACTTCTCTAAATAAGAAGGGCATTTAAGTATTTCGGTTCAGTGGTGACTCCCAATGACAATCTAAAATGACATCTAACACAGAATAACAACTGCTGACCTCAAAGGGAGATCACTCTCCGTATTATTGTGTGACGTTAGAAGACCCATCGAACGTACATTTAGTTTACAAGCCAGCAGTATTAGCAGTGCTGATGTACGGGTCTTAATTCTGGCTTGGAAGAAAGGTTGACAAAAAACAATGTACGTCACAGAAATGAAAATGCAGCGTTAAGTCAGTGAAGTTAATGGATTGGAAATATTTAAAATTAAATATACTCTTATTAGAGGAAGATTCAAAGTTGTAAAGACTGAGGACAAGCTGAAGGAAAGTTGGTTACGTTGGTACGGACAGATTATTAGGCGCAATGAAGACCATATGACTAGAGCAGTAATAATAATCGAAGAAGGAAAGAGAGGCCGAGATTGAGGCGATATAAAAGCACTATTGAAAAGAATTTAAGGCTATGGGCATGGATGCAATAATTATACAAGATATATTATTGTTACGAAAACGAACGAGGAGGGCTGACCCCAAATGAGATATGGGGCCATAGCCAAGAGAAAGAATAAATATTACTAAGAGAAAGGAGAAATACTACGATGGTCATGGAGTCGAAAAAAATAAGTCATTTCACTTACGCAAATTGACTTACTGTAACAGTAATTTCTTCAACTCACTACACAAAATATTAGGAATTAAAAATGTTAAAAAAATTAAGAATTAAAGTGACGTCTTCGATTCAAATGTCATTTTACTGGTATAAATTTTAGTGAATATTTTGTTACTCCAAATAAAGGTGAGAATTTAAATTATTACGATATAATACGCTAAAATTTGTATTATATCGAAATAATTTGAATTATAAAGGTAACGACGTTCAGAATATAGTCAATTTTCAATTATATTATACAAAAAAACTTCATACGAACTTGCTGTGAATAAGTTTGTTGGCAAAGCACGACATCTAACCAAACATACCGCATACATATGGTTCTCTATATGTGCTTTATTTCGTAACTAGGGCATTCTAAATGTGTGTTTTATAAACTATCAAAACATCAAAACTCACTGCGTTCATGAGATCATCGTCTGATACGTAGAGGGCCAGATTATTGACGATCCGAGGTGTGCACCTTACCTGATTAATGTTTAGATGCAATGGTTATATTACTATAATTATAATTAAGGAAACGATAAAAAAGTAAGAGAATTTGTTTAAATGGGAAAGTGACAATACAATAAATAATGAAAATGTGCACAAAGAATATTGAATACTTATTTTATTGTCAAGTTATTATTCTTGTTTAGAAAAAAATATCATTGATTTGCTGACATAATTTTCATACAAATTAAAGAAAATATTCTTTTTAACAATTAAATTAACCGAAAGCACATAGGTAGTAGAAATGAATATAGTCAATAAATAGTCTTCCACCTTCTTCTTGTAATCATAATTCTCTTTCAATTGGAGTTATAATTGTAAAAGAAGTGTTATGAAATTCAAAAAAAATATTGACCATTTTCTGCACGCACATTAAGCAGGACACTTCCAATAATTTCATAGCTATATTTTATTTATTCAACATAGAGATTTTTAATTTCTCAAACCTAATATAGAATTTAATGAGCTGCATTTTTCATTATAATATTGGTATGCAATAAAAATCTGATTGTTGAATTTCCTAAGCTAGAAAATGAAAATGTTCTAATTTAATCTCAAATATTCTCTATCGATTTAGGTCTTGTTGTGTATTCAAAGTATTCTTACCTCCTCAATTAGTCCATGAGACGTGCTGCTAATGTAAATCAAATTTACACCCGCCAAAAAGTTTATGGCAAAAAGACTCAAAAATATATAGCCCGTAGCTTGAACAGATTTGTACGTGTTTTCTTGCATGAGAATAAGGTAGAATACAAATATTACATAAAAAGTGTAAACATATAAAAAAACGAAATTTACAACTGTATTCATGAAAATTTCTCCAGAAAACACAGAATTTATTTTTTCTATTAATGTGATCAGTTTCAAATGATAGTTTCTAAACGAGTTCAACGTTTGCATGACGTCTTTTGGGTAAAATGGTTCCGTAGTTTTTATGTAAAAAACGTTTAATTTTCTTTCCAATAAAACAATGTTTGAATTCAAAAATTTAGTTCTAAACCAAATAACTTCCATAACGCAGCAAATCTTGACAAATGTCAGGAAATACGCGATGAACGCTATGTAGAAAACTACCAATTCAATTGCAGTAATGGATAAATTAGCCTTTAGAAAAGCATCTATCGTAATAAAAATTAACCAAATAGCGACGAAGACTTTTGTTTTCCGTACCGATCGCACGCCGGTAATCCACCATTCACATTCCGCGTCTAATTGTGAGATATCAAGCAATATTGAATCAAATTTTCTGCTTTTTACTATTGACGTAATCCAGTTGACGGAAGGTAAAAAGCAGTTCATGATGACGATAATAAAAATACGAAGTAAGGCATCAAAGGTATCAAAATATTTAAAGTAAAACAAAGCGTATATAATTGCTGTACCGAAAGCACACAAACACACTATTATAATGAGAACGTTGAACAATAGGCACATTAGGTCAAAGTCGAAATCTTTGAAATTAACTTGATTTAGATTTTTAAGTTTATCCTGGGAAACGTTGTAGTAAAATCCAAGAAGTTGTAAAATAAAATAATATGGTTTTAGTTCACCAAGTACAGCCTTTGCATTAGTTTCCGGTTTCATTTTAAAATAAAGATTTATCGAGGTTATATTACGGAAATGAGTATTATTAATATGGAGTATTTATCAATGCCACTAAATATAATAATCACTACGTGTAGACGAAAACTAATACGTGTAGACGAGTTACGAGCTTATTGTATTCCATCAAATATATTTTGAAATGAAATGGGATAAAAGTATGTTAGTTACATGTGTTTTATGCTTCTCATAATAATAAATTGTCATTAAAATAGAGACCATTAAAGTACTTTATTCAGTCTGTAAAATTTCCATGACATTCAATGTAACAAAATCAATATATTTAATCCTTCACGCCACCCTATATTCGTTTGGATATAGCAGCAATTATCGAAGACTGACTGTCAATTAATCGCATTGTGCCGCAGCTTGTTTATCGCTGGTAATGTCTCGTATTGCGACAGAAATAGGTCATATAAGTAAATACGTACATATTAGGATTTCTCTTTTTTCATTGGCTTGTACACTATTATCACTTTTACCATAAACGAAGTACCATAATTAACATCTTAGTCTGGACGATATCCGTTTATTCTTTGTTATTCTCCATAACCTTTTCCTATCAATGTGATCCGTATGTTTATTTACATTTGGCACCCAAATCTGAAATGTGCTTCAGTGTTCATTTAAGCTAAATAAACTAATCAAACATTCTTTTTTTCTTCTTTTTCTCTCATTTCTTAAAAAAACACTGACTCTGTTATCAACACACTGTACACTTATTTATACTTTCATTTGACAGCTATCGCATTTTGTCCTTTTATTCCGTTCCGGGTCTTTCTAAAAATAAGGAACCTTGCAATTTGTATACAATTATTAACAATTTATAGTACAAGTATAACAATTTATTAACTTTTGGTTGTACCAACACCATTTATTTGAAATTTGTGTGTTGTGCATGGCTCAGGCAGGAGACTTAAAAATGCCTATTCCAGGAAAATGTGAAGAAAAGCTTTCCCTAATTGATTCAATCATTGGACAATCACAAGTTCACGTTTCGGTCTCTATTGAAAGAAAATTCCTATTACGCATTTTCGGGTCTGATAAAAAAATTCTTTTGAAATGAAAATAACATTTTGAAAGATCACGATTTTAAAGAGCATCTAATTGAGAAACAATTTTATTTAGTAGAGATACAAATATGACCATATTTCTAGAAGGAAAACAGTCATTGAACGTGGGGACTTGCAAATAGATAAAAGAAATATAAAATAAATTTACAACAAAAATTATGAATAAAATGGAAACGGAGAGAGAAACTAAAGTACACAATAATTTTATTGAACATACTATGGTGCTGTAGAATTTAATCACGTAGAGAGTTCATGTCCTTTAAAGTGTATATTGCATTATAAATATTTTAGTATCACATTTGAATTATAATATTGTGACAAAGTAAATCCTGTACTTGGAAAATATTTGAAATAGAGTAATTGATTTAGCGTACAGGAAAATAAAAGAAGGTGGGAAAACTTTTTTTAGAATTTTTTTCGTCTATTTATAGGTATGTTACATTGTCTGTCAATCACAAAAATGTGCTGCAAGGATTTGGATGAAAATTGGTATGGTAATAGTTTAAAACTAACAACAACACATCTGAGAAATAAATTTTTTTATTCAATTTTACTTGAGTTCCATAGTTTCCATAGGACACAATTCAACAATTTCATTTTAGAGGGAAAATTTTAATTTTTTTTCTCACAAACTATTTAAGCTATTGACCAGAACTTTCATATTAATTCGTTTTTTTAATTGTTTATTAAATAAGCAATACGGACAATTATAACATGTACTAATATATATATATATATATATATATATATATATATATATATACATATATATATATATATATATATATATATATATATATATATATATATATACATATATATATATATATATATATATATATATATATATTTATATATATATATATTGATGATATTCGTAACTATAGGTTATGGTTGGTTACAAATCACTGAACAGAATGTTACGACAATTTCAAAAAACGATGAAAATTGAGATACAGACTTTGCGCTTTTTACCACTAGAAACGAATCCAGGGGCTCTGTTAATATAAATTTTGTGATTATGAAAAACGTATAAACATTTGTTATTTGTTTCCTCTCCGTCATTGTCTCACTGAATATTATATATTTACTTATATACTAAAACTAAAAAAAACCTGTCAAAAGTGTTCCCTACACATTAAGAAATTTATAAAATGTTTAAAGTTACATAATATTCCTTTTAAACAAGTTAAACATATTTAATTTTAAAACGAACACATATTGACTATTATACCTTTACAGAAGCATACTAAAAATTATTATTGAATGTAAATGAAATATTTTTGGACTTTGTCCTTTACCTGTACTATGAGATCTTGCTTTTTGCTGAATTTCACGCTTCTAGCTCTCCTGGAAGTACCATATACGTTTTGATTTATTTGTGAGGGTCAAAATATGCGGCATAATTCGTAGTTTCTTTAGGGTTCCTCTTGATTGTTTTGACTTAGAAGCTTGACTTTTTTACAACTCTAAGCGACTGTATTCGTATTAATTTCAACTTGATATTTCACCGCGATCCTAAGAAAAATGCCAACTTCTAATCTTAATATACCAACAAACGGACTAATCTTAACATACCGACAGACGGACAAAGAAGTGATCCAATAAGGGTATATTTTTTCCTTTTGATGTACGGAACACTTAAAACCAATAAGAGGCACAAAACCAATAAGAACACTTAAAAACAAACAAGGGATTGTTTGCACTCGTTACATTTATATTATCATATTTCGATTACACATAAATATTGACTAAGTTGACGCTTTTCCTTAGTGATTAAACATCGTATGTAACTGAAAAGACTTATTAATATCCACCGGCAATACATTTTTCTGAATAAGACACCGGACAATCAAATTAATATTATCTATACTGAAAAGAAAATCAAGTAAATAAATAATAAGAAATTTGTTTACTTGATTTTTACTTTTTGACATTCAGCTCCTAAGCGGTGAAAAGGGGTGGCTATATTTATTTAAGAAAAAATAGTTAAGGTATTTTTACTTAAATTTGTTATTAATTTGGCTTTCAACGCAAATAATATAACAACTATTAAGCATTTGTCCGAGTTCAACCTCTAATGGGGTAAAAGGAGTGCTAAATTTGTAGGGGCAAATAATGTAACCAGCATTAAGTATTTTTCGAGATTCACAATTAAGGGGTGACAAGGGATGGTTAAATTTGTATGGGAAACAACTGTTACTCTTAATCAAATTTACCAAATATTTTTGTTTTAGTAGTTAGGTAAATAAGACGGAGAAAACGTTTTGTTTATTTTTATATATATTTTTTTTAAAATACCTTTTTAAATATGCATTTGAAATGATGAATAAAAGTTTTTGATTATTCAAAACAATCTTTTCTAATGACATTTTACATTTTGATATTATACAAATATTTAAAAAAATTATGTATTTTCTATATTTGAATTATCTTCATTTTTCTGTAAATATTTTATAAAAGTAAGATATATCCACATAAGACTTACAAACTGATCATGATGAGAATACGTCAAGCCATGTGGGCGTATACATGTACCTTTGCAAATTATAATATATTTTTGTCTAATTTTCACCAAAAGTGCAGCCTCATAGATTGGACGTTCTTGCGTATCTGACTTGAAAGTTTAATGTAGAAATCACATCTGAGGGACGATACGGATATATGTAAATAATATGTATTTATTGCAATAGTATATATCGTATTGTAATAACATGTTAATTATTGCAATGAAATGGAAATTATTATAAATGACATAAATGTTATCCAAAACATGTGAATTTCAGTTTTATCGAGTTAATACTGATCCCGTTTTATTTGTCAGAAAACTTGTACAAAATAACGTTTTAATTGTTCGAAAGCTCCCTTCAGGACATAATTTACTAAAAAAATAAAAAGCTAAAACTATGACATGTGTCGGTGTTATTTTGTTCAACAATATTATTTCATTAACTAAAAAGTCACAATAACAACTTCAATAAAGCAGATTATAACAATAATGTGCAGGGTAAAACTTAAAATGTCGAACAATTATTCATTAATATAATTTCGTGCAATAAGTGAATCTTAGAAAGTGTTATTGTTTTTATCCCTTATAGTGAAATAGCAAATTGTTTTGCAAATTTCTTTGAAATAGAACACACGTAATTAATCAAGGGATGAAATAATTTTAGTTAAATTGGTATAAAAGTAATTTAAAAAAAAGGATTATTAAAATAACTAAACTTACTATTATTATTCGATACGTTATTTTATAAACTATCCGCTTCGTTTCATACACAACCAATAAAATAATACCTACGCGTAATTAATTCTTAAAACTATGTGTAAAACTATGTGATACTAAACAACTTTTCGTCAGACACGCAAGAACGTCCAGCCTATGCGGCTGCACTTTTGGTGAAAATGAGATAAAGATACATTAAAGTTTGAAAGGGTTTATATATACGCCCTCGTGGCTTGACGTATTCTCGTGAATAGATCATGATCAGTTTGTAAGTTGTATGTCGATATGTCTGTATAGCGCGTTTGAAATACGCCACTCCATTATAATATTGTTCATTCGCTTATTGATAGCTGTTTTAGTTTATTTATATTTTGTTACTATCATCTATATCACGCCAAAAAATAATTTCTTAGTTTCTGAAAGACTCATTGCCGATATGTCATGATAAATTTTGTGACAAAGTCAAATAAATAAAAAATGCATTTTCGCCTGCCTATTTGGTATAAAGCAGGCGATATTTATAGTCAGGAAACTAATTATATTAAAAGGAATTGTAATATTTGTTTTTAGATATCCCTTTAAAAACTTCACTTATAGTGTTTCCACCGTTAATAACTTCATTCCATGTAAATGATATTATACGATGTAAAGTTTATATTTTATTGCGTTAGTTTTACTTTTCTTTTGATAAATTTACATAAACTTTTAAGAGATTGTATAAATTCTAAAAAGGTAGGTCGACTTATAATTGTAAATATTTTAGAGATGATTGAAAGATAGTTACTAGCTGTAATCACAGTTCAGTTTCGTTTTGATGGAACATTGTTTTTGAATTTATTTAATGTGAGCGAGGCTGAACTCATGTTCTGGTTGGATGTAAGAAGTTCTAAATAAGTAAAAAAATAAATATAGTTCATTCTCTTTGTAGTTAGAAAATAAAATTTTAATTAATATATTTATTTCCGGCCGAACATAAATCAATTTAGTTGTATAACTATAAATTGGGCAAATGCTTGAAAAAGCGCACAGATTTACAAAAATTTGAAAACTCTGAGAATTAATAATTTTGAATCCGAAATGTTGTGTATCAATTTTGCATCATTTGTTGCGTCAAAGTTTGCAAATATACAAAAATATTTAAGTGTAGATATGACATAGGGCATAATAAATATAGGTTTTAAAATTAAAAATTAATTTATATTTAAATATATATATATATATATATATATATATATATATACACATATATATATATATATATATATATATATATATATATATAATATATATGCGTCGCGCCACAATCGGCGGACAACTCGCGGTGACAGCACGAGCACAAGATATTTGACACCGTGAGGATTGAAACCGAGTTTTCTTTTGGAATCCTACAGAAAAGCCTGAACGGACGACAAAGAAGAAAGCATGGAAGATTTAGGAAAAATATTTTACCCTATTTGGGAAGATGAGACAAAAAAAAACAAGAATTTGGTACGTTTATTACTTTATTATTTTACTATGAATGTATTACGTATGTAGGTATATAAACTGACAATAACATCCGGTACTTGTTATATATAATATGTTGGTTATTACAGTGGCGAGGAACAAAAGATAGTTATATAAAATGGCGTTCCCACGGTAATTTACGGTCTCCCGTAAAATATGTTTTAAGTGATTACGGTGTATTTGTTGCATTGAAACAAGAAATCAATAAAATCTTACAGTAATATCACCGTTATCATTTTGTTGCAACTGTCATAATATTTCTGTAACGTTTCTTAGTAGCATATTTGTAGCTCCAACATTAATATAATTATCAATAACGAATTTTAAATGCAAATAATATTGTTTATCTTACCTCAAAATAACCGTCAGTCTCTCTTCTGGAGTTATAGCCATTGTAAATTGTGTATCTTGTTTAGTTACATAAGTCTTCGTCAAGTTAAGCAGTTCATCGAATGATTGAACAGACATTCGGTAACACTAGAATGACTTATCTGGATACTGTCTTAGTTCCTCGTACAAGTTGTAAAAATGCCCTCTACTTTATCTGGGAGTATTTAGGGGATGCACACAATATTAACGTTTTCTTTTAACTTGTTTAAATAGCTATAATTTCTGTAGGATCCATTTTACGTCCACTCCGTGTAAAGGTAGGCAGTTAACTGATAATCCGCAGAAAGTGGCTGTCATATTCCTTTGCGAATTTTTCTCAATGGGGATTCCGCGACGGGATTTCCGTGCAACGTGGCGCTGGCGTAACACTCTACTACTAAAATGGCTGTGATCTACGGACGTACAGACGAATATGATGAAATTATATTTAGTTCTTAATTTGACTGGGGAACACTAAAATTAGCCTTAAAATTATTTTGTATTCTTTGTTCAATTTATTCCAACCATATCTATGGTTGGAATTTTGACGGTCTTAAAAAAATTAATAGAATTAGGGACAATTCCTTTATTAATTCCTTATTTTATAAATAATGATTAATGAATTAACTGCTGATGATAAAATACTAAGACAAATTTTAATTTTAACTCCTTATAATAATTAAAACGTGACAATAAAAAAATTAAGTTTATAAATAATTGCTGGGGTATGTTTGTAAGTTTGGATTTTATTAAAAGCCATTCCGTGTGGGATTGATTAGAAAGGATACAGATATGATCTCTCGTATAATATTTTTAATAGCTCTTCGATCGTACTAATGTGGAAAGTGTTTTAATGTCCATCGACATGGTACTTAGTCATTAAGTTCTAACGTATACAAACCGCAAACAGGGGTTAGTTTGATCAAGATGGACTACATTAAGTTCAATAAAAAGTTGGTAAATCTTTTAAGTGAGAATAATAAGATGCAAGCGACGCGGGTAGTGAGAAATACATTATTTACTGCAGTAATGACAATTTTTGGAATGAAATGAATGCCTGTTCTGAAACTGAAATTCTCTAAATATAGTATTTATTATGGAACTTACATATTAATACTTTTAGCTATAAATACACGAGTACAATACGTTAATCAATACAAAAATATACCTCATTTTCGTCGCCTTCTATCAAACTTTTTTGGATTGACTTTGCTACACAGTTATCTGTTAATTGAATATGATGAAAAATATAATCAAATGTTACAGAACTTGCAAAGATTGAAATTCAAATACAACATTAATAGTAATATTCGGAAGAATAGTGTGAATAGATTATTGTCTGAGGCGATATTCTATATAGCAGCTTCTATTATAGAAATTATTAAATTTGAATCATATTATATGTATAATTTTGTCAATTCCCATAAATTATTTTTTTGAAAAACTGTAATTTTCTGTGACCCGTTTTTTCTCCCAAGAAGATTTAAGCCTGCCTGCTCTTAAATCGTTGCATTTTATTATAGCAATTCTTGAGATCTAAAGAGGATTGAAACATTCAATAAAGTAGTTAAATAATGATATAAACTTTTCAAACGAATTCTGTCACGTGATTAATGTAAAAATCGTATCAAATTATGATGTTAAATTTGAAAAATTGAAAGAAATTCTCAAATTTCAACTCCTCCATAAAGATTGAAATCAATTGGTTCAAACTTTAATGAAGCTTCTCGACGAATACGCTATTCACTTTAGTTGCTGATTTTGTGGAATTGCTTCGATTCCTCTATTTCGTCGTAATTTGGCAAACATTTTCAAAGATCATCCAGATTTTAATTATATAGACAAAGCCCTTAAACAATATGTCAATTGGATTGGTCGAAAGATTGTTCAGTTTTCTGATAGTTAACTGATGTCGCCTCATCGATTAAACACGAGGTAAGTGAAAAGTTTGAGTTATAAAATATTCTGTCTTCTTCGCAATAAAAGAAGTTTAATAAAAAAGATGGAGTTAAGCATCTGATAAAATTGAGAGAGGAAAAAAATTACGTAATTTTCATTATTTTCTCTCTCTGCTTCTCTTCGATATTCTTATGTCCCATATGATTTCTTGTAAAATCACATTTCGATTATTCTTTATTAAAAATTGCTACAATTTTTAATTTGAAGGATTAAAGGCCACAAGGCTTTTGGTTTAAATGTTTTATTTTAATCATGCTTTAGTTTTTAAACTTTCAATTTTAATAAGATTTTTTTTTCATTACACCCTGCTGCTCATGTGTAACGTCGGATAGGTGGTAAATTTTATCATTGGCCAATAGCAGTGTTTAAGTGAACTGTTATTTTATGAGCCTGCACCCTATATTTTTAGATGAATCTGAATTTTAAATAATATATCTAAATCAGGTTAAATCATAAAATCGGGATGTTTAACGACGCAGATTTGCATATCTATCTTTGCATATATTTTCAAGGAACGGAATCAGTCATATGAATGCAGATGGCCTTATCTTCTACACAATTTGTATTTTTTCCCCAGTAACTTTCACGTTATGCATTCATACTAATATGTTTCTCACGTAATCATTCTTCAGTGAAGTTTTCCCTAATTGCTTTTAAATTAATCGACAACTTTTGATTAATGTACAGTTTAATTCAAATTGCAACTAAAAAAATATAAAACGGTTGTATTTTTATAAAAGTCTTGAAATAATTGTGTTAAATTATTTTCTAAAAATTTCAAGCTATGTATTAACACATTGGTTTTAATAATTGCAGTCATAAATATGTATTTTGTCAACTTACTTAAAAATAAATACAAAAAAGAGAAACGAAAAAAGTAGCGCAATGCGGGTTCAAATCTTAGATTATTAGTTTAGTAATTTGAAATCTTGAATATAATTCAAATTATGGATATAATTCAAATGAGCTATTAATGACTGATTGGATTTCATTTCAAGGTAAGCAAACGTCTAATTTAATTTAATAGCAATATCGGTCATTCAATACTCCCCACGATTTTATAACCAAATAAAATTGATTAACGAAAATTTGTTAACCAAATAAAATTGGATAACGGCCAAATTGGATTACCAGATTTGATAGTTTGACAGCTGCAAAATAAAATATGAAATTGTTACTAAGAGTACTTAGAGAGCTCGCACTTCACGAATTCCCCAATAGGCAATGTGTGCTCAACAATGGGTAAAGATGTTCTCTGGTACAGCCAAACATTGGTTTCAAAGATTCAAAGAGGAAAATGTTAATGTCATTCTTTTGTTTAAAAAAATTACGATAAGTAAATTTTTAAACTTTTTGAGCAGCCATAAGAGCAGGGAGACGTTGAATTTGAACATTACTTATGAAAATTACGACTAAACTATATTTTGGAATCTTAATTACATGCATTGTTTTAATTTCTTATAAAACTCATTTTAAAAAAATGTTTAACTCGCAAAGCAGCTACCTATTTCAAGTTTTTATATCTTATAGATAGCGAGACCAAAACGTGATGAAAAGATACCGACATAGATGAAATGAACAATGATTTTTATGTTTTGATAATGGCTAGTTTAGATAGCACTTACAAAGCAAATAAAGCTCAGTTTAAATGTGGCTGATGTATTTAAATACAAAGCAACAATCTTGAAACTATTACTACGGAATGAAAAAGGCAGAAAATAATTTCTGAGTATATCGAGAAATATGGAACGTGAATTTACTTCTATTCAATATATAAATTAACTGCCATTAAATTTATATTTGGGACCATTTGTACATTAATAGTGTCCTGTTAGTAAACTAAGCTATTATTTATTCATTAATCATTTTAAGAATTTAACGTAAATTACGCACATATTACTTATTACATATATACGTTTGTCACGCAAATGGAACTCCAGTTAAATCTACATTCTGTCCGTACACACAGAATATCCTATTTAAATATGCATTTGAACCAATTAAATCGATATAAATATTATCCAAAAGAAATGGAGAATTTCTTATTCGTGCTGAAGGTGTTCGGTTTTATATACCCGCCTTTGACGGTCAAAAACAAAATGTTGAGATTTAAAATCGCCGGAAGAAGTGTGTGGTTGATGTTGCTCGGATGTTTGATGTGTGTTGCCGGATCGACATTACTCGTGTTGCATTATACCTTCTTTCCTCCAATGCATAATCCTTATGACTTCTTTTTTCGCATTGCGGGGTATATCGCTACATTTCTTGTAATTATATCATTTTTCTTTACATCTATCAGTTATGATGACCGCTACTCAAATATACTCCATTCCATCTACGACCTAGATAAAAATTGCAAATGGGAAAATAAGTTTTTCGGTCGACTCGTACTATCAAAAGAGTATACATTGTTTGCTACTCTAACAAACACGGGTTTTATATTACTTTGCATAATTCATTTTCGTTTTTTAAAAACAAAACATATTTTATCCACGATTGTGAGTTATGTATATTTTCAATTCGCCGGTCTAATATTTAGTTTGTCAATCATAAAAATGATAAGTTTATTCGACCTTATATTCACGCGAATCCAAAATTTGAATTCCAGATTGGAAAGAATAGATGACTGCAATGAATTGACCCGAGAAATCAATATTTTTAAATGTTACCATCACACAATTGTTGGCATAATTAATCGGACAAATTCAATAAATTCGATCTTATTATTTACTCAGTTTATTTGTAGATTTATTCTTATATTTACATCTATTAAACCCATTATAAAAATTATAATGGAATTACTAAACGACGCCTCATATTTTTCGATGGATTATAAATTATGGATTATTACATTTTCTCTGGCAATTTTACAACAGTGGGTTGACGTTGTTGTTCTTGTTCGGAGCTGTGATCGAGTAATCGAACAGGTATGGAAACTTAAATTTTTGATCTGCGAAGTAAAATGCAAATCTGGTTTTTGTTTCTTTATTACAACAATCTAGTAGATTCCAGAAACTAATCTTTGACATACCATGATGAAGTTCTGTACCTTAATTTAATATGATTATGCCTGTGACTTTTCACTACAGGTCACGATTACTTATAACATTTAAAAGGCTTGAGGGAAATTTTTAAAAAAGCTTGAAATATTATTTATTACTATTGTATGTACTGTAACACTACTTTTCTTCTTCTTAATTACACCCGGTTTCATCACAAAAATGATATGTTGAAATTAATTTAATTTTTTGCAGCTGATCCTCATGTAGGCATAAAATTGTCCGCTGATTTACGCAGCGTTTAAAAGTATCAATATTATAATGCTCAAACTAAATTTTTCTAATTGATTACTTGGTTTATTGGTTTTGTCCGCTTTTCAGCTCGATGTGGAATATATGAATAAATACTTTAAATAAGGACACACTTTTGTTCTTATTTATATATTCGCTTTCAATTTTGTTCATTTATCGTTAAGTTTGTTCGTCTTGTGAAATGCAAATATTGCTGTGAATATATTGCAGGCAGCCATATGTTTTATTTTTATATGTTTCTACCTTTACGGGAAGTAACATTAAAACTTTTAAATAGAGATAAAAAACATAAAAATAGAGATAAAAACAATTAGAAATTTTGGTATTTTTTAAAATTTTTTGAAATTGTCTCCATGACACCATTCATTATTTCATTCCACCGAAAATGAGGTTGCCATCTTCTTTCTAACACTTCGTAATCTCTTCGTTTTTGTAGATAACTCGGCCGCGTCAGCCTCTCATTTTCAGGTTCGTAACAGTATTTCCAGCTTTAGTCACCCGTGCTTGCATTGAACAAAGCATTTAGGTGACGTTCATCTAATTTTTCTTACTTTCAAGATTCCAAAAACCGTGAAGCTCTTTCTGAGCATCGGAAAAACTATGAGGTGTCCACTTAGTTCCAAGCTTCCTGAAGTTCATTGTGCAATTGTCTGTACTCGATCCTTGACCAGTAATTTGCCCAAATCTGAAGGCAGGTTAATTTTTTGTCAGTCTTTTTTGTCAGTCAGGCACGGAATTTACAATCTTCAGCTGTCAATGTTGAGGGATATGGCTTACGCAGATAAGTACTGAGATTGATACGACTAGGATTTACTTCATTAAAACTGATGTGAGCAGCTGGATCTTCACAATAAAATGCCAATGAATTCGGTCTGTCGATTTTCTGATATTAAATTCGTCTCGTCATGATACATAAAATTTTTAAAGCACTGACAATTTTTAAAACCCAAATAAAAAAAATACTTCACTAAATCACCAAGGAGTTCGGTTTTTAACTTTGAATACTTTGAATAAATTTCAATTACCATTATTACAAATTAACTTTTCTAAGCACTTTTACTGCTACCCCTGGATTTAGTTTTTTTCTTAAATATAGATATACATTTTATAAAATATTTTTGTAGGATATCATGTAGTTCACAATTTTTTTGGCAATATTTTAACCTAGAAGTAATAACTAAAATTTTAAAAAACAAAACTTTTTGAGTAAAAAATTTGAAGATGCACTAACGTTTTTATAATTAAATTTTATGAAAAAACATATACACGTTTTTGTAGAGAATTCTGATAAAGAAATCGTAATTACTTAGTTTTCAAATCAAGTACATATTTCATTTTCCTGTGCCTTAAATAGGGATAAGTCAAATGTAAATTATGCATATTTGTCCTAGTGTTCAATAATTATTTTAATTTTTATGTCTAGTATTTCAACTTCTTTTATATTTTGAATTCTTATTACAACTACGTAAAAGCAATAATTTTATGAAAATGTAAAAATGAAAAATGTTTGCGATAAGTGTCCATTTACCTTTGATTTTCTCTTCTTTGAAGTTTTGTGCGACTAGTAGAATTAGAGATAATTTAAGTTAAGTAGGTTTTAAAGTTTTCTTCAAAAATACTTGTACCTTTTTTTATTAAATGGATATTAATGAGAAATTATAGTTTCTCAAGTTACCAACATCAAATTTTCATTAGGTCGATATTAGTAACGTGATGAACTGGAGTTTAAAGACTTTCTTTACCAAACTTCTTTTCTGCGGCTCGTAAAATTTTAATGATTAATAATTATACGTGTAGAAGTCCTTAACAAAGTAACAAATAATGTGAATTTTTGCAAACAAAAATTAAAAAATTTTATTGAGATTTGAGATTACTGGAATATAAAATAAGATTAAATTCATTCTTTTTTCACGGTGGCTAACAGAAGAGGCTGATGAATCCAAAACTAGGCTTTATACTCGTAACAAATCCCCTACGTGTGAAGAAAATAAAACCGCTGTCTATCCAAAATGCGAAGCCCCTTTTCCGATTATTTGGTTGCGCATTATTTAGTTTACTTATTGTATTGTTGCTATTGTCATATATGTTTTATTTTGTTTTGATCATGTTTTCAAAGAAATATTTCCTAATCCAAAAAATAAAGTTACAAATGGTCTATTTACTGCTTAACAAATATTTTTTTGTCGTTCTGTATTGTATTTCAGTGTAACATCACCAGTAAACTTCTGCTTAAGCTGTCGATAAAATTTCAAGATAAGAACCTGGATAAACGGGTAAGGCATAATATAAAGACCTTAACAAGTTTCATTAGATTAAAAAAATAAACCTCTCCAGCATGCCTGAAACTCATATTACGTGCGTTCTATATACATCTATGCACAAATAAATACTCAAGGATGCATATTTCCACAAAGCTATTTACAAAAATTAATATTTCACGACGTGAAGGCGTTGCCCACTGTAGCCTTTACAGGCATAAAGCCATGGTGAATTATAAAGTAATCTTCTAGTCAGATTTTGTCAATCCTATTCCTTTTATCACTTTCGTCTGTATTACGAAAATATGTGGGGAAGGGGCGCACTTCGTTTTGCGTATTTTTTTAATATCTTTTTAAATGTGCAATTAAAAACCATAAAAAATAATTTATATTCTTGTAAGGAGCATTTTCGAACGATACTCCCATATAACGTGTAAAAAATCCACCTTTATTTACCAATCCTTCATATTTTAAAACCAAGCTACTAAAAATATACGAGTCAATAAGACATATTACTATGCTAAACTTCTGTTCCTATGTCGCGTATCAGACGATACCCCATAATTTCTGAATTTTAGCTATTGAGATATATGTGTATTAGTATTGTGTTACATTTCAACTTCGTAGGTTTTGAAAGAAATAGCTGACACTAATAGACAAGTGATTAATCTTAAAAGTGTTTCGTCTTCGCGTTTAAGGTTCGTAACCCTAAAAGTATGTAGACCTACAAAATTACTGGTTATTCCTAAAATCTTCAGAAATTAATTTTGTGGTAACATAATAAATTTTCGATATTTTAAAGAGACATGGTATTCGGTTGTTTCTATTTAAAAAATAATGCCTTCCATGCCTAGTTCTCGTCAGATGAAGGCCTGTTTTTGAAAAATAATGTGTACACATTAATTATTCTCGAATAGGTCATAAATCATCTGATACATGGCAATATGCAAAATGTTACGTTGGGTAATAAGTTTTTAATTCCGAGTTGCTGTCAAAAATTTTTATTTAAAAATGTCACATGTTACACTAAATTTAAGTATGTACCATTATTATCTACCAGCTGTTGCCAACTAGTCGGCAGTAACGATATGCTTTTCTCGAAAAAAATCCGGTGACTTTGATCCAAAAAACTGTGGGAGGTCGTTTTGTAGATCTTTTAACGTCGATTTTTTTCATGTAAATGGTTACATAGAGCCTTAAATAAACGGTAATCAGAGGGTGCAACGTCCGGCAAATAGTGGATGAGGGAAAAGAATCCAGCCGAGCTCCTCTACCAAGAATACGTTTTGCAACATGTGGTCTAGCATTATCATGTAGAAAATAAACTCGACCCTGTTAACTACTCAATTTGTTAACTAATCAATCCAATTGTTCACATTAAATATCTGCAATAACTGTAAATCCCTCTGGAAAGAACTCCCAATGAATAATGCTTTTGACATTCCTCCAGCAGCTGAGCATCAATTTTTTTGGCACTTATTTCAGGTTTTGATACTGAATCTTACGTTTCTCCAACACCGACCCATTATCGTTTTTGTCTATGGTTAACATATGTAACCGACTTCTCATCGCTAGTTACTAACTAATTCAGCCAGTCGAGGTTACGTTTCAATATCAATAACTGTTGACAGGTACCAACATAGGGTATCCAAACAGTATTTTGAAACTTTTTCCAATTCGTGCACATGTATTTCTATGATGATTTGGCTGCAGTGTAACTTCTCTGATACTTAACGAATTATTAATCGAGGATCCTCCTCAAGGAGCCATAATCGTTTAATGTCCAATTCAACAGGACGTTTGAGACGGGGTTGGTTCTCAAGCTCGCAGTCCTCATTCTTGAACTTTTTGAAACTAATCTTTGCCGTCGCGTAAGAAACCGTGGACTCGTCTATCGCATGACACATATTATTTATGGTAATTTTTGCATCGTATCCCAGACAAAATTCGAAAAGTAATAATAGCATTCGTATTTGATATCGATTTAAATCCATTACCTTTTATGTAATTCATTTTATGCTTCGGCGCTGATTCTTGTCAATTGATGCACTCTGACCTATTTATACCCTATAGTAAAACCTTCTAGAAGTTTTGAGAACCTTTCTAGAAAGTCCCAAAATTGAAGCTAAAAACTTACTAATCAACCTAATATATACCATCTTATACTTAACCGACAGGTCGACATGTTCCTGGTGCAAATCTTGCAGAGTTCACCTCGTTTCCACGCTTGCCACTTTTTCAATGTGGATAACTGCATTTTATCTGTTGTAAGTGTCTATTGTTTCTTTGTGTCATTTATTGAATATTACTGACGTACCTAAGAAAATATTAAAATGTTTGAAAATATGCGTTAAGTGGCGTCGAGCCACACCTTTTTAAAAATGCGAATCTGAAAATAATGATCATATGCCTTTTTACCTACCTGAACATAAAACATCGCAAAAAGCTTGTCTGAGTAATGTAATTTTTTTTTGATATTGAAGAAATTATTTCCTGATTTATTCCTAATTCTCAAACGAAATACGAATTCTTATTTTCTGTTGTTTCCACATTTTGTAGTTTCGGTTTTATATAAAGTTAGTTTAGTTGGAACCTATTCATAATTTCAATACTCTATTCGATTTAATAAAATTGTAGATATTTATTAATATTTTGCATAATTACATTAAACTATAAGAAATAACTTTAAAAAATTGCCATTCAGGTTAAGAGTTTTAATTAGTAACTACAAATTAGGTACCAAATTAATCTTAAAAAGTAAAACTGGATGTAAGAATGGAGCAGTGGTCGAACAGAATGTCGACTTTTAGTGCTCTCCTGTGGATAATGTATGGCCTTTACCGAGTTCACTAATGGTGCAATTTGAATGATAAAATTCAAACTCATAGCAGAAAATGGACATGAATAATTTTTTCAAATATGGATAATTTTTTTTCATTGAAGGATTTTTTTAAAAATTTATCGTTAAACATTTTTTGATACATCAGAAGTTTAACAATTTTCTAATCATTATCCTGACACAGTATCCAAATAAAATGAAATCAATATAAAAAACCCAATACTAACCTAATTTATTTGCTTCGATAACGTCAATTAAACCTAATGTAGTTTATATTACGGTTAACTGAATTGTTTAATTCATTTTCCGGCTTGCATAATCAAATAAAAGACCCTTCTATTTTCATTATATCCATTTCTATGTCCGTCTGTTTATCATACTCACGTAGTTTCTACAGTTTTAGATCTAAGCACTTAACAATTTAATATCAAGGTAGATACAAATTTCAATTATTGTATAGCTAAAATATTTTTCCTATTTTTAAGTATACCCCCTTATGTAGGGTGTAGTTAGAAAGTTATTTTAAACAAAAGTTAAATTTTCATTTAACAATTCTCAATTTTAAGGCCCGCTTGCCAAATCTTCGAATAACGTTCAAGGTCCCTCCTGTAATTTGTCAGGCACAAGTTTAAAGCTCTGTTGAGGAATTTTATTTGAATATTAAATTATTTTGGTTAACTTGCATCAACAGTTTCTTCAAATTCTTGAAATGTAACTAGCCCCAAATTCTATTATAGCCTTTTTGTCAATCTTTAAGTTTGACTTCCATAATTTTCATTTTTAGTTGGATTTATGATTAAATTATGCGGGTACGAGAATCAACGATATTCTGTCTTAGAAATTTTATTAAAGGAATACGGACAAAGTATTTTATTTGAAAGGAATACGGACAAAGTATTTTAGTAAAATATAAGGATTGTTTTTTATTTAACATATTTTATTTAAAAGAAATATTCGCAATACAATTTTAGTAATATTGCTGTGTATATTGCAAAAATTCTCTCTGGATTATCAAAATTTTATAAGTCTGATATTAAATATTATAAAACAAACCACTAGGTTCCGATATATATTTCTGCATCTCTGTATGTCTAGTATGTTGATTTTTCTACATACCTAGTAAATAGTTATAAAACAGAATAGTTAGAAAGGTTTCCAAGTAATCGGCAAGATTTTCGGTAGCCATAAATTAAATGCCTACAATTCAAGACAGTGGAAATGAAGGTTTAATCAAAATACCTACACAATTATCTAATTCACACTTTTTTCTTTTATTAAGAAGTATGATAAGGCTAGCGCTAAATAGCTGAGTAATATTATATGGTATATATTAAATAATAATAGGTTAATTCTTTCTAAAACCAATCGATTTATACCTGAGTTTGTTTTGTTTTAAATTAACTTCTGCAAATACTTTACGACAAACCTGTTTAATTGTTCTATTGCCATCGGACAGAGAATGTATATTGACGCTTGCCTTCTTTTGAATCTTCATATTAAATCTGCCTTCGTTTCTTGATTTTTAAAATATTAATGAGATCCATTAAATATGAACCTGTTTTTCATTAGAATATAATTGAGATAGTATAGCTTTATTCTTTGAGAAAATTAAATTTTATTGAACTTTTTTTGGACGTTGGCATAACATTATCTAGAAAAAAATAAAATAGCAAAAAATAAAAAATTAAATAGGCATAAATTTAAATTAATAATGTAATAAAATTATGTAAAGTTAAACGAGTACACCTTTTATCGACGAGTGGTTTGAATAAGCGGTCTGATCAAATTACACGCCCACTAAAACGCACACATTCGGACACATATGCGAGACATGCACACATCAGCTCACAAGCGCAAACCGCGCTATCACACTCACGTCTACACCCTAAGCACACGTGAGTACAAAATGCACTTCACAGGCACATTACCATACAAATCTACCTTTTACTGACCGCCAGAGGAGGGTAAATAAAATATAATAAGGATAAATCACCAAATCACAAGAAAATGTGTTTTTGACAATTTTATGTTTATTCAAAAATTACCTCGTCATTAAGTCTCACGACCAAGGTATGTACATGATAAGATCTATTAAAAAAAGCAATAAATAAACAAGTACGTACTTTATATTCGCTATGAAAAACAAACAAAATCATCAAACATAAGAAGACACAAATTAACATCGATTCACAAAATGATGTGTGACATCACTAACTGAAATATGCGTAAAAGTTAATTGGACTTGAAAATCCTTTTACGTTTTTCTACCTCAGAATTTGATAGTAATTTGGTAGGAATGATATTTACAGATATTGATACATATTCATGACTATGTATTTTGCGTTTTTCACATGTTGGTGAGAACATATTATCAAACTGTAAGCTTAGTTTGTAAACCACATTTTTGACGTATAGTGCTTGAAGCGTTATTATTCTGGTTTTTGTAGGATGGATTTCAAAAAATTTTAGACGTCATTTATTATAAAAGTTAGAAGCGAGAGTGAGGAAAGACTAAACAAAATATAGCAAATATCAATTGATATGAAGCTACCAATTATTGTCACTAAATTTTTGATTATACCTCAGTTTTAACAATTTAAGTGAAATGATTTTATTGATTTCAGATGATTGTCACACTCTTCGAGAACATCCTTATCGCCTACCAAACGGGTTAATTAAGTGTAATCACACAGAAAAATAATGCACTAAGATATGAGGCACTAGTTCCATTTCAACTTGCACTCAGTAACTGAATTGAAGTACTGTGTCCCACAATTAATGAGTTATTTTCGTTTGTGTTATAAAATAATTTAAAAAGCACTTCTTATTTAATTTATGAGAATTAGGAGTTTCACATATGAAGATTATGTACGCACAATTTTTATTGGTGAATATCTTGCTATTTTAATTAACCATCATATATGAAATGTTTGCACTTACTACTTGAATTACGATGGAAATTTTGTAATATTGTCGCTTGTTACGTTTAATAACTTCTCAAGTTTCATAATTGTCACAATAGCTTAAATTTATATTTATATTATAGTAGATATAGTAGATATATAGACATAAGAATATTTTATTTGTTTAACACTCATTTATTCTTTACATAATCATGTAAACAACATTGATCATAATAATTAACAAATCTTTCACTAAATTAAATTTATCACATAGTTTTAAAAACAGCCGTATTTTCATTTAGTTACAGAAAATTAATACAATTACATCACAACAGAATGTTAGTTGAAAAACTATTTCAGGACATCACTTGTTATGTTTATAGTCAGTCTTATGTAATTAATCACGTCTTTTTGTATTTTCAAAGCAAATCTAAATGGACACGTACGTAGGTATACATTCAAAGTCTTAAAAACTTTTATGGGGCAACTTTGTAAGTGGATAATATTCATCAGAATAAACGAAACGGTATCAAACGCAAAAGTCGGCTTTGCCATTGAATTACCATTAACTAATTGAATATACCATCTGACGGTGTAAATCTATGTCCCGTAAAAATTAAAGAAAGACTTATTGGATTGGAACCGGACAAACTGCGGGCTGTTTATATTCCACAGACAATATTGTTTTCAGTTATATTAGATAAACTATAAACAAGTGAATTTTTTTCCATGCTCTAAGTAGTGATGCGTGCAGTAGAGACAAAGCATTGTTGCGTTAAAGACATTATTATGGTTACGTTTTAGAAAGCTCAAATTTTAGATCTTTTTTCCTATATAACTTTAATAAGTCTATTGTCCTAGATACAAAATTGTCGAAGTATGTTTATTATATAATATCGGATTGGTAGAATTAACATTAAATTTTGAATGTTTAATACTGTCGTCAGTGTAATTCGTGCACTATCCCATTTTAATCGGTTTTTTTCAGGCTTTACTCCCAACCGTCCGTTTAACTGAATTTAAATAAAATAAAATAGACTTGGCATATAACTGACAATAAAACTTTAATTGACAGCGGATATGTGAGCAATTTTATTAGTTTAATTGTGACTTCTGTAGTATTTGTTACGGATAAGTAACAAATTCGTGTTATTTTCTACAAGGAATTAATGCAATGCATATAGCTCAAAATATCATTAGTGTTTAAGCAAGGATATGGCTATGAACATATATTACGCTAATGGTTTGAACAATTTCTGTATGAAAATTTAGATTTTCAAAATAGACCACTATTAAGTGTTTTGTGCTTGTTTTTTGCAAGTAACTAGTCATTGGAGTTTAAACTGTGTACACTCAGCTATTTCCTTTATCTTTCTTGGCACATGATATTTTCTAGACGAATACATATTTGTTGTCCCTATATACGTAGAGGGGTAATTTTCCGTATATATATAAAGGGGTATGTAGAGGGGTAATAATGTTCTCTTTTTTATGATTCCGTTTATTTTCTTTCAGCTTACACATTTCCATACTTTAATCCTTGATTATTAATTAGTAATGACGAATGTATGCAAATTTTCCTTACTTGCATAATTGCCTACTTTTGCATAATTGGTGTCGTAGTTCACTTTTTTAACACCTCGTCATGAGCAATCTACCTTTATTTTATTGTGCTCCCGCTAAGTCTTTTTTTCTTTTTTTTTAAGACGAACAATCACTTGAGGAGTGTGCTGAAAGTAACCACAATTGGTCTTACTTTGATTTTTTTTAATCCATGTTAATATTTCTGCGTCACTTTTGGTACTTTCAATTTTTGTTCGTTTTGTGATTATATTTGTATTTCACAGGTCTTTATAACTTCTATCACCTTCTTCCGCACCAAAGATTTTACACCTCTGCGTCATATGTTTTTTAATCTCCAGGGTTCACTTATATATCTCGAAACTACTTTCCTTGATTTTCTTAATTTCTCCGTGTATATTACTATATTTGTCACCAAGATTTTCTTTCATGTTTTTTGTTATTATCATTTCTAATATTTTTAGTGACTTTTAGGAACCTTTTTTAAACTTGTTCTGAATTCTCTCAAAAGCTGTTCTAAATTATACATTTTGAAGCACTCTTTCGATACATTCGTCAATCGAGTCAGTATTCAATTGATTATTCGACGCTAATTAAGTAAAGGTGCACTTATACTTTCAAACTCAAAAGTCTTGTTAGTTTACTCCTTTTTACAGAAATGACGCTATATGCAAAGCCTAATTAACCAGCGCACTTGTATTGCCGTGGAGTTGTTTTGGCTATATTCTACTCACCATTCCAGAGATGACACCATCATCATTCTACACTAATTTTGAGCTATAGTCAAAATCTGTACACTATTTGTCGAGTGGTGTTGATAGTACTTTAATGGTTCAGTCACTCTTTCTTAGATAGTACTGCACACGATTTATAAATAATATTGCAAAATAAGCAAATTTTGAATTGAAAAGGAATCTAGATTATAATTTCTTCATTATTTATTAACACTTTTTCTACAATACGGAATGTCGTAATTATAGGTTTATATCTTTGTTTTGATTGTCAGCAGTGGCTCTGTTTTAAACATGGTGATTGATTATATATTTCACTTCTTAAAATCTGATAATTAATTTCAAACTTTCCACTGAATGTTCCCTACGTAAACCCCAATCTTTGGAAGTGTACTCGTTCATACTATTAATTTAAACGCTATTTTAAATCAAATATACTATCAATAATTTGTTCACGTTATTAAACTAGAAATCAATGATTTAGACAAAACATTTTCCTTGGATCTTTGGGGCGAATTAATGACTTACTGTGGCGTCTGTAAAAGGTGCACAGTAATAACGGTAAAACATTTTCCATTTATGGTTAAATATGACTGAATAATAAGTTCCTAATGAAAAGTGCACACAACAATGAGTTGAAAATACCTTACATCGATGAACAGGAGGAATAAGGATGAATAAATAAAAGACAATATAATAATGAAAAGAAAGATTTAGCGAAATCTGTAGTTTTTAGGGCCAGGAATAGTCTTGAAGAGTGTATTTTGAACCACAATATGAATCTTGAAGAAGTAAACAAAAATTACAAGTCTTGACATTTCATAGCTTCTTGATATTGAGAGTCATAAAATTATAAAAGTGTATCAAATTTCTTTGTTATAAAACGATAAAGTTTACAAACTAATGACAGACAGATATATCTACTGATAACCAGAGCTCACTTTTAATCTTTTTAAATATGCTTTGTATATACTGAGTTCAGTGAAATCAGTTCAACTTTTAGTTATGAAAATGAAGCAGTGTTACAGGAATGTCACATTTGGAATACGTAGAAGTATATGAGTTAAATTTATTTCGTTAAGGATAACGAATTCATTATAACGAGTGAGTAAAACATTGAATTGAGAATAACATCATTAATCTCTTAATTATTTGTTATAAGAATTATTAAATTGTTTCAGAAGTGGAATAAGTAGAAATTACTTAAAAATTATTTCTATGGCTCCCGCTCAGTATATTAAATATTGCGATGATATAATGGTAACTTTGTAACTAAATTCTTTTCTTGACAGCGAGGTGATGGATTTGCTATTTTTAATTTTTAATTTCAAATTGCTTTCATTTTAGCAAATTAATTAAAACTGATGTAATATTCTTTCACATTTTTAGATTGGAAACGTTAAGAAAAATACGATATATTATATATCTTGTACTCTGTAAATTAGGGTCGCCCAAAGTAAAAACAATAATCGCAACCGTAACTAACCGGTTTCATGTGACTTTAATTGGACCATTCATCAATTATTTCGGAGTACTTTATGTCCCATCTTGTGATGGTATACCGATAAGTTTGTAAACAAAGAGTATTGACGTGAAAACGATCAACAGATTTCATTTAGTGAGAATACTTGGTGTAGCAATCGCTCACACCTTCCTACATGGGCCATTGAAGATTTGTTTGTTTTTCAAAAATGTTCATTTATGCTCATTATAAAAAGAATATATCATAAGCCTAATAATCGTACATAAAACTTTTGTCTAACTTTTCAACCTTTATTTTATACCAATTTTCCAATAAGTATAGTTAAATAAAAAATCGTGCTATTTAAAAATATGTGTTATTTAAAGTAATTATAATAATGTTGACAATACATCTATAAACAGAGAAGACTCAACTGAAGACTTAGGAAATACTATTCTTTAGATTTTTGCTTTAAAATAAGAAATTAAGAAAACTTGGACCCGAGGTTAGTAAGAATGAATAGACATTATAGATGGAAAGCGATAAACATATATCTGCCCATTGAATTAGCCACGTGGACTGTTTTCCTCAACGTGTTGGACTAGTCAAAGTATCATTCATTACATTTCCATGAAACCTGGCGACAGATTACGATAGAATTCACATGAATCAAAATAAAACAAATCATGAAAAATCACTCGAGATTATTGAACAGAGCAAATTATTTAGAAGTAATAAATGATAAAATATTGAAAAGAAATGGATATACCCTAATTTCTCAAATAATATTTTTTTATACTTTCTTTATTAACTCTATGCTAAGCAACTTGCTAGAATGAGACAAAAGTAAATTGTACATCTCGCTAATTATCAGTCGCCATTTTATTCGTTTGTAGCTGATCTGAACGAAAGTGATTACATATAAAGAAATAAATATTTTTGGTTGTTTACTTAAAAACATAAGTATACAATAAGGAAGGTTATGCTTCTGGTTGTACGAATTCCGATGCCAGGAGACTCTGGGGACATATTTTTGTCCTTACCCGCTTTCGAATTTTGTTCACGCAAAATTTTATTTAATTAATTTCTTTTTCCTATTTAGTCAATAAAGGAATATCATTCTATTCATTTATTCATCTCAATGAAATGGTCAAATTATATAAAATAAATCAGTATTTACATCCACGCCTTGATATATAACTAGAACAAAATCAATTACGCTCGTTTTTTGATAGCTACTCTCCCTAATCTATCAATAACATCTATTTCGTGAACATATGTATATATATATATATATATATATATATATATATATATATATATATATATATATATAAATATATATATATATATACGTATATATATATATATATATATATATATATATATATATATATATATATGCTTTGTGCGTGGATGTGTGCATGTGTGTGTAATGGAACTTATTTGTATGTAAGAAGTAATAACTTGTAAAATTCAGATTTGCAATGTTAATTTATGTTATATCTTGTTTTTGTCTTATTTCCAAAGAGACATAAAAAGTGATGCGTATTCTGGATGAAAAATCTATAGGCATATTAACTGGATTTCAGATACTAAATCATAGCTTTATTATATTCTTTTTGAAGCGAAACCTATAATATAAAGCTATCGATACACCCAAAGAAGTTGTTGCAACGTTGTTCCTTGAAATTCCACGGCATTTTTTATAGTGCTTTGCTTGGTGAAACAGCTGAATTAACAATTTAGTTTAAATTGTATGAACACGCTGTAAGGTGAAAGTTAGGGAATGTTTATTATATAAGTATATTTCAAATACGACTAAAATTATTCAATTTCAAAAGCGACAACATTATTAAAGGTTAAAAAAAGTTGGGAAGGACAGATTAAAGAGTTTAGAACAAAGGAAAATAACAATCGGCATAAGTTTATTTGCTGTATGTAATTTTCAGGTTTGCTAGTATGAAATTTACTGAAATGTCGGTAAACAAAATTAGTGGCCATCCTTTTTTTTCAGAACTAAAAGAAAAGAAACAAAGCAATTGCACCCGACTTTAATTTATACAATGAATAATTACTTTGTTCTAGTTTAAGATGCGTTATATTTTGCGTAAATAATTATTTAAATACAATGTCGCGGGTAAAACGGTTGTTAGCGAAACCTATGTCTTTACAAATGAAAATGTAACTGATAAATTTTTGTCATTGCTTTATAATGTCAATGTAATTTTACCATATTGCTTTAATGATGGCATATAATATTCAACCGTTACTCATGTTCCACAATTAATTTATTACAATTTTCATAAGAGAAATCTGTACCAATAAAGGTATGTACTTTACCCTTAATTAAATGTCAAACAATGTAAAGTATATTATTAAATGTTTAGAATGAAACTTTTACTTTGTTACCAAAACCCTTGTTTTTAGTGACTAGTAGAAATAAAACATGGCAACTTTCAGTTATTTATTTTTAATACATTACACACACACAAAACAAACGACGATTAATAGAAGCATAAGTAACTCACTTTGTGCAAAGAAAGCTTGTGTCGAAATTGCAGCACCAACTTTTTACGGGGCCACCGCTAATATAAGTATGGCAGAATTACTTATATGTAAATCTTAATTTCACTATATTTTATGACTCTTGTTATTTACTAACCAGTATAATGGAATAACTATTTGTAGATATGTTAAGTTCTGGTTATCCCTACAAGAAAGTTAAACTTTATATATGGAAACCAAGGACGCAGACGCTCTGTTATTTATTTCTTCGGCATAAAATGAAAGGCAGGTTAGCAGCGCAGTTATTGGGAATTTCTTCTGTCAATACCTTACTGTACAGTAAATATATTTCAAAATTGGGCCAATTTATAAAATGCTTTCAATTTGTAAATCCTCTAAAAATAATTAATAATATTTTCAATACCGATTCCAAAATTCCAACAGAATAAAAAAGCTGTCGTTCCGCAAAATATCTTAAAAACTTTTCTGACGATGCTTAATTATTAAAAATATTTAAAATCTTCTACAATAAAGTTTGCAATTAAGTCTCATAGGAAAACATAACTATTGTTATTGGTACGAAAAGTGAGCTGAATTTCTATAATTAACATGTGAATAAACGAAAATGTTTAACAATATTTTAACAATTTATAAAGTTAGTCAAGACCACCTCAAATGTTTTTTCCACAGTCCAGGCTAGAGTTAAATAAAATAACAATCCGACTACTTTACGATTTAAGGCCGCATACAAATATTGTAAATATGACCACAAGTAACGGATCACTTTATAAAGAACTGGATCGAGCTTGAAAAGAAAACTTGTTCAAAGAAAAGCTAGATAATTGAATAGAATTTTTTTTAATAAAAATTTAAATAATACAGCCAATCCCGTTCAGCCTTTGCAGATAGCAAGGATATTGTATAGTGTGATCATTATATAGATAAATTTGCTATATTTGCTCATTAATAACAATTTAGGTAAGTACTCGGAATATGTCGCAATATACGTAGCCGGTTTCTTATGTTTGAAAATTGTCAAAAAGAGTTAAATATAACATTTGTCTAAAGTTAAATATCGCATACCCGTCACGGTTTCGCAAACTCGTTTATTCAGCGCAAATCGATTACCTTGTACAAATATAAAAAAAAATTGAAGAATGATGTAGCAAACCTAAATGATGATTTAATAGATGACAAAATTTACATACATTAATTTACCATAGTTTCACTTTGTTTATATTTTTCTAGTTAAATCCGTTCGTATAGAGAGACAAACAATTTTTTTTAACATTAAATTAATTTTAATAATCAAACATACAAACGTTAGAAACTCGATTATTTAAATGTTAGAAATTCGAAAATTCCAGATACACCACTCAATTTTATATATCTGTTTTATGTGTTGATAAGCTATACAATTTATTTAAATAACAAAATATTTTTATTGCACAAGAATTATAATTACAGAGTATATAAGTGCTCATAGTGTGACCTTTTTTTAATTCATTGCACATTGAAAGTTACTCTCGTCTAACATGAGGAAAATGTAGTTTTATGTCACAAGTTTAATGTCATTTATATATATTTACCGCTGACAGAACAAATCGGAAATTGATGTTTTGCTATAAACTTGATTGAGTTTATTTAAGATACGACCTTTCTCTTAGTGACAACATTTACATATCTATAAATTGAAAATATTTGCTAAATATATAATCAGGGGATGAAGGATAAGTGGTGGAACACGTTGAGATATTTTTTTTGGAATTTTTGTCTGTCTATCTGTTTAGGTGTATTTGTGTGCACGCGTTGCATAAAAACTATTGCTTCCCTTAAAATAAAAATGTTAAAAAATCGAAACATTTCTAATGTCACGACTAGTTGATTATGACATTTACTACGATGTTTGAATATAAAAGGTTATTTTTTATTATGCTAAAAATCCATTGAAACAGTGTCATCAAACATCGAAGTTTCTTTACGAAATGAATGATTTTTAAAAATTCAATAAATTCATATGCCACATTCCTTTCTAGTACACGGATTTTGAGTTAAAAAAATGTTTAAAAATTAAAAAGGATAATTTTTTAATCCATTTAATTTTTTTCCAAATTAAATCATTTTTAAAACATGTACACAAAAACATAAATATCCTCTAGCCAATGTTCTTCCACCCTTATGGATATTTAAACAAAATTCAATTACCCCACAAAAGTAGTCCAAGTTAAATAAAAAAAAATCCGTGGAAACGTAATTTAGCACAAATGAAAATTTCACTTTTCCTTTCTTAAAATTAAAGAATATTGGCAAATATTAATGCACTTAACGGAAAGAATAATACATCTTGATCATACTTTCTTTATGACACATTGAACTTTTATAGAAAAAATCGATTTACACAACTTCAAATTCGTGAAGAACCAAAAAAATTCTACTGAATAATTCTAATAAAAAAAGTTGGTAAGTAATTATTTAAAGAAAATTTCCTGTTGTAATTTTGTTCAAATAGTTATTCATCAACTTTTTTTTTATTTTTGACGTTTACAATTCTTATGTGTTTTACCTAAATCAAATGACTCGACTCGCTTATGGAATGCATATTAAATGGTTAATACTTTACTCTCTGTTCTGTGGTTAATCCTATGTGAAATTCATTATAAATTTAACTAAACGCAATGATCGAAGATTTGATACACTCAGGATTTCTAGGTAATAAATAAGAGTGACAAAAAAATTAGGTTTTTCATAAAATGAGTCATTAGATTTAACCAAATAGCGCCCGTTAAGTGCAAGTATCAAATAAAAGACGAAATTTATTGCAACTATGTAGATAAAAGATTTGAAATTTTATGTATTATTCAATTATATATATAATAGATATGAGGTATGAAATAATATAATAGATATGAAATTTTATATAGTATTGTGTGGTTTTTTCATGTTGTATGGAAACTTACGAGAATCATTTGCTAAACATGGAACGTAATCTTGATCGTGTTTGATTATAAATATTACGATTTATAAAACAGTAACGTTGACTTTTTTTAGCAGAAGTTAGAAAAAATTAAAAACTCGACTTTCGATTACCAACAGAAATGTACAATTAATATAAATTTTCAGTCGCCAGTAGTTCCATCATATAAAGTAAATTTTCTTTGTAAAATTTATATTTAAGTATCGGTACCCATATAATCAAAATACAATTAAGGTTATTGTAAAAGATATGTTTCTTTTTCGCTACGGTGGTAGTGATGTCCTCGAATGGGTTTAATATTTAACTATATATTGGCTGAACCTCGCGCAAATCATGCCATGGCAATTTTATAACATTATTATATATACATATAAAAAAAAGCAACTACATTATAATATGGCAAAGATAATTTATATTCCTTTATATAAAAGGCAAATTTGTTAATTTATACAAATTAAACATATTATTCGCTGAGAATATTACAGGTAACGCAATGAATGATAATAGAGAACAAAAACACTAGTCAGAAATAATGTTCAAGGTGGACTTGGATGTAACATATTTTCATACTATATTTTCTATGCCGTTTTATAATAGGGAAAATAATTTATCTGAAGAGTTATACATGCTTCTCAACGCAAATTTATTCCGCTGGAAACAACTAACCTAGTTAGTTGACAACTGCCCATTTGTGTTTTACCGGCAGAAAAAACCTAATGGGAGTATATATTTTTAAACTTAACTTTTTTATACATTTAGAAAAGTAATATGAACTTATAATCTTGCAGAAATTCTATTGCTGTTGCAGATTAAGATGCAAAATATACAAGGAAATACAAATAATAAGGAGAGTTGTTAAGGAAGCGATATTAATGGGGAAGAGTATGATTATAGTCACCACTAGCAAGTGCCTCAGATGACTTCACCCACCTTAAAAATGTTGGTTCCCCAACAATTATTGGGTTGTAATAACATATTAACGACAAAGCCGCACTGAACTATTTTATTTCGCAAGTTGTACTTTATATCCATGTCTTTTGCAATGAGGCTATAATCTTTCATTCCTTTGTTTAATTGCTCGGCTCATAGAATGCTTATTAGGATAGCGCTTTACTTGCTTCTCGAGTGTTGCCACATTTTTCATATGTAAACAAATTTACTTAAGGATTTTTTTTTGAGAAGTACTCTTATCACATTTAGTTGCTGAACAAGTTGTAGCATATCATTAAGATTATAAAATTTATTTATTTTACATTTTTACAAACCTTAATGTACACGATTTATACATATGACGGACATATTTCTAGGAGAGCAATCTTTTACAGTTTAACCAGAAAATCAGTTCAACCTGGTTAATGAGGAATCAAACCCGGAATCCTGCAATGCTTCATGCTGTCAAACGACCACGAGCCTGTTATTAACTCAACGTACCAAAGTAACTATAATACATGCATATAATATAGAATTCGGATAATCTTTAGCGTTATTTGGAAGAAGAAACTAAATATTAGCTTGTTTGGGATTCACCGCTACAAGAAGAAAAATGTAACTCTCATAAGATCACTCGTATTTCCGTCCATTTTTCTGCCTGAAACGACCGTTTCCCTCAGACAACCATTTGAAGTAGAAAGTTGAAGAAACGGTGTCTCTTTAAAATAAATTATTTCTAGAAATGTTGTCGAAAATATCCGCAAAAACATTTTAATATCTATATCGTTGTCTTCTAACACTTGTGTCCCATTTCAGTCAAAATAGTGAGAAAACAGCGTCTCTAGGAGCTAACACTGAATATGCCAAAAACCCTTGCAGTTATTCTAAATCCTACAAGTTTTTACGCCTGTAAAGTTGCTCTTATCACCACAAGTTCAAAGTATGAAAAAAATCTAATCGATATCATTTTGTCACTTGGAATATAAAATGATATCGCTCAAAATTTTTTTCATATTTTCCTAAGAATGTAACAATGAGTAAATATAGTTATTTTTTTATTTTTAAGTATAAGTACTGTATTCTTTTTCTACTAAGAACCTTTTAAGCTGTTGAGCTTTAGAATACTTGTCAGATTTCAGATTTACCTACATGAAAACGATATGGAAGAAACTCACATACAGTCCTATGCGAATGTAAAAAGATCGGTTTTATTTAATTAAGATTTTAATAAGGTGATGGGATACTTACCTCTATCTACCTACATTACCCTCTATATCGTTTCACTTCAAGGTGGGTCCCTGAGAGCTTGATGTTCCGTTATTGGTAACTATTCCATCTAGATAGAAGATTATATTTAGACAGACAAAAAAGATAATTCCCCAACTTTATATTTTTAGAGGAAAGAAATTAATAATATCATTGGTTACTCAATAAATATTAAGCGGAGAATTAACCAGTTAAAAAAATTAGCCCTATCTATATGGAAACTAGATATAGGTGTAGATTCGAATAAATGAGCGTAAATATTTTTGCAGATTTAATTCAAATATAAAAACTGTGTGTAAAAATTGCCAGTACCTTTAAAATAGGAAGAAATTGTGGGTAAACTAGATGAAATTAAGGGCTATATCGCATGTTCTTGTCAAACAGTTTACAATAAAATACACTGTAAGTAAAATAGTATGCACTCACTAAAGGTAAGGAGAATCGCTCAAAGAGTTGGATATAGGAGTGAAATTATTAGGAAAATATCTCTATTGTGTCATTCTGTGATTGCTGAAATATAGGTATTGTAAATATTTAATTGCAGGCTAAAAGTAAAAAAATTAAGTAAATGACTAGTAAATATATTTTTTTTATAAACAAATGGAAGGGGGAGTGCATATTTTGTGTAGATATTTTTCGTAGTATCACCAAAACCGTCTTAAATATTATTCTGAAGAAACAAAAGGTTTAGAAACCTTGTAGCTCGCACTTCTGCAAAAGTTTTACGGAATAAATTGGCTAAAAAAGTTTTTTTTTTGTTGATGATAATTACTGATTATTTCTTAGGGCCAAAAACCTGTTTAATTGAAACAAAAAAATAACAAAAGTTAACTTTGTCTTCAAATAGTGACCGTCACTGATTTACAGATCTCTTTCTGCATCAAGCTAGAGAGAACTACGAGCGTGGTCAAGTTTCTTCTTTCTAATATAAACAAAATGTTTCTCCTTCTTTATATCATTTATTGGTAGAATCATTAAAATATTAAAATATTTAAACTGTTTATTACTTAATCGATTCCCGCCTTATATATATATATATATATATATATATATATATATATATATATATATATATATATATATATACGTATATATATATATATATATACACGTATATATATATATACGACTTGATACCTAAAAAATATTTTGTACCTAAAATCAACTACAGTACTTCCTTTCAGGCAGACCGTACCGGCAGCCGAATTGTACGCCCAAAACGCGTTTTCCTTGACGCTGCAGGAAGTGGAGCGACATATAATATTTGATTTGCTTTTTATACGGTGACTGATTATTTGACAATGGGTCCTATTTAGTATTTGATGATTACTGGACGTTATTGTCGCTGAGTGCATAGGCAGGTTTCAGGCGGTCGATCAAGATTGTTGCTTGTTTCTCCGGTAGTTGGATGGTGAATATCTTATCGTGTCGTTTTATCACCTTGTAGGAGCCATTATATGATGGTTGTAATGTTCACTTTACCGCGTCGTTGCGCATGAAGACACTTTCACGAATCAAAAGATATTGATGCATAAAAATAGATCGATGTCCCAAATACTATAGTGTTGATATGACGGCTTGAGTGTTTTGATCGCGATTGCAATTATTAAACGTAGTTGTAGTCGGAGTCAGCTAGTTAAAGCTATAATTCTTTAGGCGTGTTATGAAAAAATGGTGCGAGTAAAATTTTGACATACAGGATGAAGTTAATACGATGCAACAAAAAACTGACCCTATCGAAAAGAGAACCTTCGAATCTGATTCGGTAGTGATACCATCATTAAGGATCACTCCAAATCATATATCAACTAAACCAATAATTTTCACTAAGAATTGATCACCACTCAATATAGTAAGCATTGATTGCAATGTGTATGTATTAGTTTAATTAAATTGACCGACAATTAGAACCCCTACATTTGGAAAGGCGATGTATCGTGCTTTTTTGGCAGGATATGCATGCTTTGGTTCAATTTGTGATATTGATGTTTATTGAACAGCCAAGAAAAAAATTATGCCACTGTTGCATGATGTAAGTGATTCATATAACGGGGGAAAATTTGCATGCGGTGCATCGTACCCTTCGTGAATATATGTAAGAGAAGGTGTGCTGAGTTTACACTTCACAGTACAGCTTGCAATTGGTTTTAGGTAAGGTGACTTGCTTGAGAAAAAGTTGCTTTGTTAGACTAGAGATTGTGTCGCTATGTCCTTTAGTTGTAACCCTGCTATTTTTGTGTAGTTTCCAGTTTGAGATCGTTTCCCTATGATTGAGAGTACTCACGATGATGTTGTCTTGCCACTGACATAACGGAAGTCAGTGGTGAATGTGAACATGAATAGTAGTTTTTTTTTCTTTACGGCATTTGTTGGGTGAGGATGGTTTTTGTTAGCGGTTTGTGGTCGGTAACAACTATGATTTCGTTACCTTTGAAAATTTTTTTGAAATTCTTGAGCTCCATGTATATCGCCAAAAAAATATCTCTTCTAGCTTTCATTTCCAACCTTCTCCCGGATTGTTTGAGGACCCGTTCAAGAATCTGTAAGATCATCCGTCATACAAAAGATCTTCGTATATCCGCTAAAAGTGTCTCGTATCTACCATTAAATGCGTCCACTTAATAGGCTAGAAAGTGACCATATAAAGAAAAGCATCTGGTACCTAAATGTTTTCTACCACGCATTTAGCGTTTGTTTTAAATGACTCAAAATTTGGTGAATTCTCAACCGAGACTTGGTGTCAAACAAAATCACGTTCTAAAGTATGGCGTGCCTGTATTCCAATTGATCCTGATCCATAGTTTCCAATAAAACGCACGTCGTCATGCTTGCTGTATTTACACAAGACGTGCTGAATGTCCTGCGTTGTGCCACTGTAGGTACAAACCGGGCTATCTCGAAGTCCAAACCCATATAAGTTTTTGCTGAAAGTACCATCGCGTAAGGAATTGCAAGGTGTAATAGTGGGATTTAAACTATGTTTTCTTGATCCGTTCATAAATGCTTAAGTAAAACAGCTTAATGGTTTCGTTAATAGAATTTGACAAAACCAATCTAATTTGGTAGTGAGCATAAACAATTTTTAAAATACTTCTTTTTCTAGTACTAAATGGCTCCTCCACTGCATCATAATTCCTCCCTCACATCAACTCGGTATTAGCCGCGTGCTTCTCGATCGCGAGTTTGGCAAGGAACAGATCGGCCATAATCGACAATGTATTCTTTGAGAAAGTTTTCTAAGCTTCGGTCAGAGCCACAATCCACACGCGCCGCCACCTCACAATTACTTTCCTAACTTGTTGGATCTCAGCGCACTATGGAACCCACGTGATGGAGCATAGGCTAAAACATTCAAGAATATTTCCATACATATTAACTTGAAGATCGTAGTATGCAGCCCTCAACCAGCTCTGGTTTCCCGAGTCATGGCATGGAGGCTACCCTGGCCATCTTAACAATATTCTCTGCACCCGATATGAAACTGCAGTCAAGGACTCCACCTAATTACCTGGTCCCGCATGCCTATACTGTACATGCCCATCAATATATAATAAAATATCGACTCCTTCGCCAGTCTGCTCTTAACGAGGAGAGCCTTGAATTTTGGGGGCAAATTTAAGTGTATTCTTAGTGCCCCAATCTTCAGATGTATCGAAGGACTACGCTTCCCTGTTGTCTATTTTTTGTAGTTCTCTTTTTCAACCATCAGCAGTGAATCATCAGTATAGCAGGAAAATGCCATCGAATATGATATTCCAAAAAATAGGATAGTGGGTAGATTATTTTTGTTGCGCAGACAAAGATCTTAGATATACAGCTTAGTGGTAGCCATTTTTAATAGACGTGTTAATGCAGTACGGTGCCGGTTGACAGATTGGATATTTTGATTGTACATGTATTACCAATTCTAAATATTGCAAAATAAATGAAAACATCTTTTAAAAATCTAAACTCAAGTAAAGGGCATATTTGCCGGAAACAATTTGAACCAAATTGTTTATGCAAAAGGTTTTTTTATGTTATATTATCATTCATAATTAAATGAAACTACTTGATGTAGTATTATTTCTACTTTCTTTAAGTTCTTTACCACGACCTAGGCTTCGTTGTATTACAACATCTTCAGGTGGGCTATTAGCAATGATTCTAAAGATCTTAGAATTTAAAGAAAGTAGAAATAATACTATATCACGTAGTTTCATTTAATTGTGAATAATGAATTTCTACAAAATTAACGCCAAATATACTCTCATTTTTTTATTATATCATATTTTTAAAACTATCAACAAACCAACTCTAGCAACATTGATTATAAAATATAACGATTAACTTGAAAAAAATGTTTCAATAAGTTATATGCAATGAAGAGGTATTAATTTTTCATTGAAAATTTTTCATTATAATTCAACTTTAAATTGTATAATAAGGGACAATTATAAAGAGAGATAATCAGAAATTATAGTAAAGTCGTGTACAACTTTAATCACAAAATTTGTTTTTTTTCGTAATTTTTGAAATGAGCGTTTTTTCAACGTCCATTGTCTGATCCATGTGCAAAATATAGATTTCAATTATGAAACGATCTTTTGTATATTTAAAAGTGAATAAGTTGTTTAATCCTGCCAATAAATTTCAAGGTATTTGCTTTCTATAAATACACAGAAAAGAATAAAAGATCAAAAGAAAATAGGTGAAATACGAAAGTATAGG
This sequence comes from Druceiella hillmani, assembly GCA_039881145.1. Lineage (NCBI taxonomy): Eukaryota > Metazoa > Arthropoda > Insecta > Lepidoptera > Hepialidae > Druceiella > Druceiella hillmani. The sequence goes on along the minus strand of JAYKKI010000110.1, from coordinate 6,157,468 downwards.
TAATTGAACAGAATTAATGTTCAAAGAAACGAGAGAGATGGACGCTAGATTAGTTTATTCAGGTTAAAAGAAAAAAACTTGGGACGCATTTCAGACTTGAGTGTAAAACATATTATTAGGGAAAGGTTAAGGTTAATAACAAGAAATAAACAAATACCGTTTAGACTAAATGTTTTTAAGGGTGGTAGATTCATGCTAGAAAGCACACAAGGGTAAACCCTTCAATCAATCAAGGCAATGAAGAAAATGAAATATTTACTTATGTGATGTGTATATATATATATATATATATATATATATATGTGTGTGTGTGTGTGTGTTTGTGTTTGTGTGTGCGTGTGTGTGTGTGCGTTGTGATACAATATATTACCAGTGCTAAATAAATCGCGGCAAGTTGTGATTGATTAACAGTCAGTATTCGATAATTTCTCCTACGTTAACGCCAAACCAATATAAAGCGGCATGAAAGTTTGAATATATCGATTTGGTTACCTTGAGTGTCATATAAATTGTAAAGATTGAATAAAAGCCTTTTAATGGCTTCTAATTGAATGAAAATTTCCGATTATGACCCACCTAAAACACATTTGATTACCATATATTTATCCTATTTAAAATCAAAATGTATTCGATGGAATACAATATGTATATTACACGTGTCCACGTATCAGTGGTTACACGGATTAATTGTCACAAAACAGTTGTTATTCTATTTAGGGGTATCGACCAATATAATATATATATAAAACTGATCCGAAATAGTTATAAAATGAGACCTTTAGTTGATGCAAAAGGCGTACTTTTTGAATTAAAACCATATTACTTTATATTACAACTTTTTGGTTTTTACTACAACGTTTCCCTGGATAGATTTAAAAACCTGAAGCTAGTTAATTTCAAAGATATCTACTTTGATCTAATGTGTTTATTGTTCAACGTTCTCATCATGATAGTGTCTCTGTGTGCTTTCGGTACAGCAGTTACATATGCTTTGTTCTACTTTAAATATGTTGATGCTTTCGACGCCTTACTTCGTGTCTTTATTATCGTTTTCGTAGAATGTTTTGTGCCCTCCATCAATTGGATTATGTCGATAGCAAGAAGTAGAAAAATTAATTCAATATTGCTCGATATATCAAAATTAGACGCGGAGTCTGAATGGGGGACTACCGGCGTGCGATCTGTAGAGAAAACAAAAGTCTTCATTACTATTTGGTTAATTTTTATTATCATAGACGCAGTCTCAAAGATAAATTTATCCATCACTGCAATTCAATTGATGATTTTCTACATCGCACACATAGTGTATTTCTTGACATTCATAAAAATTGGCAGCGTCCTGGAAGTTATTAGCTTTAGAATGAAATTATTTAATTCGAACATTCTTTTATTAGAAAGAAACTTGAAGGTTACCGAAACTTCGGAACCATTTTACCCCAAAAACATTACGAAAAAATTGAATTCACATAGAAACTATCATTTGGAATTGACCACATTAATAGAAAAAATAAATTCTGTGTTTTCGGTTGAAATATTCATGAACACGATCATAAATTTTGTTGTTTTATATATCCACACTTTTTATGTCATATATATAGGTTATTTTATTGTTGTGCAAGAAAACAAATATAAGTTACTCCAAGCTTTGCTTTTTTTAATTTTAAGTATTACTGCCATAAGTTGTTTGGCAGCTGTAAATTTGATTTACATTTGCGGCACGTCCCACGGACTAATTGAGGAGGTGAGAAGTCTTTCAGTGTAAAATAAGACAAAATTAATAGAGCGTATTTGATGTTAGACTAGAAGATTTTTCACAGCTTTGAAAATTTAACAATAAAAATATAATTGCATACCAGTATGTTTGATATCATATAAAATGCATCTCATTAAATTTTACATTAATTTACTTAGAAGTTCGATTTGCGATAATACGACTATCGAATATTTGAAACCGTACTACTTAATGTACGTGGTAGAAAATGGCTAATATTTTTCTCAAATTATATAACTCTTTCCCTGGAATTATGACTCAAATTTAATGGGATATACGATTCCAGAAAGAAGGTGTCAACACTTTATGAGTATTCGTTGATTTGTTCATTTTCACTACCAACACACTTTTGGTCAGTTTAGTTGTTATCAAACATTTTTTTCTTTAATTTACATCAAACTTATACGAACATGTCAATAATATCTTTTCCAAACTAAAATGTAATATGCCAATAAAATAAATACTTAAAATATTTTGAAAATGTTTTCAATATTTATTAGAATATTTTCCCACAATAAAAACATTACTTTTACTTATTGATTTTATTTATAATTATTTAACCTTTATTTATAATTATTACTATTATTCGATAATATTATTCAGGTAAGGCGCACACCTCGACTCGTCAATAAACTGGCCCTCTATGTATCAGACGAAGATCTCCTGGATACGGTAAATTTTTGATATTATGTAATCAAACAACATTGAATAACCGAGTTATAAAATACATTATTTTGTGTATAGATTACTTTCTATATTTAAAAAAAAACTTGTTCATAGCGACATTGCAACTTAACATTGACCTTTCGTTTATATAATGTATTGAGTATTGATTACATTCTGAACGCCCATTTAGAATTGACTATTCACTGAATACTCATACAACGCGTATTACGTCGCAATAATCGGAATTCCCACCTTTATTTGAAATACCATAATATTAACAAAATATTTGCAAGCAAACTTACATTTCCAATAAAGACATTACTTAAATGCTTAATTTTTTAAATATCTTTATTGTTTGGTTTTTTGCATAGTGATTTAAATTTTAAAAATACATAAAAATTAAAAAATTATTGTTACCGCAAGTTATCTTTTATATATTTTTGATTTTCGTGATGTACCGACTGTAAAAAGAATCATATATGCTCATTTAATAAAAGAAAAAATATGTTTCTTCTAAATTTACATTTGTAGGCGCCCTGATATGATGTAGAGTTCCTGGTGTTGCATACCACTAACAAAATAGTTTAGATATTTGTTACCTATTAACTTCGTAGTGAAGCAACGATTACCTACTCTATTTCACTGTTGCATATTTTGTATAACGGAATATCACACGGTTAATATTTTCCACTGTTTCGCGCACGTAGAATATTAATACCACGAAGAGTTTATTTATTTGTCCATTACGCAACCACACACAAACCGCACGATAGGTTTTTATAAAACTTATCCCAGGCATATTTTTTTATTCAAGATAATACAATGGTTAATTTTAATCAGAGAATAAATATTAATACTCTAGGATGAACTCGGTAATTTTGTTCTGTAATAAAATTTTAGTGCTTTTTGTATTAACATGTCAGTAGAAGGTGCATGGTATATTGATCAAGAATTTAATATTATTTAAAGATAGATAATATACTGATAACATTGATTTAAAGACAAATAACGTAATATTCATTGAAAATCCATGCAAAAATTGCCGCGGGCCAAAACTTGGTTATATTTATTTACAACTTATCGTACATCGAAGAAAAATATTTTTTCTTTAATTAAATAAGTCTATGAGATGGTTCTTCTCGTGTACCACATCATGATAGTTGAAAAAAGTGATTAAATCTATTCTAGATGTAGGTTTCATACAAAGCTACCAATAATATCACTTCACTTATTAACTTATATGAATACCTATTAATTTTTACTTTTAATTTGTCGACTAACTCTTAATATGATTACAGGTAAAACGGTTTTCAATACAACTTGCCCTCACTCCGGTAGAAATTACAGCCAGTGGCTTTTTTAAACTCGACAACGTCACCATTCTATCGGTTAGTATAAAATGTTTACTTAACTTTTTATTTTTTATCAAAAAATTTTAGAATTTTTATTTACAAATATGTACTTATAAGTCAAAAATTTACGTTAGATGCAGCACAAAATATGTGATGAATAAAAGTAAACAAAAAGTAGGAACCGCTTTTGTAGCGACCATAAAAATAGAGGCCATTTTCTATTTTACATACAAATAGTTCCTGAAATTTTTCCCTAATTTATATATCTGTCCATCTAAAATCTGTCATACTAAACTACTAAACAAATCATTGTTATTGATGTCAAAAATTAGTAAATGTTTTCTTAAACTGAATTCGCTAAAGAAATTAGTACATTTATTAGCGAGGGGTTGATAAATATCCATCAATAATGACTGAAGTTTACATGGGGTTTTATATTTTTATGAAACAAATAAAAAAGCGAGTTTAGGTATCACTCATATATAGAAAGAAAAAGATCCTTGAAGAAGTTTTTTTAGGAAACCATTTAAAGTGGTAATGGTCAGTCTATTTAATATCATGTCATTACATGAGTCAAAAAGAGACAAAAAATTTAATGGTACGGGTCGTAGCATTAAAGAAACAAATCTAATTATCGCTAAACGTAGGTGAATAGAATTACGTGATTGCAATAGGGGAAACAGTTTATCATATTTTATACATATTATGTACAGCGACTAGTATGTTTGATGTCCTGTCACTTATTTGAACTATTGTGCTTTTCACTCAGTTCGCTTTTTAGTAGTTGAGTTTATTTTCTACTTCATTCTATCAAAATAATTGAATTTTTTTTCTTTCTCAATCATTATTCCGATTTTCCGCTATACTTAAATTAAAAATAAATGTTCATCAAATTAATAACAATTCTTTTATTTTCAGATATTCAACACATTGATGACTAACATCATTATAATTTTTCAATTATCAACATATAATGGACAAATAGAGAAAACAATTAATTGGAGCAAAGATGATTGAAAAATATGCTTAAGATGTATAAAATAATCCAGTGCTACTAGCTGTTAATTTTCCCCAGAGTAAATGAACATTTCAATTTCTCGCGTTATTTTAGAAAACATGTCATGTTTTTTTTTAAGATAATTATAAAAGATATTTATTTTTCATTATATAAGATAATTTAAAAACATGGTTAGAAAAGTGTTTAAAACTTGGTTGATAAATATTTGTTGAGTAGTATTCACAATGACCGAAATCAGATTAAGGAAAGTGTTTGATTTTCCAACGCAATATTCCAAAAAATCAAACTTTTTGGGAACTTTCTTAGGACCTACAAATCGATAGTATATAAAAGCATTTAATTAATATTTTGTAGGTCATTAGAAGAAACTATATTGTAAAGCGCCTGCAATTCTTTCATAGAACATTTTTTGAACATTTTTGGAATATTTGAATTTTGTTGGACATTTTTGACCACATTTGACTAAATTATATTGTCATTAAATGAAAATATAGTAAAACTAATATGCGGTTCGGAAGAATATAAGTAACCGGACGTATAATTCATTTATAAAAATATTACCAGTTTTCAACTTATTTTAATTATAAGTCTGGCAAATATACAGGTTCTAAATAATTATTTTCTATTTTAAGGAAAAAAAAATTATTCGAAAAAGTGTAGAGAGAAAATAAAAATATTTGTGACCAATTGCACTTTGATTTGGAAAAAAATCAAGATGCGTGTTTTATACTATTGTGTCACATAGAGTTGGCATAATACTGACCTTTATAGCTAAACTGCTAGAAGTTGTTTTCTGAATTTCTGTACAAAGAAAAAAAATACCACAAGCATTTAAAGAAATACTACACAAAATGCATGGAAAGATACCATTTAATTTCTCAGAAAGACTCTCTATTCCCACATTACAGCGATATAATTGTTAGTCCTTTTCTTTTCGATACTAATCGGGTCACAAAAACTTCTGCTAAAAAGTGGTTTGAAAAAGTAATAAATTTTACTGGCTATAAAACAGTATTTAAAATATTCCTTATTTTAATAATCATCGGCAAAGTCTAATTCTGCATTGAACAAATTCAAAATTATTCCATTCTTTACACGCCGAATAACTCACCGAGCAGTAAGAAACAATAAACCCAGTTGTCAGCATGTTTCAAGGTTTCTGAACACAACATCAAGTTTTGTCATTTGCATTCATGATGAGAAATATAACGATCAAAATTCTCTTAATTTTAGGGTTCCGGTCCTCAAAAATAAATGGAACCTTTATCAGAATACTCAAGTGTCAGTCTGTCCGTTTGTTGCAACCTGTTTTTCTCAGAACCTACTTGACATAGAAATATGTGACACTTCATTGTGGCGTTCACATGCATGTTAACCTGCATATTTTTCAATAGCTAATTCCCAAAATTATTCATACGAAAGTTTCAGGGGAGGGAAATTTATTACTTGAAAATTACCAAATTACCGCATAGAGCGTGGGGATTTTTCGTGATTTGAAAATAGTGTATTTTTAGAGGTATACTGAAAAACATGCCAAAAATATGTTTTGAAAATAATGAACCTAAAACTATAAAAATAATATGTTATTAGAAGCCAACAAGGAAGTAGTTGGAAGCGGATAGATTTGATGAGCTGGGTAAAGAGATATTTTCGATAACATATATGTCCCTACTACGTCATTATATTAGGTACCATCTAACATTTATTATGCTAAGAAACCCCAATTAGTTATTTATTATAAAGTATTTTCACTGCAATCAAAGTGTAGAACACTCGATGCTCGATCATATTTGAGCATTTATTCCATTTGTAATTCTGCCTTAGAGGTGGAAGACAGATGTGTGCAGAGGGTATTACAATCTAGTAAGAGTCAACAAACGAGTAATTGAGCTTACAATGGTCGACAATAAAAAAATTAGATACATTTGACTAATTAATGACGTAATTTATCTTAAACTGGCAGCCAACCTATGGCTGCGTTTATAGTAACGCTATTAAAATGACATAAAATTTTTTTCAGTGTTTATTTTGCATATAATAAGTAATCGTCAATTGAGATGTCCAGAACCAGAAGCTCTTTGGCACATTCTCTAACGTTCAGTCTGTAGCCAGCGTAACCCGTAGTCTAGCGATGTGTATATCGGACCCCGTCAATCACCGCGGGATGTAAATTATTATGGGGGTATTTGGCGGTTCTCATTGTGCAGTGATTCGACTTTGTTTTTTTTATGCGATTTTTACGGAATTCTTTAAGATATTAAGTCGAGAAAAGTTTGTGCAGCAGTGATAGATAGTTTCCACAGACCTGTTAGGGATCATTAAAATAGATTCAGTCTTTTCCGAAATTAAGTAAAAAAAATCGACAAAGTATCACACAAAAAAAATTAAAACGTTTCTTTAAATATGAAGTTAAGGAGTAAGTGAACTTTGACGTGCAGACGGATATTACATTTTTATTTCTATACGTTTGTTTTTTGATAACAAACATATATCCTGTTTTCCTTTTTAGCAATATGATTTTAATAACAAGGACTGTATCGTTTTAGTGTGATGGAGAAAAATGGAGAAAATGAGTGCAATGGAGAAAAAAGAAAAAAAATGGGTTTTCGTCGGATAGCCGTAGGCTGACACTTCGTCTTGTCGTGTTATTACATATTTACGTTCACGCTATTTTCTCTGACGGGACAATTTATTATATAACTAAAAGAAATAAATTTAGTTCGGATTAAATATATTATCCTATATTCACTGTTATAATACACACTACATGCGCACGCGATATTTCATGTAAATTAGAAGAGCAGTTGAAACGTGAATGCAGAACAAACAAACAAACGAACTCACTTTTACATTTATAATATTAGTGTGATCATTTCATCGTGTAGGTAATATTATTATTAATAGAGGGGGAGTATTTACCCAGTAGATTGTTTTTAACTCTAAAATAATGATAACAGTAAAATTTTGTCCACATACGGTGTGTGATGCAAGGAAATCTGCTTGTATGATGTTATATATAGCATTTTAGAAAAGACAAGAATGCAAGTTTTAGATGAATCTTGTGTTATAATTCGGAACATGCAGCATACAAGTTTTGTCATTGAGAAGTAAGGAAGAATTAAAATCAGATAAAAAATTCGATACGAAAACGCATCACGCTGCTAGGAATATGTGGTCTCCTTATTGTTTACTTCAGATTAAAATGCATGAATGTCATTTTTCGTCTTAACCCAATTGCTTGCTTGGTCAACCAATTGTTGCGGCTGGTAATATTTTATTTTGAAATGTTTTTGCGCTGCATATTCTTCTTTATCAATTAAGTTTTAATTAGATGTCACATCATGATGTATATTATTAAATGATACATGCCAATAAACTAAACGCTTTTTCTACTTGTCATTTTTATCCCAATCATACGTAATGATGAGTTCATATGAATATTTATATTCGGAAATGCCAAATAAAATAAATATTTTAATATTACTGACTACACGTTTCTTGTAGCAATTTGGTGACCAAACAATTTATGGAGTCTAAAGAATGAAATTGAAGGCGCTAATGCAAACTAAAGCTAATATACATAGTTACTGTACCATAATATACATGGATAATATACACGTATTGATATTATCTGCTGAAATTCACAATTTAATGATACTAATTTTTTTCAGGAGCATGGAGGTAATGATGACTGTGTGGTAAAAATTTATCAAATCTTACAAAGATTTATCTCTCAGATAAAGACAATTGTTAACGGGGTAAAAACTTAGTTTTTTCATTACAATCTAAAAAGTAAGAAAGGGTCAGTGTATTAAAAGTATGTTATTTTAAAAGATCAGGATGACTTCATTTGCTAATTTATTTGAATAATTCTAAATAAAAGCTGGTCAATATCGTCGAAGAATAAAATATATTTTTGATACTGCTCGTAAAAAAATTAATCAAAACAATAAATTATACATTTGAAAATAGCCCAGCTTCATATATATTGAAGATGATCAGGTGATTTGTAAGGTTCTGTAAATAATTTAAGACCCTTTTTATATTCCCATATTGGTCTATTTGTCAATCTGTCCATCTATATGTCACAACGGATTTATTAGAGTTTATGCAGGTATACATATTTATAACTCCCACAGAGACATGAAAATGTTTTAAAAATATTTCATAGGATATTTCCCCTACCCCTACTATGATGGAATTTTGTTGCCTACCCCATTGTGCAGATTGTTGTTGAATAGATTTTAAAATGATATTGTACATACATAATGGACTCATTTTTGTTGCAAAAATCTTTTTACGACAAATTTAACTTAAAAGTAGTAATTTTTCGTAAAGTTGCGTATTCCTACCTTCTACCAGCTAAAAACTATGTTTTTAATATCTGAAAGTATTCAAAATTAGTGTTATAAATAAGTAGATTAAAAAAAATAAATTATCGCAATTAAGTTGGCTCTACCAAATTACCAGTAACAGTCGATCAAATTGTGACGTGTGGTTGGGTCTATGAAAATTTCATAGAAACTCCATACAATTAATTTAAATAAACTGGAAAAATAGCGTTGTATTATAGAATATATGTTTCCTAATCCTGCGAGTTCTAATCGTATTTAATAGTTTTTTTAGTATCATTAAATTTATCGAAAGAAATTAAGGGAAACTGATTTGAAACCGATGGCGAAACGTAGCATTTTTCACGACAAAGAACAATAAGTGCATTCTTTTAATGGAGATTTAGTTATATTATAATAATGATACTGCTTAAACACTTTTTCTGTCCTATCTAGTTATTTAAAGAATTTATAAAAAGCCGCTCATAGAAAACTATCAAACAAGGAAATTTTTATATTTCCAGTAACATTTTGATGAGTTTAATTATATTCCATAGAGTTTTAGAAAATCTATAAAATTTATACTTAAAACAAACCATAAGTTAGTTTATTTGAATTATTACGTATGGAATTATTTTTGAAGAACTATTACAAATAAATTTTTGTGAAAATATTACTTCCTGCAACTCTAAAAGTAAGACAAAATTTAAGGAAAAATAAGTTTGGAGGAAATGACCGAAACTACTTTGAATGATCTCACTGATATAAAGGTTTTGCGTCTTTTAAAGCGTTTCTTTTCGTGTAAGAAATACATTAAGGCAATCGGCGTCTTCTGTATGAACTATTGTAATAAATTTAAAATTTCAATTTTTAACATGGGATCTTTTGTGTTTTCTTCATTTTCTTGCCTTTATAATTAAAATTGAAATATAATTTTTTGTGGAATCCACGTGTAGTCTAAAATATATGTAAATAGGCAAATAAATATTTCTGACCGACAGAATTTTATCCTTTTACGTTAAAAAAAACTTTAGAGTAATTTCAGTAAGAGAGTGGGCAATGTAAAATGACAAAGTTTTCATCTGAAATAAGCGTAGCGGTTAGTCAACAAGCTAGTAACAGTCAGTATAAATAAAATTATTGATGAGTTGTTTCTTTCAAAAAGAAATTAAAGGTAAAATTAGTAATGGGGAGACTCATTATATTCATCATTCATTCATATATCATTGGCAACAAGAAAATTACCAAATTATTGAGCTATTTAAAATATTTAAAAAAAAAACAAATTATAAAATGTCATCTCGGAAACAATTAGCAAAAATGTTCAATTTATACAATATCAAATTATCAAAAATTTTACAAGCCCCAAATCCAAGCAAATTTATGATACCATGAAATAGGCCGAGCGCATTATGCAAATTAAACATCAATACTCAAATGCACCGTGGCAATGGGTGTGTCGTGTTTTGGAACGAATCAGGAGATCTTTTCATCTTCAGGCTTTAAGTCGCTCCGTACACAGATATATTAGGTATGAACACATAGATTTCCTTAGTTCAAATATTCCAAATTCTTTTATTGTATCCAATCAGGACTATGAAATTTATCACGTTCAGGAGATTTTCGTTTATTACGTAGAGAGTTAAATTATTGACTAGTCATGGCAGCCGTCTTACCTGACAAACGTTATATGGAATAGTAATAGCAGTTGTAACAATCGGTAAAGATATGCTTTAAATGATATGAGACATTGACATAATACGTAAAACTACTTATTTATATTATGAGATATCACTGAAAAGATATATACTATACAAAAACTTTTACACTGAAATGCTATTTTTCATTTCATTTGTGAATTTCGTGTATGATAAAGGAAAAAGATTTGATCCACCAAAATAAATTGATCACATATTCATATGCTTAGTATTAAACCATAACCAGGTATTTGACAAACTAAATTTCCACTTCTATAAATAAAATTATCATTCGATTAAAAGATAACATTAAACAATATATTTTGCATTCATTAAATACTATGATTGTACTAATTATTTTATATAAATTATATCCATGGTAAGTGTTATTTCTAACTGATTAAATTACACGATTTTTAGACTACACAATAAAAACGGCAAACTACGTTGTTTTCGAGCAGATATCTTTATTTCCCATTAGATAAATTTGGTTCTTTATTAAATAAGGTTGTTATGCAAAAATAGAATCTTATTTCTTTAATTAAACCAAGTGACATGTAAAAATGCAAATGAACACCAAGTTTAAACCTGCTAATAGGTTTATAGGAAGAAATCTTAAAAGTATATAAAGCTAAATATGACGGACCTATAAATATGTTCTTCCAGGAGGAAAACATACTTCATGAATAATGTAAAACGTATAAAAATATAATGAAGTTTACAATTGAATACATTAATATTTCGCTTACATGTACGAAATTCATTTTCTGTGTGATTAATTTAAAATGACAGTTCATGTATGAGTATGGCTTCAATACTTGTGTAATATTTTTTGTGTAAATCGGTTTCATAATTTTATTGCGCAAAACTTTTAATGTTTATATGCAACAAAATTATGGTTGAATTAAATTATTTTATTATTATAATAACGCAGTCTCTTTGGATGTCTGTCAAATGTAAGACTGTCAAATGGTACGATGTAGAAAATAATATTATTTAGTCTTTTTTAATTTAATTTTAGTTATTTTTGAACAACCCATGTTAGCTTCTGCTGGACTCTATGTTTTTGACAAGATATATCGACCAAATCATGATGACGATCTTCAACAACACGTTTTGCTTATAACTTTAAAATATGTTGCGAAATTGAGTTGAGCCCTCTTATTTTATACTATTGATTTATTTCAATTGATACAAAGAGGAATGCCATATATAACAACAATAAAGACACTAATAAACGCATGAAGGGTATCAAAATATTTAACGTACTATAACACATGTGCAACCGCTCAACCACAAATAAATAGGAACGCAGTTATGAGAGGTAGAAAAGTTGTAAACTGTGTAGTGAGGTTTTTGCTGACTCATTTCAGATTTCGTATCAGTCGACGGTGTCGTTTTAAAATTATATCTAATCAGTTTTAAGAAACGGCATTGAGTAATTGCATATATGGATTTTTTATAGATTCTACATTTAGAATGACAACATTTTTCTGACTAATTTTAGTAAGCAACTATACGTATGAGTGTGTGCGTATGTGTGAAAGAAAGCGATAGTTGTATTCGATTAAAAGTAAAAAATTGAAGTGTGAAATGAGACAATGTCGTTAAATGTGGTTTTCTTTAATTCTGAAAATAAATTGTCATTAAATTCAAAATCATTTGTTAAGACATTTATACAGTCTTTCAATTTCTATGATACTAATAGTAATCCAATCAATAATGTTTAAACCTTCATGCTATGGTTCAATTGTGCTGATGTAGCAGCAAAATTGCATCACGGCATAAAGGTAATTCACATACGTAATTCATAACAAGTGTTACGAAAAATATATTAGGAATAATTGATTAAAAGTAAATAAATCCTACATTAATTGTTAGGCTTACAGAATACTAAACGTAACCACGATAATAATGCGCATGACTCTCTATCGTGGTCAAATCTTCCTGGTATAAACGCACGCAATTTACTTAAGTTTTGGATGCGCGAAGAACTCTCATGAGTTTTGTTTCCTGAACAAGTCATAATTGTTAAAATACTAATAATTTTCTTACTGTACAGATTTATAAGCTTAACAAGAGACATATATAGCAAACTTATTGCTACGAGATATAATAAATAAGCTTAACAAGAGACACATATAGCAAACTTATTGCTACGAGAGCAATCACTGATATTCAACCAGAAAATCAGTCCGACCAGCTTAACGATGGGCCGGGGACGAACCCACAGCGAAGACCAGAAGCCTGTGATTAATCCAACACACCACGGCGACGACAATACATGTATACAATATGAACTATAAATAATTATTTTGAAGAGAAAATTTAAATTTAGCTTGTTCAGCATTCTCTACCCTAAAAGGTAAATACTCATAAAATCATGCATTTGTTCGTCCATTTATTTATCTGATATAGCCGCTTTTCTCAGAAAATATATGATGTGGATACTTGAAGAAAGGGTCGCTGTTTAAAAATGTGTTATTTCTAGAAATATTTTTAAAAATATCCTCAAAAATATGTTACCATCATTTTGTTGTCCCTCTCGCTCTATACCCTCTTAAAGTCAATGTTATGAATAGATCAAAGATCAGGAACTCATTTAAAGTATATCGAAAAATTATAACAATACAGCTGAATCTCATGCTCTTTACATATGTAGGTTTTACGCCAAAAAAAAAGTTTGTACTAAGCAATACAAGTTAAAAGTACACTTAAGACATAAACCAAATGAAATCGCTTTATTTTTTATGACCTTAAAAATGTAACAATGAATAGAAAAATTCAATGATTATTCTGGTTTATAGGCTATTATTCAACCACACTTTATTATTCCATTTTATTCCATTTCCACCACACTTTATTATTTCAACACTTTAGCATTTCCTATTTTTACTTCCTTATTATTTACAGCATAAGCGTTATTCAAAACGTACCACGAGGAGAAGGTTAAGCAGGCTGAAATTTCCTTAATAATTATGTATTAACTTCAAAATCAATATACACCAGTCGATGTATCCCAGAAACAATCTGAAGAGATGAGACCACGCAATTCATCACTTCTGCAGCATTTAATGACGTCAAGTATTGGGTATTACTTCCATTCTAAAGAATGACATCGCTCCGACCCTTCCCCATGGTGATGCACTACCATATCGCTGGCTGCGAAATCGCTGCTTGCAAGATATTACTATTTTGATTATTTCTATAAGTTTTCCTTTTCTTTGAAATACAAAAAGTAAGAAAAACAAACTTTAAAATGCATATTTAATTTTTTTTTCATTTAAGATAGGAACGTGGGAAGAAAGGCACAAATTTCTACATTTTAGGTGATGGCCTAATTTTGTTCACCAGTGTAATTATATAAACGATAAGTGCATTCAAAAACTGCTATCATTGTTGTGACAGAACATGTGGTTTACTAATTTTAGAACAGACAATGCTTCTCAAGAGGCTGGTTGCCATACGAACTAAATTAATACATACACTCACGCATTGTTATTATAGTTCATTAATAACTGTTGGTCATGCTTTAAAATTATCGCACCTACGTGATATAATGAAAGACACGTATACTATTGATTATATTACCAAATAAAATATTTGTGAAATGAGAAATCTTCATAATGAATCCCCTTAAATTAACAGTCACTATAACAGTAGGGATATATGTTTGAAAATATCTAAAGCTTCTAAAATTTATCACGAACAGGGAAGTATAAGTGATAAAGAATTACAATTTTCAAACAATTAATCAAACCGTTTGAACGTATAACGAAAAATGTTAACATAATTTATAAGTAATCCATATCATTTCATATACGAGTTACATTAATAAAATATCTACGAGTATAATAGTTGCAGTGTGTCAAGGTTGTTGATACAAAGTGATGTATCTACTTTTAAATAAATGCTTAAAATTATACGTATATGTATTGTAAAATTATATGTATATGTTTATTTTAAGAGGTTTAAGTTTTTAAAGGTATGCATCGATTTCGACGAAACCATGTATCTTGTCGAAGGACGTGTTAGGTTATAAGTCGGAATTTATCCGAAGCATTTGAACAGATCAAATTTACCACTAATTATTTCAGATGATTACGAGACTTTATAAAAACTTATCATGATATAAAGCGCCACACTTAAATCCACTTTTGGTACCAAATTTTGGGAATGTAAAGCAAGAGCCAAATTATGAGAGAACCAGCTCACATAATTTGACTCTTGCTTTACATTACTATATTTGTCATTCATATATAGAAACAACGTTCCTTCTCGCTTCTAAATCGATGTGGTTATTTATATTTCACATATACCAAACATGATGTATAAATTTTAGGCTGACACAAATATCTTTTACTGTCTTCCATAATGCAATTTTAAGGTGCTTTGCAATATTAACGTTAAAAGGGCCGCGGTCTCGTATTTGCCCCATCCGCAAGTTTGGTCGTCTATAACTTCTAATTTTTTTAATCAAGGTTAAAGAAATTGTTTAACTTTTACTTAGAGAAAATATTTACAACGTGTAATAAGAATAAATTTTGAGAAAAAAATTTGAGAATAAGGTTGGAAATCTTATTCTCTATTTCTAGGCCAATAAAAGCTAAAAATTCCTCACCATCTTTCATAAGACTGAGATATCTTGATACACAAGTTAATTCATTTTGAGAAAACAATTGCACTTTGTGATTGTCCTTTGATTTAATATAGTCAACACCCGTAGCTCTAAATATACTTATAATCTCAATAAACGGCAACAAGTGAGGGTAGATGAACACTTAAATATCAACACTATCGTTAACATGTATTTATAAAACAGAAATTGAAGCTAACTCTAGTAGTACTACAAAAAAAAATTTACCAAGGAAACTTACGTGATACAATTTTTTTATATTTTTCTCAAAAATATAAAAAAAGTGTATCACGTAAGGTTAATATCAATAGGCATTAAGTATTAACTTAATGCCTATTGATATTATTGCTTTATTTTCTAAAAAAAAAACAATCGCCATGTTGTTACTATGCACCTTAATTCTTATAAGTATTTAAAGATTAATACAGGATTTTTTTCGTGTTTGGAAAGAAACTGAGCTTCTTTAATTTTTTTGATAATTCATGAAAATTTATTTACATTTTCAATAAACATAGTTTACACAGTCAATGCAATCACAGACTTGGTTCTGGATAATATCTAATAAAATGAATAAAAATTAATCGATAACTATTTAGTTTCAAATCTGTGAAAAATGTGAAAGACAAGGAAATGTCTGGGCAGCAACAAGTTCATGTAGTTTAGCTTTTAACTGCAAGAATATACGCAAACCTTTTTAGTTTTTATGTATTTTCATAGCGAGCTATTTATTTTCAAACAATTAAGCCACGTGTCAACCGTCCGTCGTAGTATCCTGAAGGATAAAAGAAAAAGAAAGCTGTAAAATTGTTGATGAATACGTAATTTTTATCTAAAAGGTTTTATATCAGTTGTCTATAGTATTGAAAATAATTATATCAGTAGTCTATTGTATTGAAAATAATTGTATCAGTAGTCTATAGTATTGAAAATAATTATATTAGTAGTCTATAGTATTGAAGATAATTATATCAGTAGTCTATAGTATTGAAAATAATTATATGAGTAGTCTATAGTATTGTAGATAATTATATCAGTAGTCTATAGTATTGAAAATAATTATATCAGTAGTCTATAGTATTGAAGATAATTATATCAGGTATTCTATAGTATTGAAGATAATTAAGTATGGAAGATAATTGTAAAAGTCCGGTCTCGGATCAGTTTCGTTTATTATACAAAATCGAATTCTACGTGTACTCGGATAGTATTGATGTACAAGAAACTCGAACGCAAAGCAATTGTTAAAATTGTTAGAACAGAATGAAACTAAGAAGGAATAAAAATATACCCCTTGTTTCTTTATGACAATTTCTCTCCTTATTTGTTTACTATCAAGAAGAGCTTAATTATCTTTGCTAATAGCCCACCTGAAGATGTTGTAATACAACGAAACCTAGGTCTAACTTAAAGAAATTAGAAATAATACTACATCACGTAGTTTCATTTAATTGTATCCAGAAGAGTTTAAATGAATTTAATACCAACAAATTATACATAGAAAAAGACTCCTCCCGGGGTAGGTTGAAAAACACTGGAAATTAATTAATAATTATTTTAAAATAATACTGAAGTATCCGTCTCTAGTTCTAATTTGTTGCATTGAACTTTGTAATGTTGCGCAGCAATATTAGTTCTCGGCTTTAGGAAAAATATGAGCAATCATTTACTATTTTCTATTTTCCAAATTTTAAAGGTCTAAAATAGTTTTGTTTACGTAATGCGTACATAAAAATAATTAATAATGATTGCAACAAATAGATATAAAATATTGTGAGTTGAAAACAAATTATTTAAAAAAATATATTTTCCTGCCACCAAAATGCGGATAGAAAAAATTAACAGTAAAGTGAGTTACAGAGAAAACATACTCCAATGAGTCGGTTGGTTGAATCATTTGATGATTGCACTGAAACAAATAGCTCATTTTCAAGGTTCCGTACCGCCAAAGGAGAAAACGAAGCCTTATAAGATCAGTCACGTATCTGTCCATCCTTCTCATCTGTTTTTCTCAGAAACCGCTTGACGTGGAGACTTTAAATTTCAAATAACAAACAATAATCAAAATCGAAAAATAGTAATTTGGAAATTTTTGGAATGGGAAAGATATAAAACGCGAAATTGATGCAATAATTTTTGCTAATATCCCACCTGAAGATGTTGTAATACAACAAAACCTAGGTCGTGGTAAAGAAATTAAAGAAAGTAGAAATAATACTACATCACGTAGTTTCATTTAATGGCTTATAATTCTTAGAAATATGTTTTTACCCAAAATAATTAAAAATTGCTTCAAAATAACTCCCATCTCATAACTAATTAATATAAGCAATTTAATAACTCATTACTCTGTTCAATGTATAGATTCAGCAAATTTCGTATGAGATTCGCAACTTAGTACAATACCACTACCAATTATGCTTTTTCAAGTTAATATTTTCCAAGTGAAACAAATATAAATATTTTACATTTATCAGTGTTTTGTCAGTAGTACAGGACTTGTGAAAAAAATGTATTTTAGTTAGTAGATTTCTTACAGGTAACATTAAAAATGTTCGCTGAATAATAAAGTGTTTAGAAAATAACCCTTATATGCTGTTATTTTATTATAATTCCTATACCAAATTTACGTGATATTATTTTCGATTCTAAAATTTTACAACTGTGATGGATTCTTAAAACCAAATTATTTGATATAATTACATTAGTTGTCCGGGTAATTTCAAATTCAAATAAACAATTAGACAAATATTTTATATCGCTATCGAGTCTAAAAACGCCGCCGACAGTAATTTCAATCGGAGTGAGCGCAAGTTGTATTGAAAACCGTTTCAGCTGAAATCATAGCAGCAGTAGGTCAATGAGCTTCATAATAAAGATGACCAAATATGACAATCAAAATCAGTAACGATACGAAAGGAACTGGTAAAATAATTTAGTAAAGATATATGGTAACTCTTCAGTATTCGCGCGGATCATGTTTTATACAATTACCGCAAATTTCAAGACTCCCAAGTAATAGAGACAAGAACATTCGATGAATGTTTAAATAGTAAGCCATGGGGGGTTATAATAAACCCTTTGATTTTACGATTTATTTGAAATAAAGTCACAAATAAACATTCGTAACAATTAAATTTTTATTTACTTAATATATCTAATTAATTTCTCAAAGAGTTTCTATTGTCGACGGCTGAATTTTTTCTCTCTCTCATTTTGTTTGTCTTTCAATAAATTACACGTACGAGTGCGTCTGCAGACGCGTACGTCTGTGTACTTGCGTGCGTACATTGGTGCTAATCATACCAAAAATTATGGCTGTATTTGTATTAATAAGTACGATTTCTAAAATCGTACTTATTAATACAAATACAGTGAATGCTTAAAACTGGGAATGGCAAACCGCAGGATTACTTCACATAATTCTTAAGCTTCTTTCGTGAAACCAATATGCACGTACGTGCGTATTTGTTTCGCGTACGGTGGCTTTAGACTCATTACTGACGCAGCTATTTCTTTTAAACGTATATTATAATTATTGTTAGTCTTATATAAATCAATATAAACAAGATTCATAACGGAAAAAAATGTATATACGTATTTATATAAGGCCCCTCATCGCAACAATTTAAATGGCATGAATACTTATACGATTACACCCTCTCAAATACATGTGAATATAATCATATTTGAAATATGTTGAATCAATCTTATTCACTGTCTATATATAAACATATACGAGGATTCACAACTTAGATATTCAAAGTTTTGTGATTGTAACCAGTCAATACTTACCGCGTACAAGACATATGGAGGGTCAGATTATTGACTAGTTGAGGCGTGCGTCTTGCCTGATGAATATTATATGAAACACGAAAATTATAGAAATTGTTAAGGATTCAATACAAATGATATTTTTATCCAATATAAAGACTAAAAGTTTTATCTATTATTCGAAAATGACAATATATAATATTTAGAAAATATGCCCCAAAACAAAATGTTGAATTGTGTCCATGAATAAATGTGTAATTTATTTAGGGTAACTTCATATACATAGAGAAAAAAAATGCTTCATTTTACCAATTTTAAAAGTAAAGTGATATTAAAATTAACCTAGTGATGACAAATAGTGGTTTTACACTTCATGCCATCGTAATTCTCAATTGAGGACGTTATTAAAGATTATTGTTTAGGAGAATCAGCATTTTGTTATATTGGCGGTCATTAAAGATGTTAGTGTCACCTGAAAGGGCTGTAGGTATGCATTCACTTTTGCTGGGAACCTTACCATGAACTTCTTTTAGGTAAAAATATGTATTTTATTATTTTACGCAATTTATTATTTAAGACCATCAAGTCATCTTAATACGATTTTTTATTTTATGCAATCGAATAGCTGTAAACAGAAGAAGGTTAGAAACAACCCGATATTTTTCATTCCCTGATTGAAGATAATGTAGCTACTTCTTAATATGTCACTGAAGTG
Organism: Druceiella hillmani; assembly: GCA_039881145.1. Classification (NCBI taxonomy): domain Eukaryota; kingdom Metazoa; phylum Arthropoda; class Insecta; order Lepidoptera; family Hepialidae; genus Druceiella; species Druceiella hillmani. Next base: position 6,137,511 of record JAYKKI010000110.1, on the reverse strand, counting down.
AAGGTGCGCAGCAAGTGTTATCGATTATAAAGTAAAATAAATGGTAATGTGAAAAAATATACGTCAACTATATACATTGCGAGCAAAGTAGCATAAAACACATTATTGTTCGTGCTAGATGTCTATTGCGACTATTATCTTTCCTGTGAGCGTGTCGTTACAGCCCAGTGATTTCACTTGTATACTAAATATTTGCACATTTCTATTACAGTTTTGTTGCTAAATCGTATTAATTTTACATTCTGTGACAAGATGTGAAATATCCAGCACTAAATTGTGTATGTGCATTGTGATCAGTGCATTGTTAACGTGTTTTATTGTTCATTTCGTCAAGTATATGCACTGTTCCTAGATTGAGAATTTTGTAATTTTAATTATTGAGTTATAAGGATCATCTTTCACATCAGTGAAAAATGATTATTAAAAGACAGGAAAGACGCCACTGTATTTTTCCAGATCATAGCCTAGACTATGTTTGTTAATCACGCATGCAGTAAACTCAACGTGTTACACAGCCTAATCCAAACCTGACCCGACCAGTTAGTGGAATACGAAATTTGTAAATTGAAGATACTTTACTACAAGTAGCAGAATTAGTAATTACTTATCTGCCTTTAATACCTGTAACATTATATTAAACATATCATTTTTGCAAATGTCCACATTGGCATCACTTTACCTTCAACTTGTAAGAAATAATTACAACTTTTTGACCCGATACATGACTAAAACTGAAAACCTTCCCAAATTCTGATTATATCCTTATTATCTTCTAACTTTAGTGATTTAAAATAATTTTTTATTTATATTGTGACTTCTTATTACATTACTCAAAAAATGTAATGAAGTTTTTTTTGATAGGAAAGAAATATATTTACGTATTAATTTATTTCAAACTTCAAAGTACATATAATATATACATTTGGCGGACTTATTTCTGAAAGAGCAATCTCCTTTTTAACCACATTGATTAAATTTGAACATTTTGGAACATGGATGACTATAAAATACATATAGCTTGAGACCTGAGTGGATTAACTAACGGACCCAGATCTTTATTAAAAGCGAGGTTTTTAGTGAAGGTATAAATGATGGTCGCTAAAGAATTTACATCAATATGGACAAATATTTGTAAGTCATTAAAGTAAAGCCAATAATTTATGTGTATATTCCCAAAAACTCCATCCATGAATATTGAAAAAGAAGAGGATAAAGGTACCCTCCTTGAGCCACACAACCCTCCTTGAGTCCGTTCGTTCGGAGAACGTATCTGAAAAATTGACAGATTATCGACGTCCATATAGATTCTAGTAAAATATAAATGACATTCTGAGTTAACAGTAACTACGAAACTTACGTCTTTTGACATGAAAAAAAATCTTAACAGTGCTTTTATGGGACTTGTTCAATACAAAGCACCGAAAATATGACGTGGACGGTAAATTGGTGGCGCCTTGAACCATTGTAAATGATTGATGATAAATAAATCTCCATTCAATTAGTAACAAATAACTGTCAACAAGACCTTTTAAAAGTATTTATCTAACAATAATTGTATAACTGTTAAGCAATGAATATTACATGAGTCTGTCTTCAGTAAAATTTATAAAAAGTACAATATTTCTAATTCCTATAAAACTACTGAAATTAAATAAGCAAAATAAAAAAGACATACATTAATTAATCATTACGTGTCAAAAAAATATATACGGATTTTGATTATTATCACTTAGCGAGAAACGACGAAAATAATAATAAAGAAGTGAACGCATTGAAAGAGATAAATATTCGAATACACACACATGTTATTTCATTTACTTATTAATTTACGCTTAAATTATTTGTCATAACATTACGGATAAACAATTCATAATGAAAACAACCCCATGATGATTGAATACAGTATATAGCGTTCGATTGTTGCTGCTATATTAGCGCAATTAGATCAGGGCGTGAAGGTCCGGACATTATTGATTTGATTACCCTATATGTTACAGCAGTTGCACGACTGAATAAAAGTCTTTGAATGAATGGTTTTAATGGAATGGCAATTTATCATCACGACTAACGAAAAACACATTCAGCTACAGTGTTTCATGTTTGATTTCAACTCTGTTACTTTAAATGAAACACAATTCATATCTTGCGTACACGTATTATTTTTTACCCAACATTTTGTCAGTAATGTGTAGTTATTCTATATTGCGGAACTGATAAAAATCCCATATTTTCAAGTACTCAGTGTCGTTTCTTAAAATTTACAAGGTATCAGTTTGAAATGAAACCGCTAACTGATACTAAGGCAGTATTTGGTGAACTGAAACCTTATTATATTATTTTACAACTTCTCGGATTTTATTACAATGTTTCTGTCGATGGCCTTAAAAATTTGCGTCATATTAACTTCAAAAATTTCGATTGGAGTAAAATGTATTTATTATTCAACTGTTTCGTTATAACTATGTCTCTGTTTGCTTTTGGTAAAGCAGTGGCACGCACTTTATTCTACGTCGAATATTTCGACACCTTCGATGCTTTCCTTCATATCTTTGTCCTTAGCATAACCTCTTTGCTATCTTGCCTCAATTGGATTATATCAATAGTTAAAAGGAGAGAAATTAATTCAATTTTACTGGATATTTCAAAGTTAGATTCAGAATGTGAATGGTGGACTTGCGGATTGCGATCAGTACAGAAGACGAAAGTCTTCATCACGATTTGGTTGATTGTTTTTATCATAAACAAAGTTGCAGAGGAGAATGTGTCGAACAGCACAACTGAAATTATTTTCTTTTCCATTGTATCAATTGCGCACTTCTTGGCATTTGTCAAGATAGGTTGCGTGATTGAAATCCTTTGGTTTAGAATAAAATCGCTGAATTCGAATATTGTTTTATTGGAAACAAAATTAGGTGTCATTTGTAACAAAAATACCGATCGCTTTTTTCCAAAATACATTGTACAATTACTACACTCATATAAAAATTATCATTTGAAATTGTTGACAATAGTCAAGAAAACGAACTCCGTATATTCAACCGAGATATTAATGAACACACTTGTAAACTTTTTGATATTATATTTACATACTTTTTATGCATTATTTGTATTATATCTTATCCTCACGGAAAAACACAATTATAGGTCATTTGACATCGTTACATCTTGCGAGTTTTTAAACTTACTTTCCGTTGCATCACTGGTAGCTATAAATTTAATATACATTTGCAATACATCTCACAGGTTAATTCAAGAGGTAAGATTTGATTTTTATCTATATGGCCTTAATTAATAAAAAATGTAATTCGTGATTACATCACATACACTTTCAACAATTTGAGCGAAAAATCATACTTTGCACTGTTATAATATTTATCATACACCAGTATTTTAGTGTGACAAGAAATTTAGTTAAAAAAGTGGGTGTTAAAATTAAAATATCTACGTAATCTCATTATCATGACAACAGTATTTTTAAACTGTAGATGTGAACATGCCCAGATAAATTAGGTTAATGTTATTCTTGAATTGATACTATATGTCGAGGCTCGAGCTCGTTTGTCGTCTGTGCCGCGGCTTACTTCGTGTCCGCAATAATTACGTTAGAAAATATATATATCTCAATTGTAAAAAGTGATTAAAAGTGCTAAAAACTATAACTTAAAGTGCGAATGTGATAAATTGTGATAATTACTACGAACATTAATAGTAAGAAAAAGTTATTAAAACAACAAAAAATACCATTAAAGAGACACTACAAAGTGCAGTACGAAAAACACTAAATACATGAAGAAAGCAAACTCAGTGCTAGAAACGAAAAATAGTGTTACAACGAAAATATAACCTAAAACCTATCTACAAGATGAGTCATCAAACATAATTTCTAGACACTTCTTTGCCAAACAAAGACGTTTAACGCCATCTAGTGACGACTAGCGCACGTTAACACCGCCATCTGGGGGCTAGTGGAGATACTACTAGACAAAGTGCGTAGCTACACGATCGAACGTCTACCAAGCTCTTCACTGATACCACAAGAGGGCGTTATAGACATAGATTGTTGACTATGGAGGAAATAATGAAAACACTTCAAAAAATACAAAACGACATGGAAGAACAAAAAAATATGATTTCAAAAAGTGCAGAAAAAATAACAGAGGAAATTGCAAAAAACATCAACGAAATCATGGACAAAAAACTCCAAGTCTGGGACACCAAACTGCAAAAACTGGAAGAAAAAGTAAACAATCAAGGCAACTTTACTATTTACAAAAAGAGGCTAGACAGAGCAATCTAGTATTTTTTTTGTAGTGGAGGAAGGCGAACAGTCCTATTTAGAGTTAGAAAAAAATATGATGAACTTTATAAACAAGTACTTCACAACGAAAATAAACTGTAAGGACTTACAAGCCATAAGAGGAATTGGTATAAGAACAGACAAACCCCGTCTTATCACTATTCAATATTCTCAAACAAAAACGAGCTCTCAACGACACTGCATACTACATAAAAGAAGATTATCCGCTAAAAGTATTAGAGAAAAGAAAGGAATTGCAGACACAAGTAAGAATCGAGAAAAAAAAAGTAAATAGAGCTATAATAAAATACGATAAATTAATCATATTAAAAAACACCCCGGAAACCACAACAGGAAACAAGAAAAGAGCCCTTTCAACATCTCCTGAAAATACCTTAAAAATCCAAACACCCCAGTGATCACGAACACACAAAAAGAACAAGACTCTCAGTGCATCCACCACTCAACGTTCATCAAGTTTCTCAGAGGGAGTTGTAAAACCCGGAATGCTGATAAGTAAGTTTTTTGATAAGTAAAAACCCTACCAAAGCACAAGAAGTCACCGAGGGAGATATCGACCATAACACTCCAAAGAAAAACAAAGAAAGGAAAAAGAAAAACATTTTAAATATTTGTACCTATAATGTAAAATCATTATCTACCGAACCTAAACTAATTGAGCTTAAAAAATCACTACAAGACATTAACAACGACATACTAGGATTAAGTAAAGTTCGCCGGTTGGGTGAAAAAATTACCGAAGATGCCGATCACATAATGTATCACCTGGGTCAAACCAAAGGCCTGTATGGTATGGGTTTCTTAGTTAAGAAAAAATATAAAGAAAATATAAAGAGATTTATTGGTATATCAGGGAGAGTTTGTGCATTAGAAATAGAGTTGGAGAATGCCCTCTTCGCAATAATACAAGTGTATGCACCTACCGAAAGTTCATCTCAAGATGAGATTGATAAATTTTACGGGGACTTAGAAAAAGTACACGACACTGTCTCCACGAAGTTTGTTATATCTATGGGCGACTACAACGCACAAATCGGTGTACCCAAGGTCCATGAACAGTCAGTTCTCGGTAAATACGGTCACGGTGGCAGGAGTATCCGCGGGGAAAGACTCCTTCAATATGCACAAGAGTACAACTTGAAAGTAATAAATACTATGTACAAGCTAAAGCCAAAGAACAGATGGACATGGATCTCTCCTGATAAAAATACAAAAAACGAAATCGATTTTATTATGACCACAAAACCCAACTTATTTACAAACTACAAAGTACTAACGTCATTCCACTTTGGTTCTGAACATAAGTTATTAAGAGCTTCAATTCACTTGAAACCTGAAAGAAAATGCAGACCAAAAAAGAGTACTATTTTATCCACAGAGGCGTTAAAACTCAAGAAAGAAAGAAGTATACTACAAAACAAATCTAAACTAACCAAAATCGAGAAAGGAAAACTGAAAGATCTCTATAAAACTACCAATAAAGAAATAAAAAGATGCTACGATAACCATAGAATAAATACTATACAAAGACACCTTGAAAACTCTAGATCAGCTAAAAAAGCCTACAAAGAATTAAATACATCTAAAACATGGATTCCATCACTGCACTCCGGCTCTACAAAAATTATGTCTCGAGAGAAAATCATAAATATAGCCACGGAGTTTTATGCAAAATTAAATAGTCAACCAGACTCACAAAACCAAATAATTTCTGTTGACCAACACAATGAAGTTCTCCCAGTGCCAGAGTTCACAGAGCCTGAAATTCTGATACAAATAAAGAAGCTTAAGGCAGAAAAAAGTCCAGGACCAGACGTCGTCCAATAAGCCTCATGCCCAGCCTATATAAGCTGTTCGCCTCCCGTTTGCTGAATAGAATGACCTCAGATATCGACGAACACCAGCCAATAGAACAAGCCGGTTTTAAAAGCGGTTTCAGCACAGTTGACCACATTCAAGTTGTTGATCAGGTGATAGAGAAATATCAAGAATTCCGTAGACCCTTATACGTAGCTTTTATAGACTATAAAAAAGCATTTGACTCTATATCACATAACAGCATCTGGGAAGCGCTGAGGTCACAGAACATAAACGAAAAATATATAAAAATACTGAAAAATATTTATGCGAACAGTAAAAGTAGAGTCAAACTAGATAGAGTAGGAAGAAAAATTGATATAAATAGAAGCGTGAGACAAGGCGACCCAATCTCTCCAAAACTATTTATAGCTGTCCTACAGTACATAATGAAGGACTTGCCATGGTCTACGAAAGGCATCAGGGTAGAAGGTCAGTTTCTAAGCCACCTCAGATTTGCCGAATTATTCTTTTTTCAGAGTCTCCACACCAATTAAACAGTATGTTGTTAGATCTCCAGCAGGCGAGCATTAAAGTTGGTTTGGAAATGAATCTAGACAAAACTAAAGTCATGGCTAATTACCTCAAGACACCCATAACTGTAATTGATATGCCAATTGAATATGTAGAAAAATACATCTACCTAGGGAAACTGATTTCCTTCAGCAAAGAAAGGAACACTGAAGAAGTTGACCGGAGAGTAGCAATCACCTGGAAAAAATACTGGGCTCATAAAGGCATATTCAAGTCGCACCTACCACTGCCTACCAAGAAGACAGTTATGGACTAGGAGATTCTACCGTGTCTAACCTACGGCTGCCAAACCTGGACGTTTGATTTTAAGACAAGTAGCAAAATCCAGACGACTCAGAGAAGAATGGAAAAAAGCTACTTAGGTATAAAACCATCCGCAAAAAAACGGGTATAACAGATGCACTCACCTACTCTCTTCAAAGAAAATGGAGATGGACGGGTCACGTGGCGAGGTACGCTGATAATAGGTGGACACAAAAAATCATCCAATTGACGGGACCACAAGGTACCAGAGCGAGAGGCAGACCCAATGCCAAATGGGCTGACGAGATCGTGGCTACTGTAGGTTGCGAGTGGCTCCAAACAGCCAAAGATAGAGACGAATGGCAAGCTTTGGAAGAGACTTTTTTTACCCTAAGAAATAAAACCCATATAAATTTAATAAATAATATAAAAATTGTTATATAATAATTTGTCAATGTAAATTATCATGAGCATTAATTAATTTTACTATTCTATTTTAATTTTTATACAATGTATACAAATGTCATCCTTTTTAATTAATGTTGCCATTTATTATTTATTTTTTTTTTGCATGTTGCATGTATGTAACTTTTTATATGGAATTTAATAAAGCTTTATTATTATTATTATTATTCTTGAATAAAGTCGTCGGATTATAATTACCATGACAGAAAATTCCATAATATCTTTTATTATTTAATTTCGTTATAACTAAACATTTTTCCATTAATGCATTTGAAATTGAACTTAGCGAATTACAAATATTATTCCAGTAGAAAGTTTTTACTTTATGTACCGGATATAACAAATAACATGTATATTAGTTATACAGGATATTTGTGCAACAATCTGAATAGAAAATTTTAAGGAATTACATGGACATTTCTTAATTGCTGTCATAATTCCAATTCAAAATTTTTTCACGGAAAAGTGCTTGAAATGTGTTCAGTTTGACGTGCAGATACATAAAAATGAATAATAGACACGTACTTTGTTATATTCTCTATATTTCTGATATTAATTCTACCGTTACTTTGAAAAAAGATTTTGTGATAAATCTGAATCGATCTATCAGTTTCAAATATGGCTTAAATTACATCCTTGATTGCAATACTACTAGAACCTGTATATTTTATCAGGTAAGGCGAACACCTCGACTCATCAATAAACTGGCGTTTTATTCATCGGATGAAAATATCTTGAACACGGTAAGTTTCATATTGTAATTAAATTTAACCACACATATTTGCGTGCATATGAAAGAATATATCTTATGAATATTTATGGTATTAAAAGAAACTTCGCATCCAAGATGTTATTCTACTGTTTACTTTTTAGAATTCCTTGGCTCAGGGGAAAAAACGCTCACGTGTTCATCCATCTCTCCGTTTTACAAAGACATATTTCTTTTCCTTTCCACGTAGAAGCTTGAAATTTGACACCATGGTAAGGTATATTAAATACCGGTGACAGCTCATCAAGTCTTTACTAATATTTATAGATAATGTAGTCAATGTTAATGAGTGAGTCTACCTCGGGCTCAAAATATAAGAATAGGCGACTTGATTTTTATTGTATTTAATAAACAAACCCATATATAAGAAAAAAAGCCACACCTTCAAAAGGAAATTTTTAACCTGCAAAAGGAAGTCTTTGAGACCCGCGTTTTACTTTTCGTTAAGTATGGAATTGAGACAATTACTCTAACCTAAAAAATCGCTAACAAGATTAAAATAGAGAATAAAGTAGCACATCGGTAACAATTAGAGGAGTGTATCTCGAAGTAAAAAAATAGAGCCTAAACAAAAACAACTAATATCACTGCAAAAGATGTATCTTTGAATGGCTTTGGACATAGCATGTCGCTAGAACATTGGTTGAAGAATATATAAAGTTACTTGAATCGTTCTGCACTTAGCTGATGGGATGACAACACAGGAATTCCGGATGTTATATGGGACACTGCTCGCTCAAGATAGGATTTCATTAAAAATAGAAAAAGAATTTGAATTGATACCCAAGAACCAAAACTCATGACATAAATTTTTCTCCGCTTAGCTGGTAAGATGACATCAAAGGAATAGCGGACGTTATTTAGGGTATAACTCACTTAATAGATTTGCAGGAAAATTACAGGAGGGACTTGCTTCAAAGAGTGAATGATTGGATATCGAATAAGGCTCATAATTATTTGTATAATATTTTGGAGATTGGTTGTCTCCAAAGTCCCTCATGGCATAGCTCGTTCTCTGTTTAGCCAGCTGGACGACGTTAAATGAAGAGCCGGTATCATCTAGGATTCAATTTGCTCTTATAATTGAAAAGTTTATAAGATTTTACATAAATACTTCAATTATAATAGCAAATTATACGGATTCCAAAATTACTTATTTTTAGAATTTTATATTAGATAGGTATTTCTAGATATATTATTGAAAATGGCTCAAAAATATATTTTCCCTCTCTACATTCCAAACTGACAAAGCCTATACTACGAAAAAAAAATAAAAAGTAGTTTAACTAAATTTATGGAAAACCGCTTTACAGTTTTGAGATATTAACATGTTTCACAGTTTTTGAGAATCACAATATTTATACGCATTTATAAGATATACTAAGCGATATATTTTTTAGAAAATTAATTTGAATGTTCGTAAATGCTTGAACAAAAAGTTAGGCGCGAGTTCTACTCGTAAGTAACTGATTAATTATTTGTTTCCGTTGTAAATATTACTGATTTTTTTCTGTTATAAATCTTATAAACATAATCGTCTCTACGAAATTAATTTCATCTTTGATTTATGTTTAGAAGGAGTATCACTTCAGAAAGAAGAAAGTACATTCATAAGAATATATATCAAATTTGTGAACAAAGTTTACGGACAAGACATATATACATTTAACAGTATTTTTTTTCTACTCGTTGACTCATCACCACTCTCATTTCAGATCAAACGGTTTTCTGTTCAACTAGCGTTCACTCCGATGGAAATTACTGCCAGCGGTTTTTTTCAACTCGATAACGGTACTATTCTGTCGGTTAGTATAAAAATCCTGAAATTTCATTTTAGAAAGTATTTTAGGAACTTTAAGTCGATAATATTACAACATACCTACAAACTTTCATTTTCTATATTATAAATTGTAAATAAACGAGACGTTTCTAAAAACTTGCCAAAGTAAAGCAAGCAAGTTTTTTCTTCTTTTGACGCGAAATAGTCTCGATATCGAATAGGGAAAAGCCTTAATTATTTTATCAGCTAATTCAACAGATCTACTTGCTCTCATTAACAAATCTTCCCATTTTTATATATATGTTTTTGCTCGGATGTCAAAACTTTTCATACCACCCCATTACATTTATTTACTTAAATGTAACATTGCTTAATCCATCATTTTATTCGTTTACGCGGCATTCTTCTTTATCATTTATACTTTTTCTTATACTGTTGAAATATTGGAACATATTTTCTAATTAATTCTTTAAGTACATTTTTAATAAACAGAAATATATTTTCTACAATTTTTAGGAATACAATATATTTTTACAAAGTTATTAAAACATTTTCATTTTCAGATCTTCAACACTTTGATGACTAATATGATTATTATATTTCAAGTAATGATAATGAATACAAAAAGTGAGTGACAACTGGAGCACATGTTTTTTGAAATTGCATTCCTAAAATGTTTATAATTTACACGTATTATATCCATATTAAAATAATTTGAAAAAAAATTATGTTTCTATTACACCAACATTTCATCGCAAAACTTTCCAAAACACATGTCACCTTTTTAAGTTCTTTAAATGAAGAGGAAAAACCAAACAGGTTCTCTGTCCATCTATCACAACTCCATACTTTTAAAGCACAAAGCAAAAAATCTGTGATTTAAATCAGACGAAAAAATTATCATACTTAAGGAAAATAGCCTTTCCATAGAAAAAGGTCCAATTAAGAAAGTTATATTTTATTATTTCAATAAATAATGTAATAAAAAAGATGGTGTTTATGTATGTTTGTAAATAAATTTTTTATTTTATTACTTTTAGAATACAAATTCGGTGCATAAATAAATATTTTTGATGGAATTTTTAACATCTTTACTGAAATAATCAGAAACTTTTATATCATTACAATAATTAACCATTATATCCATTAACAATAGATTATTTCTTTAAAACAATCTAGATCAAGTTTCTAGTAAAACTAATATTTCATTTTTTTTTCAATGCTGAAGCTGTCATATATAGGTTGATCGACATGACAAATTTATAAATGTTTTTAGTGCCTTTAATTTCATTTTTTTTTTCAATGCTGAAACTGTCATATATAGGTTGATCGACATGACAAATTTATAAATGTTTTTAGTTACTTTGATTATATTTCCGAAATTAGACCAAAATTAATTTACTCTATCAAATTTTCTCGTAATTGTTGGTCTATTTCAAACATCCTAAGAACTTTTAAACCACAATTTTATACATTACATTATTTTAACAAATTCATCTGATATGCTTAATTTTACTTTTTACGCACATAAAATATAATCTTTTGCGATTTGAGATTTTCTCCTCACTCATCGTTAATTTCTACATATTCTACATTTTTTTACAATTTCGCATTCAATAGTGTTTTCGAAATTTTTATGATATGAGTTTTCCAAATCTTTAAAAGCATTGATATTTTTAATACTAAATCCTTTGTATCGAAACCCTCATTTTTTTCAATTACAAGAATCCATCGCCAAAAGCACTTTGCTCACTTTACTGACTTGTATGGTGATTTCTGGTAACCTATGGTTTCTGGTTACTCTCTATAGACTCTAAAGTCATGACCTATGTAAACAACCGACTGGTCCATCTCTTTTTCTTTTAAATTTAATAATTGTGCCCCAACTTTTCGAAGTAAAACTTCTTTGGGCACGATGAGATTATGATCAACCTTCTTAATGCAACGTTTTGCAACTTTTGCAATGTTTATTTAAACGTTTAATTGGAACGTCTGTATGTAATGAATCTATCTAAAAAGGATAAAAATAGGTACTTAGCTAACAAGAGAGAGATACAGAAATAAAAAAATGGCGCGCACTACTTCTATTAGCTTCTTTTCATGTTATGTGTGTCAAAAGTAAACTGTCCAAATTTTGTTAAGTGTACGTATGCACGAAAACAAACAACAAAGGCACTCAATATAGTTATCAATGTATCAAAATATCACAAGGGTCAAAAGAAATCAGTCAACATTTTTTCGATTTATTTGTCTATTTATGATTTATTTACTACTAATTTTGCATCTACTTCATCCATTAAAGACTGACAACATATGTACTTAACTGATTTAAAAATCCGCAATGTACTAAAAGACTAACAACATATGCACATATAATTATCGTAAATAAAATTAACAACTTGAGCAATACGTCCCAACTACCTCAGCTGCATTTAACAGCATTGGGCACTAGCATCGCTTCTATTTTTGATTGACAACTGTCTCCATAAATTTATGGGGAACATTTGTTAGATGTTTACGCCTATTTGTAATATTTCATCAATTTTTTCTGAATGTATAATAAGAAAATCTTATACGAATTTATTACAACTTATGAACTTACACTTCGTATATTTTTTTAACATAACTTAAGGTGGTTACCCTACCCTTTAACAGGTTTGTAAATTTGAAGTGTACGATTGCGTGTGCTATATTATTTACAGTTTACTAATATTTATTTCTCTCTCTTTCCCTCTCTACCGTTTACCCCTTATTACATACTTAGAAATCGAGGTTTAGAACTACAGATAAATTTCACTTCCGTCACGTGTACTTAGTTGGACGCGAATTATTTTCTTCAAACTCTCTATTTTCTTTGTGGACTGAATTTGACTTAACATATTGATGTTTGAGAAAAGACATTGATTACTTTCACATATCCCAATCTTTTTCACTTTCGTGATTCGCGTTACATATCAATTTGATTTTCAATTTGAAAATCAAATTCATTTAATTCAGTTTATAACAAAACGTCAATTTGATTTAATTCAGTCCATAGCAAAACTGGCTCTTTCCTACTTTTGTTTCTCTACTGTACCTAACATCGAATCTTAATAGTTTGCTGGCTACTTATTTTTCTGAAGGAGTTATATTTCTTTCTACTTCTTCGCCCATTGGTGTATTTTTTTTAAATTTCTCATATATTTTTAACAGAAATATATATAATTTCTCTCTACCTTCGCGAATTGAAAATTAATATTTGTGCCAAAGTTATTTCGCAAAGTTTTAACCATACTTGAGGGTCTTGATTTAGTTTCAGCCAAGCCGCAAATAATGAATCATTTTTTTTTAAACACTACGTAAGCTGGATAATATCAGATGCCAGAGAAACTATTGGATTATTATACATTATTACAGGATATTGTTAAAGTATGACTTTATATTTTATATCTGAAATTCATTTCAATTAATGAAACAACATCGCAACCTGCTGCCTTGCAGTCGCTATTCCAGTATTTATTAGGTCATTTTGATATATGTCAGGACATTGTTTGATAGAAGTATGTAATTCAAGAGCTAAACTAGGTATTCCAAATATGCTTGATCTTATGTCATGTAGTGCAACTTACCGTACTTGATATACTTGGTAACTTGATAAAACTATTGAAATATTTGGCATTGAGCATATGGGTTGAATTGTTTTTTTCAATATTCATGACTCTCAATATTTTCAAAAGACGAACATATCTCATACAACGTTGAACTATATACGCATAACAATTATGACAGCCTAATCCGTTTTACAATTTAGATCCGAATCTTAAAATTAACGAGTCTAGTCTAATTATGTGTTGTAGCTGACTCACTCATTTTAGTTGAAAAATATGTACATAATTCATTACGTGCACTCTCTGTAACGGCTTTCCTTGCCAACAAACGGTAACTATCATTTTAACATGAAAATAGAATATTTTAAATGGCATTCATTCATTTTTTGGAATTTTTTTGTTAAGATAAAAATACGCCACTTTCTTTCCATTACTATGTTTGCTTCCAAATGTCGGAATTGTTTTGATACTACGACACGACAAGACATACAAAACGTGTTTCTTGTCCCATTTTCTTTGAACGGGAAAGTTGCATGACGACATGATTTCACATTTGTCGGTGGTTTAATGTGTTGGAGAGTTTTCCTTCAACAATGCAGGTAATATTATTAAATTTCGGTTCCTGAACATTTTGGAAATTTACGTTGATATTATCTTCTCTAAGACTTATACGCTCAATAAATTATCAATCTTGTTGATTAGAGGATTGACTATTTGTGTTTATGTACATTAATGATTCTGTTCTCTTGAATATCTATCTTTTTTGCTAGAACTGCATATTAGATACTTGTGACCGTTATCTGCAAAGGGTTCGACAAAGTTTGACTCAAACACACCATTTTCGGTTTTGAGTGTACTTTTTTGCCTTGAACTTGTTTAAATTGTCTTAAAGCTTACTTTTATTCAAAAAGTCTCTATTAAGTAAGTTTTTTACAGAGAAATACATTCGGCCATTATAGCATATTTGCAGAGAAATACCTTCTGTTATAGAAGCTAATGAATATTTACAGTATTGAGTATTTGAAGTCTTGCCGACATGATTTTCTGAGCTGTATTTTTTTATGCAAAGTTTCGTATTTTTTTATCTTTGATGACAAAATTTTATTTTAAGCATGTCATATTTATTTCAGAACTACTGAATAATTAGTTGAAATGTGAGACACTGATATCAATATATCTTCATACGGATATCTGACAGAATTTATTTTTTTATAAAAGACTGCAAATATCCGAGTCTGTTAAAATATATTCATACGTAATGTTTCATTATCTGAATAAATTACTAATTATAACTTACAATTATCTACTCCTGTATTCTTTGCACGTAACTGTTGATAGTAGTGTTTTTATTATAGTCGTTATTTACGAATTGATCGCTTCAACTCCTCGAGAAATAGTTCATAAAACTTCTTTGTTAAGAAATAACTCCTCGAGAATAGTGCTTTTTCGTATTCCAAGTCAAAGCAAAGTTAAAAACGGCCCATGCAACAAATTCATTCTCAAGCAAGTGTAATAGTGGTTTTTCCTTTATTCTGTTTAGGTCGAGCAAACATAAACCCGAAGGTTGACATTTTTAACATAGTCTTAACTGAAAAATAAAAGATATTCATAAAGGTCTTAATTAAAGTGTCTATTAAGTTATAGAAATGTACCGAATATTTTTTTGAAAGTATACATCTAGAAGATAACTTTTATTATGACTTCATAAAAACCTGACCCAACGCTTTGAAATGTTTCAAGCTTATAATATGAATTATAAGTAAAGTATTTGCAAATTACGTGCCATTACTTTTTAATCTGTTTGAAAAAAAATTTAAAGATGCACACACACACATAAATATATATATATATATATATATATATATATACATACATATATATATATATATATATATATATATATATACAGGTATTCCGGGAGGAGTGGACCAACGTCATGTCATTGATAGAGGGGATTATAACAAATACGAAACAATAAATTTTATTATCCTAAGCCTAATAGTTTTAGAAATATGATTTTTTAATTTTTTTTTTTATTTTTGTTACTGCACATGAAATTCTTTTTTTATTAAGTATTATTACTATTTCTGCTTTTTTATTATCCAAGATCTTTAAGAGAACATTTGTTTTCTTAATTCAAACGTTATTTATTCGTTATTATTGGCAACATAAAACTTAAACGCTGAAACATGTGCAATTTTTCAATTATAAAATATGAAAAGTGATTTTTGAACAAAGCTAGAGTAAAAAAATGTCTTGCTGTTTTTTTTCTCTGCCACTGTTTTTATTTGTTGACCTTTGCTTGAATTGGACCTTGTTTGTGCTTGTGATTTAGATATTACTTGACCGACTGCATTGCAAAATGCCTCAGACCTAAACTACTCCTGAATATGCAGAAATTGTTTCTATTTTGAAGAAATTGTTTTGTGTGAATATGCAGAATTTATTTACCAGTTATGTGATGGAAATGCTCGGCAAGCCGCACGTACGTATCGCAAGCGCTACCCTAACCACGAAAGCTATCCTGATCCCAGAGTCTCTCTCGTGTAAATAACGCATATTTAGAGAGTGAAATTCCTAAAAATGTAGTTCCTGAAGGAAGATCTAGAAATGGTGATGAGCGTCAAATGCTGGCCAAAATAGAAGAAGCTAATTCTATTAATGTTCGGCGGATTTCTCGACGTACTGGTGTCGCAATAAGTACAGTACACCGCATTTAAAAACAAAATAATTTGTACCCATACCATGTACAAGGAGTACAAGCACTGCTACCTGCTGGCTATCAACGAGGAATAGATTTCAGGCAAAATCCGCTTTTTTTAATTCAATATTATGGAGCGATAAAACATGTTTTAAAAAAAATGGAACTATTTAATGTGCACAATTTACACAAATGGGCCGTCTTGAAGCTTTGCATAATATGGCAAGATATACTTTAACATAAATTCGGAGTCAATTTATGGGCTAAAATCCTGGATGGAAAAATTATGGGTCCATTTGAACTTCCACCGAGACTTGATGGACTTCGTTTTCGACTGTTTTTACAAGACGAACTTGGGAATCTGTTGGATGAAATATAGATGTACGTGACAGGATATGGCTACAGGCTGATGTTGCACCGGCCCAGTTTTCGCATCAAGTAACTGAACACTTCACTGAATACCTGAATTGATGGATAGGACGTAGCGGTACTATTACATGGCGACCACGTTCGCCAGACCTCAATCCATTGGACTATTTACTATGGGGATATCTCAAAGAGGCAGTCTATGAGACAACTAACGATAATTAACAATCATTGAGACAATAATTATACCATGTGTCTGAAGTAGTAAGAAACAACGAAAGTTAAAGAAGAAATTTTGTAAGAAGAAGGTGGTTATGCATAAGAGTTAGAGGAGGGTATTTTGAGCATTTGCTGTAATAAAAAAAGCATATTAAATGCGATAAGAATATCTATACACTTGTTTTATTTTACCATGTCAGAAAAAAATGATCAGTGGTATTGGTAAAGAAATAAAAAACATGGTACGAAATGATTTAGTACCAGCAAGTAATTTTCACCTTTTTTGGAATCTGTGTGAATTGTAGATGTTTATGAAATAAAGTTCCACAAGGTTACCGTATATTTTTTTTACACTTGCGTTGTTGAAAAATCACTTTTCATGTTTTGTAATTAAAAAAATGCACATGTTTCAGTGTTAAATTTTTATGTTGTAAATAATAACGAATGAATAACATTTAAATTAGTAAGACGAATGTACTATTAAAGATCTTCGATAATAAAAAAGCGGGAATAGTAATAATGCCTAATAAAATAATTTTTTTTCATGCGCAGTAACAAAAATTAATTTTAATTTTTAAATTATTAAAAATCATATCTTTAAAACTTTTAGATCTAGGATAATAAAATGTATTGTTTCGGTGTATAATAACCCCCTCTATCACCGACATTTCGTTGGTCCATTCCTTACGGAACACACATACCACACACACATATATATATGTATGTATATATATATATATATATATATATATATATATATATATATATGTTAAGTAATGGAAAACATCGAAAATTTTTCAAATATAACGCTTAATATATTCAAAAAACTGCAATACGAACAGTGTTTGGAGGACGGCGGCAATGTTTTTCTAATAAAGAGGAATCAAGAATATCAATGTTTTTCTAATAACTGACAATTTAACATCAACTGGTTTTTGAAGATGAACGCGGCAACATGTTACGTGCACGCTTATTATTTAAGTGAATCAGAGGACTTGTGTGTAACTGATTGATCATATGAAGCTAATAGATAAACCAAGAATGTACTCGTAATGCGATAGCTCCTTAAATATCCCATTTCCTTATTCTAAAATAGAAGCATAACTAGACAATTTCAAAGTGTAATTGAATGTTGAATATACTAGTGAATTCACGAGGGACTGAGCCACAATGTTTCACATTACACACTCTTCTAATATAAAAAAATCGCGGTAAAATTTATGAAATCCTCCAATAGCACCGCTCAAGTATGTGGGTGTGTATCTGTATATAAATATATATTATATATCAGTATTAAAACCAATAGTATTTGAAAATGAATGTAACAAAAATAATATCTTTTACTGCAATTAATTGCGATTTCAACTTACTCTGACATCGATAATCTGCTCAAAAGGTTTAATTTTGTATCTCCAATAGTTACTCACCTGAATGTTTATTAAATTAATTTATTGTTTAATATACACATTACTTTCATGACATAACAATTTTATTGAAAAATATTTAAATATCTGGAAAAAAATTATTTCGACTATTAAATATAATAATGGGAGGCGTTGAAAAAATGTAGTGTAGTGTAAACGGTGCGCGAAATTTCTAACTCGTGGCGGTGCCATTCCATTAGTCGTCTATTAGGTTATTTTGCAATTACTGGCAGCTACTAAATTTAATCATTTGTTTGACAATTGATTAATATTCTACGTTTCTTAATGTTTTATTATTAGTACGTCGTATTTATTATTAGTACGTCGAACAGAAACGTGTGAACATTTTCACACTAAAATAAACTTATATTGTTGTGAATATTTAGTATTCAGTTGTCGCCCTTTCACAATATGATTACTACTAAACATAGTAAAGTGTCAGTTAAATCTTTGAAACATTTGAACCCATCAAAACCACGATGGCAAATAAGAAATATATTTTTCACAATAACGTTAATAATATTTGGATTACACGGTGTACCAATTCTTAAGCATAAATATTACAAAGATAATTCACTCTATATAGTTTATGTGGCAATGCTACTAACTACAAATATTTATATGAATTACACTTTTCAATTAATAAGTGGCAATACAGTTAGTTTTATTGTATCCCACTTCTGTGAACTAATTTCGACGTTAATGCTGTTAGGAAACGCAATATATTTATTTAAATACGATCTAGACTACGTATCCATGTTTTATAAATTAAAACTTCTAAGGCTTCAGTATAACGTAAAAATTACATTTAACCCTGTCAGAAATTGTATAACAAACCTTGCTTTCTATTTGATAACTATTTTTAACTATTCCAAACTAATATACTACTTTTTCTATTTTATTAATTCCAATGACTCACTTTATCAAAAAATATTTATTTTCGTTATCCAAATTTTTCCTCTGGAAATCTTAACCCTACAAGCCCTCAAATCATTACATTTAGTCACAGCTGTACTAGAAGTGTACCGGGGATTGAAAGATTCAATGAAACGGTTGAACAATAACATGTATTTTACAAAGGAATTTCGTCATTTGATAAAGACAAAATGTGTGACGATTTATAACACCAACAATGAAAAGGTTAAAGAAATAAATAAATTGAAGCGACTTCACAATGATTTGAAAAAGATTATTTGGTTTATTAATGATAAATTCTCTGTACCAATATTTTTAACTATACTTAGCAACTTTCTGGAATTTTTCCGGTTCTTCTATTTTTGGCTATGATTCGATTCCAACTTTAACGTCAAAATATAATTTTATGTTACTTAACGTGGTCGAACGAATCTTCAGCTTGATATTATTAACCGGTACTGCATCATCGATAACGGAGGAGGTAAGAAAAATGTTTGGATTGTTTACTTTGTTAAATTAAAAAAAAAAAGTAATATAAATATATATATATATATATATATATATGTATATATATATATATATATATATATATATATATATATATACATGTATATGTATATTTATATATATATATATATATATATACATATTTATATATACATATATATATATATATATACATATATATATATATAAATATATATATATATATATATATATATGAGTGTGTGTGTGTATACACACAAAGTTGTGGTTATATTATTAAGAACGGTTAATTAAGAAACATGTTTTGCACTATGCTACATAATATTATCGTTTACAATTAAAAAATTTAAAATACGTCCATTTTCCGTTATACTGCTTACAACAGTGTCGATTAATACTTCGTAGAATGACCCTTGGTTGCAATGACTGTGATACGATGGGGCATGAAATATACTAAATTTTGGTATGTTTTAGTGAAAATAGCGTTAAACGATTCGACAAAGACGTCATGGAGTGCGCTCATATTATCTATTCTTTTAGAAGCTACACTCTTCTTAACTTCCCTTCAAAGATAATCTTTAGGACTTAAATCGTTACTAATAGCAGGCCTAGAGTAGCCTGCCTGCAGTGATTTGTTGTTCAGACAGGAAACTTTACACTGAATGATTAGTGTGTTTATGGTTTTTGTAATATCTTAAATTTTCATAAGACAGACAACGTCTTTTCAATAGAAGAATATTGTTCTCTAACATTTGCTTGTATTTTAATTAATCTAACATGCCTATAATTTTTTTATTATTCCGACACTATGCCACGAGATACATTTCCAACCTTTAATGTTTCCACCTCCATGTTTCACTTCTTTTGTTGTACAGTTTATGATTCAGTGCTTGGTTAGCAGGTCAACGAATATTATTTTCCATCCGAACCTAATCGATTTATTTTCATTTCGTCCAAAACCCAAACTGCCATACATGTCCACGCAAAATCTAAATGAGTTTTCCAGTGTTCCCTCGTTAAAAGTTGTATTCTACTGAATATCTTTCCAAATTGTTTTGCATCCACAATGCATCTCCGTACTGGACATGTAGATATACCTACGTTGGTAAAACTTTGCTTCGTATATTTTCGAATCCCTTGGACAGATCAGCCTTTCCAGATCAGCGCTCATAAAACGAATGATCAAAGTGTCTTTGCGAGATATGGTTTTTTTTTGTGTTTTAGGCTTCGAATAACTATCAATAGTGTTTAATCTTTTGAATTAATTAATCGCGTTGAAAACATTTTTAAGTAATCAGGTTGAATACAAATTTTAGAGCATTTCAAATGATGAGCATCTTTATTATGACACCAACCTATTCGTATAATGCCATGATAATTTTTCTAATAGATACGCTACAACTCCTATTTTTGCTCATATTTTTGAAGTAATTCGGTATCAAAACATCTTTCAAAGCTAAGAAAACGCAAATATAACAACAAAATACGTGAAAATGGAATTAATATAATATGTATTTGAAATTTAATTTTTTTTTGCTTTCCTTAAGTGTCCCTAATTATTTGCCCAATGGCCAGCATCTTTGACATGCTACCGCTATGCAAAAGCAATGAAATATTCCTTGAAGTTTAAGTTTTTTTTCACTGCCTAAGATGAAGGTAAAAAATCTACTAAATTACCATTATTTTGATGAATTTAAAACTATATCGGAAAGTTAAAACAGAAAAAATAATTACATGCTTTCCAAAAAGTGTTTCCGATCTAAGTCGTTTCTAATTATGTGACCTCACTATATATATATACACACCAATAACATATTAACTATAAATTATAAGTTTTATTTAATACATTTCAATACAAAGTTTGACTGTTCGGACATTGTTACAAAAATTGATCATGGTCGATATTTTCCTCTTTAGAAAAAAACCGCAAATAAACGCGGTTGGTGTAATGTGATAACAATAATT
This sequence comes from Druceiella hillmani, assembly GCA_039881145.1. Lineage (NCBI taxonomy): Eukaryota > Metazoa > Arthropoda > Insecta > Lepidoptera > Hepialidae > Druceiella > Druceiella hillmani. The sequence continues at coordinate 6,115,882 of JAYKKI010000110.1, read as the reverse complement.
ACAATAATAAAAATTATCACTAAGAGCTTCATGTTTCTTCCAAACAGTTTTTCTCTTATAATTTTCCTACCAGAGGAAGAAAAAGTAATAAGAATACTCCTCGAGAAAATGATAATGCGTATGTTAGATATGTACTTGTTGTTAAGATTTTTTGTAAAATATACGAAGAGTAAAGCATATGAATAGATTCTTTTTTTGTAGAATAACGTAAGAATATGGATTATTTCATGTTGTGTTACAATGTGGCACAATGGGTGTGCAAGTTTTTATTCGCCTTCGAAACGTTGATTACTTTTATGTACGGGTTCGATACTATATTGACTTAAAATAACATGCATTTGTATCATATGATACTCTTAGAGAAACAGAGAATATGGCAGTTACATTTTCACAAAAATCTATTGGTTAGTTGCTGAAATTATTGTCGCCATGAACACAAAATATAGTTTTAGTTGTAATAATTTAGACAGAATGTGAAATTTAAAAAGTAATACTTTTCGTTACGTTTTAGGTCTCAAAATGTGGAAGAATATTACATCAGTTTTCAATAAACTGGGAAGATGATATCGATTTGAATTATGAGGTGAATATACGTTGGTTACTTCTAAACTCTCTTCTCTTTTATGTTTTAAGTTTGTAATTCTGGATGAGAAAAAGTAATATGACCATAAAATGCAAATTTTGAGTCTAGTTATGGGTACATTACATGTCTTTTTTTACTTTTAGCTACAATTACATGACCATTTCTTTATATTACAATTACAGATTCAAAACCTGTCTCTAAAGTTGTCCCGCAAAAATCATCAAATATACATGTGCGGTGTGTTTCCACTAGATTATCCTTTCATCGGCACTGTAAGTTAAATTTAATTTCAGACATGTTTTTTGATAGAAACGTCTTAAATATAACATACAATAAATCAAATACTAATAATTGTTTACGAATCGCCATATTAACAAATACTCATTTAAGGAAATAAGTTGCAATATAATTATATGTTTATAGAAGGCAGTAATAGAAATGAGAATTTAAATGAATATTATTTATTCTCTTTTTAAAACTCACTGATAAATTATTTCTTCCAAGAACGAGTAAGCCACCGGTAACTTGGGTGATGGGTTATTGACCCTCAACGAATAAACTCACTACGTATTCGTTTGAATAAAGTAACTGATTATTTGGCATGCCCAAAATGTTTTGTCAAGAGACACTTTTGGCGGAAAAAAATATGTATAAATAGTTTTTCCTTCACCTACGACTACGGATGAAAAATGTTTTACTTTTATTAATAAGTATCTTTTGTCATGATATAATAAGGTACTCATTGTCCTGTAATAATTTTGTTTTATATTATAAAAAGTAAATTTTTGATTTCACCTAAAATAATAATTGAATAATATATTGTATTTGCCTAAGACATTTTGTAACAAAAAAAACAACAAAATTAAATGCTGGCTTACAGGATTCCATGGTCCATGAAAAGAAAAATCGATAAAACTTTTTGAAATTACCGAGAAGGATGTGTTATGTGGCTATAAACATTATACGCCTATAATTATTTGAAATCAACAACAAAGAACAAAAAGAAGACGAAAAGTTTTACATGATAAACCGACCAAGTGCGAGTCGCAATCGTGCATGAATTCCGTAGCATCCGTAGCATCAAACCATATTAAACTTATAAGTTTGTATTCTCAAAGACATTGTGAAAAACAAAATTATTTCTGCGGTCGGCACCGAAAATATCGCATACCTCATAACTACACAACATATCTTATTCAAACCAATTTTGGTTGAAAGTTTATTTTAAGTTCTGCTACCTTAATTTATTTGCAGAATTTTATACACGTTAGTTGGAAAATTAAAGGGGGACCCACTTTTCAAGACTTTAACTCCAACTACTGACTTAAATGAAAATGTTATTCTGACATCGTTTTATCATTCTTTACAACCTATCTAACGATACAGCCTGTGTTCAGTGAATTGAAATCATGACATCTATAATAACACTATTATAATTTTATGCCACATGTGAATAGGCTTCTAAAACCCCATTTTTTCACAATTTTAAGTTCAGTATTTTTGGAAATGAGGAAATGGTGTGGGAATACTTTTATTGCACATTTTTTAATACATTTACGAAGAGATTCTATCTAAAAATTATAAAAATATATTTTTGAGACTATTTAACTAGCACTTTCAAAATATATCCTCAAGTATTTATGAGGTTTAGCCACTCTTGGTCCAAGAATTTAATTAGATTTTCCTGACATTTCTAAATAAATTCTTTTGAGTGATAGCTCTTGGGATATGTTCGAGGTTACATACTTTACTATTCTACTGTATTTCAAGTTTCAGCGCCGAATGATTTCTGAGAATGATAACTATGACACGCAGACAGCGAACACGTTGGTAATCTTACTAAGGTTGCGTTATTCCTTTTGAGGTGGTGCACACTAACAATTAACTATACATTTAAATAAACAGAATACATATAAACTTATATCGAATGTCTTCAGAAATACTGTGTCGTGTGTGAACTTTCCAACATTCAATTAAAACTAAGTAGCCTAGTAAAATCGTTGAGTAAATTAATTAAACTTACATAACATCATTACCATATGTTGAAGATTTTGAAACATTAAAAATGAACACTTTATCAACTATTAAATTGGTATAAAATTTTAAAAATTAGAAAGGGAAAGGCAATAACTAACATTGATTAGATCTATGATCGATAAATGAGACACATATATTTTAGTGGGTTATCAGGTAAACCTTTCTGTAGATCAATAAATTTTAAATAAGCTCAAGTATTTCATTAAATTTACGTCAAGGAATCATCTGTAGTGACTTCGATTATAAAAAATTTTCCTGTATCTTGCTTTATTTTTAGCAGCGGCTTTTAAACTCCGCGCTCTTCACAATATACATTTCCTTTATGACAAATTAAAATAAAGAATATTTAATCCAATTGTACAAAACTTTACTCGACGTTGTCATAATTAATATTCACGTACATCTGTTATTGTTACTATTTATTATGCATTTAATAATAACATTTATTTCTACAGTGCATCAGCGGCGTCATATTGAATCTCATAATTTTGATTCAATTAAACGGTCTCAAATGAAAACTCTCTCCAGAATCGAAGAGTGTATCAAGTTAGAAGAGTGTATCAAGTTAGTTATCATAAAGCTCTCACACAAATTTTACACACATTTATTCACTGGAATAAAAAAATATATAAATAAAATGCCCATTAATTGCTCCACCTAATTGTGTTGTTATTATTATTTAACCCTAACCATTTATACTTAACATCGATTTTAACGTATTAAATATAAATGACATGGTTCCAGCTCAGTAAGAGGATTAAGGCAATGGAAACAATAATATTCTTCAAAACTAAAAAAATCAGTTAGATTTTGTAGCATCGACAATAAATATTAAACTGCACTTAGAAGACCTTGTCTTTCACAGAATAAGTTGCCAAACACGTAAAGTTGTTTTTTCCTGGTGGGAGAATTGAATAAATTAATGTGTTTAGAAAAGTGAACTATATTTATTTCAGCTGTCCTTCATTGTTTACGCAGACTAGAAGAATAAACCAACAAATACAAAATAGTTTAAAGTGCCAAGTGCACCTTACATTTTGGATTCAGTAAAGGCTTAAAATAACAAAGAACTCTGAGAAGCCCAGTGGCTGAGGGATAATGTGCAGAATATTTTTTAGTAGATATTTAATGTTCACGTTAGCATCGAACTCGGTAATTTCTTCTCAAAGTTTGCTAAAGTCAATAAATTAAACGTAGGGACGCGTAACCAAGATTCTAAAAGAATTTCCAGAATTACAAAATGATAGATAAATAATTCGTAAGAAACAAATAGAAAGGTTATCCAAGTTTCTGAAAGAAAATTTCTAAACTCACCGATAGAACAAGGGAAAAATAAAGAGACGCCAAATGAAATTTGGCAATGTCCCAACACAAAAGTGTTTTTATGTTCGAAGTACAGAATCTTTTATATAGTAGGTTGATCTTTTATATATTAATTATATTAAATATAATCCCTTGTTCAAGAGGAAATCCTACTTTATAAGATTTCATTTTAATTTCGCGAAAGCAACTGCTTTTAATTCACGGTAGCGTGTGTGAATTTAAATGCGCTTTAAAAGTATTTTCGATAAATATAATCTCCCTTTAAAGTATGTGGAATGATTTCTTGAGAATACTCTCAGCCTCCTTTCTCCTGCTAAGAGGCTTGGAATCAAAGTGGGTAAGAGTGGTGCCAATCATAGTTTTCTAAAATATGAATGTATGTAAGAAGTACCATCCAGTGAATGTACTTTTATTACCAAAAAGGCGCTTGTATTTTAATTAACGCTTGTATTTAATACCTTATTGGCGCTTGTACTTTAATAACTTATTGAGTTAAAGTACCAAGCGAGAAATATCAGACAATCTTTGTAGGATTTTCAAAACTAAATGTATTTTTAGATTCAGAGGGTTAAAACTACAAAGATGTTAGACTTTATTTATCATGGAAAGTTATGTTACGGAAAAATTTCACAATAACAATTTAATTTACCTATTTCTGCGGACTGTAAAAATATGTTTTTAAGTTAGAAATTATGCTTTTATATGGAAAATTTCCCTTAGTGTTAGTTTCCGTGCTAAATATCGATAAAAAAGAAAACTTTCATTGGTTGCAGAAAATTCCCGGACTCCAGGCAATACAAATGCAGGTGCATATTACTACCATCAGGCTTATTTAGGAAAAATTTGTATGACTATTGCCTCCTAAAAATTATTTCATAATACGATGATACTTGAATGACTGGAAAATCCGGAAGGAAATTGGATGAGCGTAGATTCGGCAAAATAGGCAAAGCATCGGCAAAATATTGTGTACGCTAGAAAAAGTGAATAGCCCCGGACTTCCTATTCTGAAAGCAAAGAATAATGCAAAATAAAGGCATTTTCACGCTGCTCGTACTGCTTTACTGCCCCATGAGGAATATTTGACCCAAAATAGTTGAGTACATCCACATATAAATTTCTTATAATTTTCTATAATATTAATATCCCCGACTTACTAGTAATTTAAATACCACCGTATAATGACTTGCGTTTGTGATTAGTATAAGAATCAATCTCATAATACGTTCGGCGGGTTTAAAAAATAACACACACATATATATATATATATATATATATATATATATATATATATATATGTGTGTATGTATGTATATGTATATCCAGTTAAAATATTATGTTCATGTTGATACGAAATGTGTTCATACGAAATTATCACTAAGACGGTATAGATTTTTAGACCATTAAAAACATTTTGTTTCATAAATCAAACGAAACAAATGTACATAAAGACGCATCTTTAATAACCTCAGTGCGTTATCAAATATAAAACGTTCTGTTTAATTTGAGACTTTGAAGATTATTCATTTATTTGAATATTTACAAAACGTTATATTCAATTTGCAACCCGCAGGCTAAATATTTGAACAACTCACATATTATTTAATACAAAGTGAACACCTTTTTAAATAATATAGAGAAAGAAAACATTATTGCAACGACCAAACAAAAAACCAAAAAAATGACTGCGAACTAAAGGTATTTATTAAGATCAGCTTCCTAAAATCATGCGAAAACATGAACCAATATAAGAAGCCCTATACTTAAGGAAAGTGAACTCATCTGCAAGTTCGGTTCGCAGGCAGATATTAGTTCATAAAAATATAACCTGAAAACTAGTAAATTCTTGCAGAACATAATAACCGGAAACAAACATTTTTCTCTATTTTCAAAACGAATGTATTTTCAAGGTTACCTTTAATTCAGTACGTGATTAATTATTGAATATGTTTGGCGTTAATTATGTAGAAACTTTTTATTCACAATTAAATGAAACTACATCACGTAGTTTCATTTGATTGTGAAGATAATTAATTGCAAAAATAAGGGTTTATTTCTTTGTAATTAACCCAATTTTGTAGTAAAATTAAAAACCGTCGAACGCACGTAAATATAGCACTTATGTGTAACATAAATGATAAAAGTTATATATATATATATATATTTATATATATATACGTTTGTAAATGTTACAATGCATCATGAGGTTAACATAAAGAATATCATAAGAATATCTAAACAACAAATGTTAAAACAAAGTTTTGTTTGAAGAGCAATAATTGATTACATTGTAATATACGAAGCTTTTATTTCTTTATCAGTATATTTTATTATTATATTTTACTTTATTTTAATATTTATTTTAAATTTTGTTTAGCCATTTGGTATGGGGTTTGTCTCTGTTGTTATTAATATACTAATTAGTTTCCTTCTTATTACTGTCTTACAGCCTTCCACGTTAGAAAAAACTCATATTTAATCAATGTAGATAACTCGTGTAGCAATAAGTTCATCTAATATATATAAATTTTATGTTTGCATTACTGTCAGTAACACTAAATAAATAAATAAATGTTTTCGTATATTTTTATCAAATAATTGCAAATACTCTGTGAGTGGATCTTAGACAATTGTTTAAATCAACAAACCATAATTTTCTGAAAAAAATTTGAAACACTATTTGTCTGTTTCCACCAGTTTTAAAATAATAAATGGTAACCCCAATATCACCATATACACTTGTCTTTATTGAGAGAGACAGTTTACGATGTTTCTAGACCACGTTTTATCGAGGACTTATATCGTTTATTTCTATAAATTTTATATAGGTATCACCAAGAGAGAGATAGTTTACACGGATTCTAGACCACGTTTTATCGAGGACTGATATCATCGTTCATTTCTAAAAAATTCAAGTAGGTATTCCCAAGAGAGAGATAGTTTACGAGGATTCTTGACCACGTTTTATCGAGGACTGATATCATCGTTTATTTCTATAAATTTTAGAGAGATAGTTTACGAGGATTTTAGACCACGTTTTATCGAGGACTGATATCATCGTTTATTTATATAAATTTTATATACATATCCCCATTTCTTGGAAAAACAGTATTCATTATATTGAATATATCAATGATCTCATTACACAGCGTCATACCATAGGAATGATGTCATATCCACTATTATGTCCAAATCTTCTTCTAGACCATTCTAGATATGACATTCCGGATAATAAAATTAATATATAAAGATCTTTTGAGCGAAAATTAGTAAGATTTGAAAAGTAAAAGACGTGTGGTTATGGTTTTACAAAATATAATAATTTATATCATTTTCCCTTAACATGTTACAAATTAGTAATTTACGTTCAAAGTAAAGTTTAATAACTGCTTAAAGATAACTAGAATATATATCTTATTGTATTAGTCACATATTTACACTGTACCACTCCGCTATGGCTTCCACGTTTCTGGCAGTCATCGAGTAACAAGAGCGTGGCAGTTTCTTCAAGGAAGGACAGTGCAGGTGATCCTCAATATTCTCCGCATGATCCACTCCACACACTTCGCGCAACCAGTTGACCTTCTCCGCTCCTTTGACGAGGACTTTGTGATTTTTAAGGACCGCACTCACAATTCGTCGACAGTGACAATAGTCGAAGTCACCTTCACTCCATCTGATGCCGTGGTAGCGTTCAGTCCATGCTAGCTGCTTCCTGAGGTGGGGTGCGAGTTTGCCGAAACTGAAAGGCGGCTTGAATGAAAATCGTAATATTCTCTCCCTGTCCAGTGAGTGAGGCAAGTGTTGGTGAGACAAGTGGTGGAGTACAGCAATTTCTTTCAAAACGAACTCGCCTTTGAACAGTTTGAATCCTTGCAAATCGACGAATATGACTCTGTCGTACATAATGAATTTTTATGCAAATATTAAATTCAATAAATTGTTCAAACGACATTGATACGACCGTTTCTTGATGTTATGTAATATAAATAACGTGCTCAACTTTAATCGCTCACTCCTTTTATACAAATTCAGCGACATTGTAATCTTTCAGGATGTTTAGTGACATTGAAAAAACATTTGATTAAAGAAAAACGAAAAAGATGATGTCATTAGATATAAATAAATATTAGTCATTGGTCTAGAAACCCCTTAAAACCTTTCTCACATTCGTATTCGGTTTAAAAACTCTATTAAACCTTTTTCGATTAATTCAATAAACGACATTGATACGTCCATTTCCCAGCGCCAATTACCTGACTCACTTCAAATGGCCCTTTATGTTTGTGTAGATTCTGCGACTTTGTAATCTTTCAGGAGGTCGCGTATTAATGAAGAATGTTTTATTGAAGATAAATTAGACTGAAGGTGTCATTAGATATAAACAAATGTTTGTCATTGGTTTAGAAACTCATAAAACTTCTCTGATATAAATGACTGACGAGTATAAGCAGTAAAAGCTTTCTATCTCAAAAATTCATCCAGATAATAAAGTTTTAAATAAAAAATAGAGTTGCTTACTTAATTTATGGGCGATTTTCAATGGTCAATTGTGTAATTTATTCCCACCCTACTGTATGAGGACACTTTGTACTGTACATTACTCTTTCATGGATTGCTATTCTTTTCCCAAATTAGAAATAAAATATTTTATTCAATCGGTGGATAATATCAAATACACATTGATGATGAAAAATTAATTCAGTACTAATTGACCTAATTTTTTTTGTAATACTTCGACTTTTATATCTATACTCCCTTTGTGTAAACAAACGAATTAAATCGTAAGAATAGCAACTTCCAGTGAACGTCAAACAAAAGTACGTTCAGATAAAAATATATAATAATTAATCCCAGGCACGGGACTTTGTACCTCTTCGGGATTCTGCTTGTTTCATCGGATATAAATTTGCTTTAGATATATTGTTGCTATTTCTGTTGCTACAAAAATTAGTATTTAAATTCGTTTATCACCCCTTTGCACATGCGACATAATAGATATATTTTTCATATTTTAACGTGAAACGTGTTTCATTTCGGTCAGAAGGGGATCACTTGCAAAAGGCATATATAACAAAATATTTTATGATAAGATCGCTTATTACTTAAGTACCATAATTTTGTGGATATTAATCGGTAGTACAGCACGACTCATTTGGAACTAAATTGACTATAGCGCGCAGTGTTTAATTAGTAATTACTGGACCAGTATATTGATCGATTCGAGCGGGAGTAGTCGCGTTGGACAGAGCTCGCGACGTAATAATAGTTGTAATGCATACATCTCATACTTGTGATCATGATAAATAGTAGAGTTTATAAAAATATTGTTTTTTGTGGAAATTTGACGACTGTTCTCTATGGCGCCAACGCGTGCGGTACGTAATGTACAAAACTAGCGTGCAAGGGCTCGGGTAGCAAGAGAGAGATATTTCGGTCCTCGACGACCCGATTTGATCTCGGTGGAATGTGTTCCTCTCTACAGTGAACGTGTCAAACTGATGACGAGTACGGCGGGTTCAAGCGGCGTAACGCAGTCTCGAGCATCATTATTTGATGTAACTGCGGATGCAATAGTGGCAGAGAACGAGATCACCTCATCAACATTTACAAGAAGGAGCCAGGCTACGGCCGACAGTAAAGTACAAATGTTTTGCCATGTTATCAAATATCTAGTAAGTAGAAGCAAGCCACAGTTAGAGCAGATTACCATTATCCGAAATGTGATATCTAGAATGACTTAGAAGAAGATTTGGAGATAATAGTGGATATGACATCATTCTTATGGTATGACGCTGTGTAATGAGATCATTGATATTTTCAATATAACGAATAATGTTTCTCCAAGAAACCTACATAAAAGTCATAGAAATAAACGATGATATCAGTCCTCCATAAAACGTGCTCGATAAACGGTATCTTCGTAAACTATCTCTCCTGTTAACAAAATTTGTAATTTTTACGATTAATTACTTATTGAAATAGCTAATTTCCATAAATTGTTCGTAAAATTAAAACTATCTACAGCAGGTTAATATTTTGTTTTTTTCAGAAAAAACATGTAAATTTAAAAAAATGGCCAAGCACAAAAATGCAATTAGTCATGGAAAGAAACTTGAAATATTCCAATATAGATATTCATAGTAGATGCTTTGAGAGCAATTAGTGTTTTGTAGGTTTACTCCTTGCAAGCTCAATAAATGTAATAGGCAGTAAAGTACAGCTGTTTTGCCGTGTTATCAAATTACCTTAGTTTAAATCCAATTGTAGTAATTTATATACTAAATAAAAATAAAGCCTTGCTCTGTGCTTTTGAATACTTCCGAAATGTTTATTCCGGTTGCTTATTGATTTTATTGCGTCTGTTTTATTTACAGAATCTAATGTATAAACTCACACTTCACACAGAGCCTTTATCACGATCAAACTTTAATGAATACACAATATGCAGCCTGTTATTCTACATGAATACCTTCTTTTTGTGTCGTTTAAATGAAATATATTTTTATATTTTCATTTCAGATAATCAGCTTAACTCAAATTTAAAAAAAGGGGTGTGGCTTAGTGTGATCACATGGTTTCTATTTTTTTATTTATATCTTTCTTACAATTTCTATAAATATTTAATTATATATAAGTATATAATAAGTATTAAAGCTATGAAATATATTTCTTTTTGGCCTCATTATGATTTCGTGACTAAAGATACATGCTTATTATTTAAGCAAAAAATACTGTCATAGCTTCGATACTTCGTTAATTAATTTTTTTCTGACTTGTTCACATAGACGAAATACTTTTTTTATCATATTTAAAACTATCCTTTCTCTCCAAGTCATACATTATGGTAAGCATAAATCTCAATTATTTTATGGAGCTCTTGTCTAAGAGCGTTATATTTTCAATCTTTTAATAGGAATGAAATTTCGTGAATAACTGACGTCGAATAAATTTTTCACCCTTCATACCTTCACACCTTTTTTTATTAAAATCCTTCGAAAATTAAATATGTTCATTTTTATAGCGTAATTACTTAATTTGTAAATTTCTGTTCCTAAAAACATTTTTCAGTATTAAGTACAGTGCTATGACTAGCGTAAACTTGCTCTGATTTGTGATAATAAAGTCCAACACGCGATTATTTTCCATTAAAACCAAAACCTTGAGAAGTCTATTCCAATTGTACAAATTGATTTCTTATCAGCTTTGTTTATTCACCAATTTCACGTAAAGGCACTACCGGTGTAGATCGTTTACCTTTAAACTAATTCCCTATATAAATGATAATTTGCGTGATAATAGTACGATATATCCGCTTGTTATTTGAAATTTCCGAAAATCTCGATTCATTAAGTAAGCTGCACCGTGCTAGTGTATGAGCGGTCTGCGCTTACTCCTTATAAGAACTGCTTATTCTGGATTGGTAAAGTTACATTATTACGCAGATCCAGAAACCAAAATTAAGTGACACAACATAGATACACATGTAAATAAAGATACTTGACAAGCATGCATGCACAATTTTTGTGCAAACAAACACAATTTGCCTATAGATACGGCCAAGTGCATTCATGCACGAAAAACATCACATGTGTTGGAACCATGTAGAATAATACAACAAAAACCTATTTTAAAATCATTTAATGAGCACGTTGAAAATATGTAATCGTAACTGGCCCAGTCTGACGAATGGACGAAGAAGCTTATTTTAACTTTCTTTACAAGTCATAAAGTGAAACCAACATCATTTTTCAGAACTTATTTTATTTTTCTGACCTCACAATTGACATTTATTTACACAAGCTTCGGTACACGTGCTCAATTATATTTTATAGCACATACGTATGAAAATTTAATTAATTTTTTCACTGTTTGTAGCAGCAAAATGCTAACACAAAGTTATTATATAGACGCACAATTATGTTTGCATTAAAAGGTCGTTCATATATATTTGTCACGCACGCAGTTACACGTGTGCTGATTTTAAATATTTCTCTTGCTTCTCGAAGCGGTTCTATATCTCAAAATAAAAAAATGGAACAATTGTAAGACCACCAACATGCACGTACAGTCGGTCTGTCACAACCGTTTTACTCAAAAACCGTTAAACCTGGATACTCAAAATTTATCATAACAATAACGCATGTTAAACCAAATATATTTTAAGAATAAACTCTCCGAAAATGTTTGCATAAACGTTTTATAAGAGACAAGTTTCATGTAATGGAAAATTCTTTTTTTCCGTGTGTTGTGGATATCAACTATTATTTTTTTCCTAATTTTATTTGAGATTATTTTAGACATTACAATATTCAAAAAAATACGTTACCCTGCTGCGATGCTAAGTACTTTTACACTTTAAGTAATGAAACTAAAAGCCTTCGTTTTAATCTGCATTTTTCGTACATGCGATTAATGATAATATACATGTTATTCAGCAACATCCAGGATAGCAGTGTTGCGTTAACATCTATAGAACGAATACATTAATTTACGTATATCGTGTACAAGTATCCAGTCTTAAAAATTTCAATGAAAAATTACACGACCTTAAAATATTATTATAAAACCTATCTGATTTTTCGTGCTCTAAAGAACAATATGCAGTATACAGCTTTCATAAGAACATATGTAAAATAAACTTTTTTTTCACGATCATTAAATACACTTCACATGTGTTACTTATAAACATAAATTCTTATGTGTAATAATAAACTCTTCTTCAAAAGACCCAAGAAGAGCATAAGTATTATTAAAGAGCAAATTTCGAAACATCTCCTAATATTACACACCTCTTAATATATAGGGATGATCCTTCATACAGATGTAGGCAAACTTAACTATTTCCACCATCAACTAAATAATTTATCCGTGTTTCCGTAAACCTAAATAAAAGTAAAACTGTGGCGGCAAAAAAATTGTTTTTTGGAAGCCAAAATTGTAATTCAAATTAAAAACTCATCAAAAAATATTTCCAAGTCGAGAGTAAATAAAATCTTGAAATCGTGTTGTACACGCGTTCGTCATATTCATTAGTTAATTCAATCTATTACGTAACTCTGACCTATAAATATATGCACTGGCAATTACTAAACTTATCTATAATTACCTGAAAATAAATTGATTTATTACGGTTTTCAGTGAATTACATTATGAAATTCATTTGTTTTTCAACATGTAATGTGAATAGTATTTATTCTTACACGTACAACATAATCGTTATAAAATGTTCATATTTTGATAATAAAAAAAGACTTATTGCCTCTGTTCCCAACAAAAAATAACACTTTTGCATAAGTTGAAAGCGACAGACCCAGTACGGCTAATCACAAACATTGTTTTCACAATAAAACGATAATATTTGGATTACACGGTTTACTAATTTTCACGCACATGTTTCATAAATTTCATTCAAATTATGCAGTTTTTTTCATATCTATGTATTAATATTAATAGCGACACTTTTTTATAACGTTTACATACGAGCTTTCAGTCGGCTCGTTATCTTTTTCCAGCCCGTCGGTCACTGGTTTCTAAACCAACGATAACAGGGATTATAATATTTTTACTTAAATACAAGGAAGAATACTTTTAAGTATCCAAAATATTTGAAAATTTGAAGATTAAGTGTAATGTTAATAATCCATTATTTGAAATTTGCACCGAAATTTTGCTAACTTTGAAGCAAGATTTCTCTACTAATCTCAATCAAATTTATGACATCGTTAATTTTAAGAAATTATTTTACAAAAAAGTTTCGATTTTAATATCTCTTTTTTCCTTGAAACCATGTACGTGACGACCCTAACTCAATAGACAATGGAAATTTAGCTTATTTTGTAAATGCTCAATGCTTTGAAATGATAACAAATGACAAAAAAATATAATCAAGCTCAGGTCTATGGGATAATTATAAGAAAATCATTGTTATTTCTAGGTAACTTGACTGGCATAATAAGGTAGGAGATGAAGAACGAGATGTGTATTCCCATCATCATAAATCGAACTCATCCGCCATATCATATATTTTAAGTGCGAAATATTTAAATATTAACTAATTATTGAATAAGTACACGCTTGAATCTTTCATGATATAATAGGTACCGACTTATATACGATACATTCTGTTTTGTTCAGGTTTCATACTCTGGAAAATAGTTACACATTTTTTCACAAACCTCGAAAAAGCTCGTAGTTAGAAATATAAAATTAAATAATTCAGTTTTATTTATGAACAATGCATAATTTCTGTGTCTTTTTAATTTTGTTATGCATGACACAAAGTTTTAATTAAACAATTTCATTCTGCATATAAATATTTCCATAATGCAGTCTAGTATGAATTCGTAACCATGAAAATCAACCAAAGCTCGAAAAACATCTTATCTTTCGTAACTGGTCTGAAATTAGTGGTCTCCTTAATTTAGTTTTGAAATGTCAAATAATATTGGTTCAAATTTCATATAACTAAATAACGACATAATCTATACTGGATGCACTACTGGATGTTCTACTGATCCTAATACTGGATGGTAACAAAATACGCCGTTTTATGTAGTTTCGGAGTAAGGCGTCAAAGGCATGGACGTATTCAGTGTATAATAAAACTCAATGACATCAAGGCTATGATAATAAAATTGATCACAAAACTCATTGATATTCTAGGCCTTTGAAGCTTACCTGACAGATGTTTTTTAATTTCGTCAGTTGAGACGTCGAGTGAGAGTCGGAAAGTTGCAACTGGAATTGAAAGCTATAAGTTCCAAATCTATATTGGTATTTTTATCGACTATGGTTTCATTTTATTATTAGTAGTTTAAGTCGAACTAATAATTTTATTCGGTTAGCCATATTTTGCCAATGAAGATGAAAAGGGAGGTACATTATTTTTAATGTAATTGGTCGCAATAAAAAGTATTTTATTTACTCGCTTTTTGAGAAAAATAATAAGTCAATTTACGATAAAACTAAATACTTGCTACGAAGTAAATATTTAAAATGTTACGTTCAGTGTTAATAGTCACAATGACAATAGCAAACTGTAATTCTATTTGGGGCCTTCAATTAGCAATATGCGTTTTGTAGTTAAAATCTGAAGTCATCTAATCAACATATATAAATTTTCAAATATTTTTAACACTAAAATTACTACTAAAATTTCTGCTAAAGCTACTACCAAACTATCTTCCTTCATTCACTCTCTTAAACAACCTTTTGCCTTCTACGTCTTTGACTTCCTGTGTAAGTAAGTTAATATGTTTAGCATGCAAATTTAATGACTTTAATAACATCAAGTTTCAGAATCACGTTTGCATCACATTAAAAAAAACATTCAGATTTCATTTTACCTGTTTTAAGAGTGTACAAGGGGACATATTTGTTTATTTACATTGTTTACACTAGTTATTTGATAAATTCAAGATAACCACAATTACGTGTATTCGTAATTGCTGAGGCTGTACGACGAATGAAGCCATCAAATAATTTCAATATTTTCAAGAGGGCTACTATTATAAGTAGGTTAAGAAATGCAAACTCATATTTTCAGTAATTTCCATTCTTACACAAACGTAACATATTTATTTTATACTCCGAAAAATAATGACGTTAGCATTTTGATATCTAATAAATAAGATCTTCGTATAATGTTACTACTTGCCTAATGTAATGAAAAGGTACTTACTATTCGTATCTCAACCCAATATTTGCCGAGGCGCTCTAAAATATGTTCACACAAAAATTATTTTTATTCTAAAAATTCCGTTCATATCGCTATTGTTGCAAACGATTACGACGCTATTTACTTATCAGAGCTTATATACCATTTTTTTCATGTTCTGGCAAAATTCCAAGTATTTTCTGCAAATATATCATAAATCTTGTGACAGAATGACACAACCAATTTCCTTATTATTTTTCAGCATTTGTAATAATTTTAAATGTCGCTATATAATTCTGAAATTGGACAGCATTCCTTTTTAGTTTCTTTTAAAAGCAATTAAATAAGTACAATTTTTGTGTGCGATTCGTACAATTCTTTTTTGCTTCATTAGAAAGTGAGTTTCTGCAAATACTAATAACGAGTCGTAATTTCTCTTTATGAAATTTATAACAAACTGTTCTGTACTTTTTTATCTGTTGGATATTGCATATTTGTGTTTAAAAGTTTACAATAATCCCATTAATCCCCGTTATTAATTTAAAAAAAAATTGAGCAATATATAATAATTCTTTTATATTCTACTTCGATGACTTCGAGATCTATGAGAGATTTTCTCGTCAGTTCGGAACGAATTATTATTGTAAAAAGTAAAATGCTGTTTTTTTAATAATTATCATTATTAATAAAACTGCGCGTATGCAAACAGCCACTCTACGTTTAAATTACGATTTTAAATCAAATAATTTACGCAGGAGCATACTCAATTGATCTTCAGAATTCGACGTTTCAAATGTTGCTCTTTCGAAATAAAAAGAAATGTTCCAATTTCCTGTTAAAAATAAAAAATTTTTTTTTAATTAACTTCTGTAATGCCACATGATATCGAAAAGTTATTATCTATCCACTTGACTCTCAAGAGCAAATGAAAAAACAAGCTATTAATATAATCAAAAATAATACAAGCTTTGACCAGAGTTTCACCCGGTACTTTGGATATCTGCGCTAACACACAATTAAAAACTATTGCAACACAAAACTAGACACATATTTGATTTTAGTTCATACACACTTGATGTCCTCCTAAAGTTAAGGATTAAATAAATGAAACCGTCAGTATCGCAAACATTTGATGCAACGATCGATTTTCAAGTGAAGTTGCGTGGACGTTACAGTTATGGGGACGTTACAGTTAGTCGCTTGTCGCATTGTTCCTTTGTTCATATTAAAGTACATAAAGTATATATATATATATATATATATATATATATATATACATATATATATATATATATATATATATATGTATATATATATATATATATATATATATATATATATATATATTTTAAGATTCATGGAAGCTATCTTTGATGCTTCCCACCAGACTAAGTATGTATGGCTCAATAGAGAGAGGGAAAAAAATAGCTTTTCCCGAGGTGCATTTCGTATCATAAGTTATATCGAAATGATTAGATCAAATAAAATTACATTAAAATTATTAGGTAACAAGTACCCATACAGTGGTGTACCCACTGTATGCTAACAACTTATGTGGGATTATACATATAAAATTGATTATAGTATTAACGATTAAATTGTACAACCAATAACTACTATGTGTTACGAAATGCTTAGAAGGTAATTTGTTGCCACGCTACTACAATACAATATAGCAGACATTAAATATAATATAGTACATCTTTGTTGCTGTGTATTGAACCAAGATTGTGAAAAGACAGGTTTCGAGATAAAGAAAGTTAGCTCAACTGAGTAATTTTTTTTACGATGATACTAATTAGTTCATTGTTGGGAGATGAAAATTTTCGCTTAAGGTCTTTCCCCTTAAGCGAAAATTTTCATCTCCCAAAAGAAAAAAAATTAAATAAATTAATGCATTTCAAAAAGTGAACCACATTTTATTTCAAAGTGCCTTTTATTTTGTTTTCGTATTTCAACATAGGGATAATAGCATTATAAATTTACGTTTTCCTAGGGATTTTCCTTCTCCCAGAAGACATCCCCCAAGAGAACTTCTCTTGGGTTGGCTAATAAATAAAATACGTTTCGGAGGAAAACGAAATAATGATGTGTCTAAATTTATTATAAGATTATTTTAATTAGAAATGTAAGAAGTGTTTATGATAAACAGTATCAAAGAATGGATATCAATGAATGGGTAGCATCAAAACAGAAATTCGTATGAAAAATTCTCCCATTAATGATCATCTCGGAGATGGATCAAGTTTTTTTCACTTAATCAACAATTTATTTCACTAAAAACATTGCTTAATGACCTAAAACGTAGATATTAAGGTGCCAGTTCTTCTAAATAAGGAGAATGTAAAATAATTTCCAATTATAGCTTTAATCATTCTAATCGAGTCATATTTTCAATATGTGGGCGAGCATTACCTTGCAGAAAGAAAATTTATTGCGCTAGGGGCTATTGTATCATTTAAGTTAATGTAATAGGTACCCATTCAATAATAAATACTTTGCCCTTGACCTTGATTGATTCATATCGCTCGTCCGATTAGTCACTCACAAGGTCCATTATTGAAATATTAAAATATTCAATTTTATTGTTATATCGTTTGCAAACAATTACTCACGACTTTTCTGTCACGTATCGTACGCGTATTTCTACAACATTAGTGATTTTTAGGAAGACACACTTATTTGAATTTATGAACATTGAACGTTTACTGATATATTGACCCGTGCTACGCTCACTTGAATTTTGTGCTTTATGTACCTGGGACACTCTTTGTAATTTGGATGTAAGGCAATAAATATCAATTTTCCAATATAACAATCCGGAATGATTTGTTCTTTACATTTAAACAAAAACCGATTATGGTATAGATATAGAAGTATAGATTTAAATGTCGCTTTTTGAGGAGCGATGAGTGCGTGAAGGTATCGAATATTAACGATAAATAAGGTTACGAAAATTTTCGACTAGTAGTTTTTAGTATTCTTTATACGTATTATTCTAATTTCTTACTAAAAAACTGGGTGTAACTAAATTTTGAATTTCAATGGTACCATTCAAGTTATGAAACTTGAACGATTTCTGATAAAAATGTGTGTGACCAATAAATTGATGAACTGACATGTAATGGACTAATTATTTTTTTAAATTTTGTTGTACTTAGTTTTTTTCGATAACATTTAAATGGTTAAAAAGTTATCTTATATATGCAATTGAATTATTTTTACATATAGTAACAACTGAACTCATATAAAGCAATTAAAATGGAATTAAACAGTGTACAAACATAGCTTTAATAGTATTCAAAAGCATGAAACATAAATTTACTTCTATTCAATATTTAAATTGACCGACAATAAATTGTGATTAAGAACCATTTGTAAATCATTACGATGTCAATTTCACGATTGTAATATAAATTACGCACGTATTATGTATTCTAAATACATTAGTCAACAATTGAACCTCCGGTTAAATCTACATTCTATACATGAACGTCGCATAAAAAAGTCATTTTATAAACATGCATTGGAAACGATTTAATCGATATAAATTTTATCCGAAAGAAATGGAAAATTTCTTATTCCTGCTGAAGGTTTTTGGTTTTATATATCCTCCTCTGAAATTCAAAAACAAAATTTTGGGATTTCAAATAGCCGGAAGAAGCGTGTGGTTGATGTTGCTCGGATGTTTGACATGTTTCGTCGGATCAATATTACTCGTGTTGCATTACATCTCCTTTCCTCCAATGGATGATAATCACGACTTCTTTCTTAATGTTGCAGCGCATATGGCTTCATTTATTTTACTTATATCGTTTTTCTTCATATCAGTCATTTATGATGATCAGTACTCAAGTATACTCCATACCATTTACGACTTAGATAAATATTGTAAGTGGAAAAATAAATTTGTCAGTCGACTTGTTCTGTCGAGAAAATACACATTATTTGCTTTCGTTAATAACGCGTGTTTCATATTAATTTGCGTAATTCATAATTGCTTGCTAAAAACGGAATTTAATTTATCCCTGTTTGTAAGTTACGCATACTTTCAATTTATCGGTCTGATATTTAGTTTGTCAATCATAAGAATCATAAGTTTATTTGACCTTATCTTCACGCGCGTCGAAAATATGAATTCCAAGTTGGAAACGATAGCTGACTGCAATGAATTGATTAGAGAAATCAATATTTTGAAATCTTACTACCACACAATTATTTGCACAATTAACAGAGCAAATAATATAAATTCGTTCTTATTATTGACTGAATTCATTTGTCGATTTTTTATTATATTCACATCCTTTAAACCCGTTTTAAAAGTGCTGATTAAATTACTAAACGGCGGCCCTATTTCGACCGTTGATATATTGTGGATTATAAAAATTTCTTTGGGTCTTTTACAAGAGTACACTGACGTTGTCATTCTTGTTCGGAGCTGTGATCGAGTAATCGAACAGGTACGGAGGCTTCTATTCATTCCGTGAAACCAAATGCTTGCTTCATATTTATTAAAACAACCTGTAAATTCTAGAAGTAAATTGTTGACAATTACATATTCTAGTTCTGTAAAATATTATTAATGTGTTGTGCAAGGCTGTTTTCCTTTAAAAGTTATAATAATTTCCAAGATTTGAAAAATGTTTAATAACAATTTTAATCTTGTCTAGTTGCTTGTAATATTATTCGGGTACAATAACATCTTCTTCCCCATTCCTTCCGAATGTTGAAATTTATGTAATTTTTAAATAAGGTTCTTTAAATTTATTATTAATTTACATACTGCGCATCATATTAAAGTTACAATGACTACAATGTGCGTTGTTCTTGTTGTGTCAGTGTGTTTTTTTTGCTTGATGATTAATATATTATTAACGACCTTTAATTATGATGCACCTTTGTTTTTATTTATTTATTTGTTTTGCGTTTGAGTTTTTTGTCAGTTTATTAGTCAAGTCACATGGTAATTTTGTGATGAATTTAGAGCATGTAGTAATTTTTTTCTGTAAGTACGGGGGTTGACTAAATGTGTAAACCCGAGTTTTCAAGGTTTCGACATCCCCACCCCAATTTGGCCTGCATTTGAGAAATAAAGTGTATGAAAAATGTCAGGAAAAGTTTTTAGAATATCAAGGAAGGAACCAGCTAATGACTTGCTAATTCAATTATAACATTTTTTCAAAATGCATAGAGTATCATGACAATCTATGTATAATTTTATTCGATGGAACTATTGACAGAAAGCGTTGAACCCTGTTTCTTCTGATGGCCCTTCCATAACTTTTTCGAAGGCAGTAATCCCTTTTTCGGCGTACAGGAAATGTATTCAAAGAATGAAAGATAACCACAACTAAAGAGTGACAACATACTTCAGAGTATTTGCGAGAAAATGCAAATATTTTACATAATAAGTATAAACGTAATAAATATGAAAGAAGACGATAGACAAAAGTTGTTTGAAAAAAACAGTGAGGAAAAATAATAAATAGTGCAATGTGTAACTGATCGCCACCTGAATCTATTAAAAGATTGTGATAATGACAAGAATATGATAGAATAAAGAGGTATTCTAACAAAACAGAGTAGTGTCCAAACTTAATTTAGGTCGAAAATCATTAAACTTTAAATGTTCTAAGGAAGAATAATTAGAAGAACACTTTTACAAGTTTGGCAGAATCATAAGAGAATTAGACACAATAAGTACGAAAGCTATGGAAGCAAAATATAACTCACAGGCTTACCAAAAATATACGAAAATGTCGTCACAGCAATTGAAACGATTAATCCTAAGAATCTGAAACTCGACTAGTGAAAACAGGCCTATACACAAATAGAAACACTAGCATGCTTACTTCATTTCATATTAAATGTTTTAAATGTCACAAGATTGAACATAAATAATATTAGTGTACTATGGAAAATGAGCGAGGTAGAGGAAGTATGACCAGAGGACAACGGAGCAACAGACGTGTCTCACGAGGCTACAGACGAAGATTAAGCATATTATTGGATAATATAAATCACCATAATTATAGCTTCGTAAACATTGAAGGATCCAATACATATTTCAGTTGCAAATAATTATAAGACTATGGTAGCAAACACGAAGGGAAAATTAAATTGCCATTCACAAAATGAAAAATCATTAAGTTTTGAAGCTCTTATATTAGAAAAATTAAGATTTAATTTACTTTCTTTATTAAAAATATCTGCTAACGGAAATATAATAGTAATGAATAACAATATATTGAAAATTATACGAAGAAAAGATAGTGATAACATTTATGCAGAAAAAGTACCTAGATTATACCTATATATATATATTATACTACAGGAATGAATGATGGCATGCTAAAGCACCAACATCTTGGCCATCAGAAAAAAATTAATGAAAATTAATTTACCTGTAACTGATGAAGTTTTTGAATCGTGCGTGAGAGGTAAAGCAATAAGTTTCCTTTTGAACTGAAATGAAGAAAAAGTTACCATATTAGTCAATTAAAGCTGGATCAATGTGTCCAATATCAAAAAAGGTTGCAGATTCTTTCAAACTATTGTGGATGCTTTTTCCTAACTTGCTAAAGTAAGCATAAAGTTAAGACAGAAAAACGAAACAGCTAACAATTTGAAAAATTATATCTGAGAAATTGACACAGAGGGAGGTGTTAAATTGAAGAGAATTCTCTGTTAATGGTGAAGAGTTTTCTTCGACTGATTTGAAGAAATTCTGTGTTACAACAGAATACTCAGTGAGTGATTAACCGTATAATATATAATTAAGCACAAACTATGATAATTGAGATTTGTATTCCTAAATACCTATGAACAGAGACAGTAATGCGCGCCACATAACAAATAAATAAGTCTATTTCAACACTGACAGGACATATTCCAGCTAATTTGTTTCTAGAAAGAAATTATGTACAAATATTAAAAGTTTTTGAATCTAAAGCGTGTGCAAGTAACCTGAAAGTTCTAAGTTATTTAATAGAGTGATAGATACCAGGATGGTTGGTTATGATCAAAACGGATATTAACTGTGGGTACCTGAAACAGCTAAAATTATATGCTCACGAGATGTCGGATTTGATAAGACACAAATGTCTACTTTACACATTGGAAAATATAGAGATCCAACGTGAAAAGATAGAAATCGAAATAGATGAACAAATGAATAACAAATAAAAAATACAAAATATGAAAAAATATACAAAATAACGAAAATACTGTAAATAAAGGAAATATAAATAATATCAATGAAGTCAAAATAAATACAAGATCTGAAATACCCAAAATACCAGGAAAATTATGAAACTCATCTATCTTACTGACTGTTGGCTAATTTATGATACATTATGCTTTCTGAAACTCACGCAAACTATGAAAAAGCAATAAAAGACCATGCATGGAAGCAAGCAATAAATAGAGACTTAGAAGCTTTCTGAATATTGGAAACATGGGAAGACGCAGAATTACCAAATAGGAAACTAAATGGTTATTCAAACATAATGATGATGAAATAAAAAAGACTAAACTAATAGTCAGATGACTACAACAAAAGAGGGGGATGAATTTAATGTTGTGTATTCACCTGTTACTAGACAACTTACTGTTATAATGACAATAGCAAAAGCATAGCAAGAGAACTTAAGTAGGCACCGGATGGATATTCCTAGAGTTTTTTTAAACGGCAAAGTAAAGTCTGAAGTATGCATAAATATACCTGAAGGATTAAATGAACAAAAGAAAAAAGTACTAAAATTAAAAAGATCATTATATGGACTGACCGAAGCTCCAAGATTCTGGAATAAAGGAATAGATATTTTCTTTAAAGATAAAAGTTATACAAGACCGGGATAAAGCAATTGTATCTTTATTATAGTAACAATACATGGATAATTGATTATAGTAACAATACATGGATTTGATGTCGATGAAATGTTGATTATTATGCAAAATACAAATATAGTTGATGTAAATCATCAATCAAGAATGAATTCAAAGCTAAGACATATTACTACCCATTTTCAGTAAATAATTTTGCAGATATTTGAATAAACCAAACGAACTTCTTTGGAAAGCCGGGTAAAGAATAATCCGCTATTCAAAAGAAACAAAAGAGATGCATTTATTATACAGGAATAGTGAAGAAGAAAGTGTAAGCTTGTGGAAGCTTGTGGATATTCAGATGCACATTAGGCAGGATATAAAGAAGGGAGAAAGAGTGTGAGTGGAGCACTTATATTTCAATGAACTAATAATATTACTTGGCCATCTAAGAAGCAAAACTGTACAACACTCTCATCGGCCGAACCAAAATCTGTCGCAGCGGCCACTACTGCTCAGGAAGTTGTGACTATTAAGGGCATAGCAAAGAACCTCGGACTAGATGACAAAGTTGTGCTTTTAGTAGACAACGTAGGAGCTATAGCTAAAGACAATTTTGCAGATTTAAAGACCAAATGCTAACCTAAGGACTCATTCGATAACTTTGTGAAACATTTTATGATTTGATTTAGTTAGAACTTTGATATGGATACTGTTTAAAGAGTGTAGTGAGTTGTAGCGAACTTAGTTTTGTTCTATTCAATTTAAGTTTAAAAAATGAATTTGTAGGAGGAGTGTTAAGTATAAATAATTAGTTACATCACTAAACTGATACTATGTACATCACTAATATAAAACATAAGAGCATCGTTGCTGGGTTATTTATGTTCCCTTGAAAAATGTAATAAGGTAAGAAATAAATAACGGTTAATAGCAAAGAATGCTGGTTTAAATAATTAACAGTTTTTTTTATTTCAATTATATGAAAAATTATTACACATTTTTGAAGAACATTTCAAGACAAGAAATCTACCTTTCTTATTTTATTCTAAATTATCTTTTTCGTTACGAAACTTTGTTTTACACCTACTTGAAGCTTGCGAATACCAAATAAAATACCGAAAAATAATGTTCATGACTTTCTTCCCATCGATATATTAGGTCTTTTGAAAATGTTTAACTCAAAATGATATGCAAAAAAATTGTAGATACTTCTGTTATAAAATTCAAAATAAAAACGTGAGGGACTATGCGTTAAACATTTTATCAACACACTTTTTGCTTTCTACAACTTGCAAAATTTGAATTATTAATTATTCTTGAAAATATTAATAAAATGAAAAAATAAGATGTTTTTTCATCAAAATATATGCCGGAATATAAGAAAAAATTAATTTACTGGGTATGATAAAATACGATAACCGCGATATCAATAAAAAATATGGCAATTGTTAAAAGTATCAAACACAATTTTCGGTGTGTCAGATGTTCCTGGTTCAAAATCCATTTTAATGGCGGCTAACTAGGGGGAGCACGCAAACCGAAAACTCTGTATTACACTTTTAACAAATGCCTCTGAAACAGTAAAATTTAAACCGCTAACTATATGATATAGAGTTTTGACTATTAAACTGAAATTTTTACGCTATATATTGTCACTATTTTGAAGTAGTTGTATTCAGGTGCACATATTTATTCTATGGTTCTGAACCAAATGATTGGAAATTTGAAAAATAAAATATTATATGTGGCCTATTTATTGCTTAACTGATAATTTACTATTATTATGTTTGTCTTTAGTGTGAACGCACCGGCACACTTCTGCTTGAGCTATCCATCAGATTTCAAGATAAAGAATTGGATGAACGGGTAAGTTATGAAGTAGATATCTTATTAGGTTTCAACGGATTAGAAAAAAGATTTACGTCTAGAAAATATCAATATTTGAACTATATTATTTTTAACGAATTAGGAAATAACTTTTATGACATTATAGTAAATATTCAATATCTCGAAGAAAAACAGTACTTCATAGAGCCTAATAATGGTAAAATAATACTTTCTACCCCCAAACCTTGTTAGATGGCAGTTTACTCGAATTATTCATAAATTACCTTATACGTATCAATGTGCCTTAACCGTTTTAGGTTGACATGTTCCTGGCGCAAATCTGGCAGAGTTCACCGCACTTCAGCGCTTGCCACTTTTTCAATGTTGATAAGCGGGTTATATCTGCAGTAAGTGTCTAATGATTCTTTGTGCCTTTTACAAAATATTGCTTATATGTTTGAAAATATCAAATCTTATCGATCCAAAGGAAAAAAGTTACAAAAAGTGATAATAGAAGTTATTGTATTTCAAGTACATCAAAAATTATAAATTTAGAAAAATTTAATAAAAATAAAGTCACAATAAAAATCTGTCGAAGTACCCAATAACTTCAATTATATAATTCTGCTTCAATGCTTTTTTGGAACAAAATTTGTATAGTTTGGTAACAAAATTGTCCGCCTGTTGATAAAACTCCTAAATTGATTATTCATAATATGAAAATATGCACACATACATATATTATATATATATATATATATATATATATATATATATATATATATATATATATATATATTTATATATACACACACATATATATATATATATATATATATATATATACATATATATATATATATATATATATTTATATATAAGAGCCGGTTAAGATTATCTACTATATGTTTATTGATACGAAACTTTTGGCTTTATGGCAGCATCAAAAACTTAGTGAAACAATTTTGTTGATTACAGATGATCATCACACTCTTCGAAAACATCCTTATCACCTATCAAACGACTTAATTAAGTGTAATAGCACAGAAAAAATTGTGCAATGAATATAAAGCACCAGTTCTATTTAAGTTTGCACCCAAATTACTGAAGTACATTGTCCTTATTAATCAATATCACATAATTGCTTTTCCTTTGTTTTAGAATAAGAAAAATAAAAATCTGCTTCAGATTTTTATTTCATTATTATTATGTAAATAGTGTGTTCGTGTATGGTGATTGTTTATGCACAATAACATTTTTAATGGATACTCTTGCAATAATATTTAACCTATTTGAATGAATATAAAATAAAATGTTTACGCTAACCTTATGAATTATGATGTTTGTTTCATTTATCGTTGCATATTTTTAAAGAAAAATCGGTCGTGATAGGTGGATAGGCAGACAGGTGAGCAATTTTGTCAGGATTCTGATTTTCCTTATAAAGTACGGAGAAAATAAATTTCAGAACTTGTAATTCCAGTTGAATATGGATAATTCAACAGCAACAAAATAAAACTACCAATTCAGTACCTACAAATGCCAATATAACACACGTTACACTTTATCAAATATGTGTCTTTTTTCCAGTAATAACTTTTTGGAACATCACCGTTTAGTTTCTGAACAATTTTATGACGTAAGTTACTTGCTGTTTAATTTTTGCCCCAAGATTGAATATAGTCATCTTCAATTTTTGCAAATATTTTGCTATTCATGAGATTATTAAATATTAAATTAAATGTCCACGAGTGTCTGCTGTAATCAATGTGAAATGTCTTGCCACTTCGCACTTTTAATTAATGAAATCGCTCTAGTAGTCACGCGGAGATCAGTCTCAACGCGGAGTCTGATCATCATGGATGACTTTCTTGTGATCTTGTTGAATCAGTTCTCTAAAGCGGTTTCGAATATATATATATATATATATATATATATATATATATATATATATATATATATATGTGTGTGTGTGTGTGTGTGTGTGTGTGGGTGTGTGTGTATGTGTGTGTGTGTGTGTGCGTATATATGAATATATATATATATATATATATATATATATATATATATATATATATCAAGATATTTTGTTTGCGTAAAATTCATTTAATTTTCCACATCGTGTTTATTGCAGCCCCCTGAATAAATTGGCAGCAACGGTTTACTTCAATGCCTTTATCACCTATGAAATCTACTTGCGA
Source organism: Druceiella hillmani (assembly GCA_039881145.1). NCBI lineage: Eukaryota > Metazoa > Arthropoda > Insecta > Lepidoptera > Hepialidae > Druceiella > Druceiella hillmani. The sequence continues at coordinate 6,088,422 of JAYKKI010000110.1, read as the reverse complement.
GAATTTATAATATCATTGTCAGCTGATAAAAAATTGAAATATTGTATTATAAATTTTCCCTTGAATAATGAACATTAACAAGTGTCCCAACATTGTCAACCTCCAAAAGATATCACTTGGAAAAATGATTTAATTTCTGATACTGTTTGAGAAAAGCCGTATTTCGTCTCTGTCATAGAAAAAAAGGATTTTAAAGGCTCTTCTGGCTTACCGCGTAAAGAAACAAACTTTGTCACTGGAAGAGCACATTGCTGTATCCTCATCTTTCCATTTCAAACCTGTAGAACTTGTCTAAGTGTCCTACAAAAATATGCCTGTAATTATTATAATCAATATAATAAAATGTCGCGTAATTATTTAAAGAAAATTGTTTTCTTTCAAATGTTTGTCCACGTTCCACTTGGTTCCTTCTTGGCGATTCTTTTCACCTGTGATTCTCCAAGAGTCTCCAATCTTATGAAATGAGCGTGGTATGTTGAATTTCCTTCAAACTTTTCTGAGTTTCCACAAGCTATTCTGCGGCTCTTAGTGCGGCTTGACGCTATGCTTGCTCTTATTTTCTCAGTTCTCTGAAGACCTTTGCAATTAAATTTTTTTGCTACTGCTTGAACCGATATTGTCGAAAGAATTTATTTACATTTCTGAATTCTTTTTATTTAACGTATTTTGACAATCTAAACAGCAAAACAGATAATCGAAAAATTTTTACAATTTTACCAAATCAAAAGATTTAAACATTTTTATTAATATGGAGAAAAAGGTTCAAAACCACGAAACCAAATTTCAAAGGAAACAAAGAAAAATATAAACAAAAATAGAAAATTGTATCGAATGATGCGCATGCTAACAAAAGCTTTATGCATATTTAGAAAAAGCGAAATGTCAGCGCTTTTTAAAACGGAATGCAACACTATATATAAATATATATATATATATAAATATATATATATATATATATATATATATATATATATATATATATATATTTAGTGTTGCATTCCGTTTTAAAAAGCGCTGACATTTCGCTTTTTCTAGAACCACCAAAATAACAACATAGTACATATCTTTGGTTAAGATATGTACTGTGTTATTATTTTGGTGGTTCTAGAAAATAAATGACTATGGAAACAAAAATATTTGCCTTTAAAACATGTGTGCATGGAGTGAAGTGCGGGCTGACAACAGGCCTTACATGTATTAGAAAAAAGCAAAAAAAACAAGCAGCGCTACTTAGAAAGAATAAAATTAAAAACCAAGTTTTTATTTCCGTAACTTTATAATGCACATGCTAATGAAACGGAAAACATTTCCCTCCAAATTAGGGATTAAACCCTCGAAATAAGGATTGTGTTGATCTTTTTTATTACATGTATGAGGTCTTAAACATCGCGTCGGTCAGTTGATCCGTCGCGACGTTACTTCCTTATTCCATTCGTACACTTTTTTAGTTTCGGATTAAAATGTTCCGTAACGTCTAAAATATAGTGAAATAAATAACAGCACGTATCATTTCCCGGCAAGGTCTTTAATACTTAACGGGATGAAATGTATTATTTCTTGATCAGATGATAATCTCTTTGCATAAAACATGTCAATTCGTTGGCTCATTGCAATGTGAAGGAAGGACAAATAAACTCAGTTTCGCATTGATTATATTAGAAAAAAATATAAAATAAAATAAACGAATAGTTAGGAAGTTAGGAAGAAGGTTAGAATTTCCGGGAAAAACAATGGATGGAGAGAACCCGGCTATATCGGGGAATCATATTCTTTTGATCTAATATTTATCTGCGCTTAAACTGTTATATTTTATTCGTTTTATAACGCCAAAATAACGTCAAGTAAATTGTGTAAAGTAAAATATTACTGACTGGTGCCTTAAACTGGACATATAACTATATAAACAATACATAATAATGAATTAATTGTGGAAATCAGTTTATCGTTATCGTTATTAAACCGGCCGTTAAAGGATTCCTGCACTCGTAAAAATATCAAGCCTGAGTTTTCAAGAAACCTTTATTTTTATCCTTAAAGATCTCCAAACTTCACTCTGAGACTTTTTTGGGGATGAAGTAAAGTGATTTCTTTTGACGATTACTTCAACCACTATTAACTTTTCGAATGAAATAATTACTATAAAAATTCAAAATCAGGAAATTTCCTACAAAAAAGCAACTTTATTCTTTCCCTTATATTCGTTTCGAGGACTTACAGTCAATTCAGTTTGGAAAAAGAAGTACCCCTCACTATATATAATATATTCCTCGTTCCGTGCATTAATGTATGTTGGAAATTTGTTTGTTGGGAAATGTATTTAAAATAATTTTATTAGGATTTGAAGGATGAAAATCTAATTGTGTTCATTTGAAAGCGTAGCTGGTTTAGCTTAAGGCGTAGCTGGGCGACCTTAAAGCGTAGCTGGTCTAGCTTAAGGCGTAGCTGGGCGACCTTAAATCGTAGATGGTTTAGCTTAAGGCGTAGCCTGGCGACAAATAGCAATAATAAATTAGGAAATGAAATTGTGTTGATTTTTCATTATTTCGAAACCATCAGAACTGGAGATTTTCCGAGTAAAATAGCTATTAAAAATTAGAGGTCATAAAATTCTCTCTGAAAATATTTTTTATTCTTTCGCGTACGACTATTTATTCTTTAACTTCTATGAATTAAATGCGCTTTCCACACCACCGCTTGCGACAAAGTACTACGCGCTTTTTTATGTGGTGTGTCCAATAGTCATAATCTACCTTTAACCTTATTACTCATATTTTATTGTCAATAAATTGTTCATAACCCTGTTTAACGGTGTTGTCTGTAATTGGTATTTACGTAGGTTAAAAAACTCAATTATTACGAAAAAAATTTATTTGGAATTTTAGGTACCGAAATTTTAAGCAGAAAATCCTAAAAACTCGTCGTTTTTCTATATACCAGCTTTGTCTTCGGTTTACCTTGCATGGTGTTAGAAAAATGTAAGAAACTTTCTTTTCTTTAAAATATATACTTCTCCCTCACTTTATCTTTTCACCTCGTACACATGAGGAAATCCTCAATCTGTCAAAATTCCCCACTTGGCCAAAATTGGTAAGTACCGCTTAAAAATAATAAATTATAAGTGTATAATATCAAAGAAACTTTAAGATTTAAATATATTTACTTGCCAATAGTGATAGTTATTCACACAGGATTCAAAAAATTCCCCATTAAATTTCCGTAAATTTGATTTTCAGCATAACTACTATGTACAGCAATAATATTTATTATTTATAGTTTCAATGCTTATAGCGTCGCTATGACTATTGACGATACGCATATATGCTAATATGCTATGAAAATGTGAAATAAAGGGAAACATACTAATAAACGCAAAATATTTTACTTTTATTTAATATAATAAGGGTTAGTGTCTCTCAAACTTCTGTTTGTTCTCGGTATCCTGAACTTGGAGAGTTTAGAACGGTCTAGAAAACATTAAAAATTTTCATAGTTCTTGTTTATCAATAATAACCAAACTCTGCAATATCTTTGAGTGTATTAAACATTTTTGAGATTAATTTTTGATATTTGTTTATGCCGCCATATTTTTTTTTATTTGTAAACCCCTTTTTCTAGTTTATTCTGTAAGGTAATTATATGACATAGACACACTTATGTAACGATTTCTTGTTTTTAGTTTTATTCTCAATTTTAACTTTGCAATTAAAGAATTTTAAAGTTGCTAAGAAATTTAAGTAACATACACAATCTTTGATATATAATTAAAAAGCTCCAGTCGGCCGATCGTCAAATAATAAGTACTAACGCTATTTAAAGATCCAAGTACAATTTTTCCATTCATATGTGGTCTTTATTCTTGCATTCACACCTTTACTATATTTATAATTTTAATTAAATCAATTTCCCTTAATTTAATTTAAATGTGGACAGTAACTGAATAATGATTGCATTGTGTAAAAATAGACCTCAATATAGGAAAACAATCCTTAATTTTATAAAACAGTTATTCAGTTTACTTGTGGAAAACAATTTAACTTACATAATAAAAACGACAATATTTTCTGGTAAAATTTGATCATGGAGGTGCAATGAAACCATTGGGAAAAGTATTCAATTGGTTATATATTTTTACATAAATACAAAAATATCAGCGAGACGTAAAAGAGAAAGACGCATGTAACTAAATTGAGCCTTACGAAAAACAAATTGAGGTAAATTAGATAATGGAAAACCGAAATGACAATGGAAATATATGTTTGTGCCTGAAAAACATAAAAAGAAATCATTAAGTTACTCCTGCTATGGTGAAATACAGCTGTTTATTGTGTACGCTTTTAGTCTTTGGTCATGTTAAAAAATATCGGCTCTCTGTTTGCTGTGACTGTATACTTAAGAGCATGCACAAAAATAAATACAATAGAATTAAATGATAATTGAATAAACTGTTTAAAAGCGTGGAGCGCAAATTGATTTTTATCGACTGGTAAATTATTATAAATGAATTCTCTTTGTAAAACATCCTTGACCACCCTCAAATATTTATTCGTCAATCATTTCACAAATGTTACGTAAATTGTACACAATATAAAGTAAATTACAATTATAATGGTCATGCAATGTAACCGTTGGTCACATCTAATTCCTAGAAATAACCTTACGGATTTTAGCCGATTGATCTGATATAGGTATTATCCGAAAGAAATGTAGAATTTCTTACTCACATTGAAGGTATTCGGTTTCTCGTATCCTCTTTTAATGTTGAACGTTAACAAAATATTGCGAATTAAAATCGCCGGTAGAAGCGTCTGTTTGATCTTATTCGTTTCATACTTTTCTTTTATGTTTTTCCATATTAACGTTACTCGAGGTGCATCATATCCTTTATCCTGTTCTCCATAATCTATATAATTACGACTCTTTTTGTATTCTGGTAGAGTACGTCGTTATTAGTTTCAATTTTTTCCTTTTTTCCTTGATGATCAACATCCAAATATACTCTATGTGGATGTTGATCGTGTATATGTATACTATATACGATTTAGGTAAAAACTGCTGATTACTAAATAGTTTTGTCTGTCGACTCATACTGTCAGAAAATTATACATTGATTACATAAATCTACGTAAATCATACCTGTTGGAATAAAATAGAATTTAATTTTCCACGTTTATAGGCTATGCATATTTTTAATTGTTCATGTAATATTCAGTTTGTCGAGCATAAAATTTATCAGTTTTTTTAACTTATCTTCACGCGTCTTCATAGCGTAAGCTCTGGACTAGGAAGGATGATTACAATGAATTAATTCGAGATATCATTGTTAGAAAATCTTACTTTCATAAAACCGATTGCACAATTAACCGAGGAAATAACATGCAATTTTTATCATTGTTATTTACTAAATTTGCTTACCACCATTGTTATAGTTATTTCTTTCAAACTGATTTTAACAATCGTGACGATATTATTAAAAAGCTCTAACTACATTTCGATCAATGAAGTTACGCATTGCAAATTGATTGTAAATTTGAAAGGAAATCAACGAATTATTTAGGATAAACATCAAAATTTCAAGCTTAGAATTTCAATAAGCAAATAAGTCGCGATATAATGATTTAATTCTTAGATAGGCATCTGTATCTGTTGTAGTTAACATTAGAAACGAACGTTCACTTATGAAAATCATTATTGAAACGCAGTAAGTAGTTAAATCATGCATGATCATAAAATCAAAGAAAAATATTTTCACCAGTTTAGTTTTATTCCCGAAGTATTGTGCTTATTGAATATTAAACGTGTTTAATAATTTTTCGCTATTTTAAAATGGTAAAATTTGGTCCTACGCAATTAATACAGATTAGGTAAATGTATATTTTTGAAAGTGGTAAATTTAGGCTAAAAGATGTATTCCATACGTATGTCCTAATTGTTTCAGGTTGATGTGTTTCTGGTGAACATTTTAAATAGTTCTTCTTCCTTTAGCGCTTTCCTCTTTCTCAATGTCGTAAGCCGTATTTTTCTGCCTTGAGTGTGTAATAATAATTTATGCCATATACATAACATTATCGAAAAGTGCTTGAAATTATAATACAATATATATTATATTATAAAAGTAAGTGTACAAGATGCGTGCCTTTAAAACTCAGAAACGAATTCCAATACAATCAAGGGAATTATAAGGCATTATGGAATTATATTTCCGTTTTTACCTGAAGGGCATGCTTAAGGGCTGAAAGTTTCGCCCCCTTGAAATTTATAGAATATTCCAGCGAGCGTTCCACGACATTCCAGAACATACCGGAATTATCTGGAATATTGTGGAATGATTGGGAATAGTCTGGAATGTTCAGGAATATCCCGGAACTTCCCAGATCATTGTGAGACATTCCAGAACACTCTCGAATGCTGTGGAATGTTCTGGAATATTGCGGACCATTCGAAGTCTTTTTTGTATGGGTGAGGCTACCCATTGTTAGGGGTATATAAAGCAAGATACGTCGTGGGTTAAAACGTCTGTTCCTTATCAGTGAAGTTCAGTGATTGTATAAAAACAATGAGTGAAATGTGAGTAATGAAAGTGGTACAGCCATTAAACATAAATTAAAAATAAAGTGTGAAAGGTGTTTACAGTGTAGTTAGTGTATTTCTTAATAAAAAATTGATATGATTTATATTTTACACAATGCCCAAATGTATAAGAGGAGGAGATCTTGCCAATTCTGAAACAAAACGGCGAAATAAAAAAGAACAGCGAAAGAACGAAACGGTCGAAGAGCACGAAGTACGTTTACTTTCTCAACGAACGAGAACGAGTACCGTAAGAAGCAGAGAAACAGAAGAACAACGAAATGAACAAACTGAAGAATCAAGAATTGCGACACAATCTTATGATAAAATACAATGAACAAAGTCACCCATGAAAATAGCACCCTACCACAAGCACGGACGAGGACAAGTAAACAGTAAATTTATGGGAGGAGCTCTGTTCATACTCTCATGAGGTTTTCCGCAAACACTTCCAGTTATCCCTAAATCCAGCAGCCGAAATCAATTCATGCTTAAAAAAATCACGTCTCTGGCCACACATACAAATACCGCGACTAACAAAAAACATGCGAGTTGGGCTATCGATAGAGGAAACAACTGCACATTTTGCTCAAAAACTTTTAGAAATAGGCAAAGGCACATATCCTACTGACTAGACAACTGACCTCATTGTAGTCAATAGTGATTATACATCATACAATTTACAACTTAGCCATTACAGAGAACGAACTCATCGACCAAATTTATCCAAACATTGCTTACATCTATACCAATCCAGATCGTCTATTTCAGAGAGCAATTTTGGCAATTAAGAATAATATTATGGACGATATCAACTTTAATATTCAAAAGAAAATTCCTGGTGAAGAGAAAATATGCAAATTAATCGACTATCAAAAATGTTAAAAGTTATATAAAGATATTTTGTATAAAAGAATCTTGATTTTGAAGTACCATGAGGTAAGTTTTCGATAAGAATGCCTAAACACTTAAGAAAAGCTATATTATTTAAAAGAAAAGTAAACATTTTATTTAGCAAGCCTCTTTATTATTCACAATAGTAAAAAATAAAAAGTGAACTGCTGAAGAGTGTTATATTTCAATTTTATATATTTCAATCTTTCGAAAACACTGCAGAATGTTGTAAAGCAAATATTCTTTTTAAATGGATTTCCAGAGCCGATTTCAATAAAAAAGTAATATGTAACCGCCCATTAAATATATATATATATATATATATACTCACGTGTATATGTATATATATATATATATATATATATATATATATATATATATATATATATATATATATATATATCATACACTTGAAATCCATCTCAAGATGACAATTCAGTATAGTGATTCGTATCTTTTGCCATTGCAAATAGACAGTGGTGTAGAAAATTTAAGACCTGCGTAACTTCTGTGGAGAATGCCTCGCGATCAGTTAGTGTCACCAAATAGTAATAGATGAAAAATCGCATTAGTGGAAGAGCTTGTGAAGAAAAATAGGCGTATAACTCCGAATGAAATAGCCACATTTTTAGAGATTAATCTAGGTTCAATGCAGAATATTGTAAACAATGGGGATTTCATAAAATGTCTGAAAGATGGGTGCCATATCATTTGATGGTTAAACTAAAATACCGTTGTGTTGATGACTTTGAAGAAGTTTTGCGTCATTTTCACGTTGATAGTGATGTATTTCTCCAAAAAAAACTATCACAAGCGATGAAACCTGCGTTCACTACCACCAGACAGAAAAGAAAAGATTGTATCCAGAAGACGGCCATAGGTCATCGCTGAAACTAATAAAAAAATCCACACTCAAGCATTAGTGAGACAAGTTACACTTACTCTTTTCTGTCATATAAAGATAGTAAATTTGGAATCTTACAAATAATCTTCTTACAATTAAGAGTAAACGACGAGAATTTTTGACATTAGGTGTTTATTGCATACATAAAAAGAATAAGTTAGCTTCTGCCAACTCCTTTTAAACAGAAGACATAACACTAATATTTACTGTGAGACTTTTATACAAATACTTAAAGATGTTTCTTTTCATAGGTACAAAAAGTTGAATACATGCCCATCTGTAGATATTTTTGTTTAACACATTTGACATCCACCACAAAAATGGTTGCAACCTTTTTTAATATTGAATCTAAAAGTGTGATGGGATTACAAAAGTCTTATAAAAACTCGTGCAAATTTTTTTCAAAGCTCAAAAAAATTTAAGATTTTTCAGAAGTTAATGAAGATATAAGTACGGTTCGGAGGGAATAATACTGTTATATAATTGATATTGAAATTGGTTTTTCCATTAAACCAAAGGAAAGAGTGGTCGCTTTTGTAGACGTCTACTTTAACTTGAAAAAAGTATGATGTTATGTATAAATATTCCTTACTGCTATTTAAAAACAGTCGTCAAGTGATTATATATTTATAATAGACAAAAAAGTTTCTCTGTATTTTTTTAGTACAACCACACAATTTATGAAGTAGCAAATCCACGTACATTCGATTAAGCGGAAGATGTCGGCCTAGAAATGTTGTGGGTATTTCCATATTTCACTATTTTTATCGATTAAAAAGGAATTGGTCACTAAAATATAATCTTCACAATGTTTGACCAGTTTACATGCATCAGCTAAGTCTTTTTAAGTATGATAAATAAGAGGAGCATACCATAATTACTAGGAGATTTTCTTTCTAGGTAAGTGCTGCACGTTACATTCATAAATTTACACTGAAGAAATGAAAATGTACCTTTTACGAATGAACTTTTTCTAAAGCGAAGAATAATTTTCCGAGTTTCGATATATTAAGCTTGGACAAACCGAGCACTGGCCTTAGTTTATAAAAGTTTATTTTTTTGTCTTATATCTCGGAAAACATAAATTAGACCACAAAAAATTTTTTTGCAAGAAAGCAATATGTGCCACTTTTATTTAGAATTTTTATACGCATTATCAAAAATTAAAATTTTATGTGCAGGAGGAGACCAAAAATTTATTGAAAAAACTCCTAAGCTTTTATAAAGTTTTTGTTTTAAAATTTTTGCAACAATACGTCAATGTTTTTTGTGGAACCCACAATTTTAAAAATTTCAACTAAAATTTGTTTTAATCATGTAATAATTTTTCAAAAGTCAAAAATTTCAAAGTAGGTAAATTAAAGTAATATGTATTTGTTTTAAAAGTGTTCAAAATATAATGTTATATTTATATTTAATTTATTCAATTAATGCTTTATTATTAATCATTTTGTTATCAAAATTATCTACACCCTAAACAATAAATCATAGAAAATAATATTTTCCATACTTTCACGGAAAATTAGATGTAAATAAATGTTGTAGATAATTTGGTTTTCTGCCAAAATGCTCTATAAGGGTTTTTTGTGAGACTTAGATTATCGACATATAAAATAAATAAATATATTCCTTTGTCCCTATTTTTAGGCAACTTAAGGCAACCAAATGGGGAAGGTTGGAACTTTAAAAACTTGGTTTAATATTTCCAACAATAAAATTATGTGAGGAACATACTGTCTAACATTCAGCATAATGTAAAAGATTACTATAGGCCAAAGCCTTGTTGCTCGTGCACCAATGTAATTAACACAAACGATCTACGACATCGACTCCGTCCTTAAAGATATCGTAACTCAAAATTATATAGGTTTTTTGAGTTTCGGCTTTGGTTTCATCATCACTGTGCATAATACTAATAAGTAGTACATTCTTTCTTGCCCATGGGACACGAAACCAAAACCATGTTGCCGCGAAAACCAAACATATTAGACTTCACATTCCGACCACGAAATGCATTGAAATCAGGAGGAATTTTCTACTTGTTCTTATTTATTGTTACAACTGTTATTTTTGGAGCAATGCTTCTGCTAAGGGTACACTGGTGTATCAGTTGTAGTTGTAATTGACCTTCACTTGGCTGTTTTCCGGCATAAAATACCATTTTAAATGTGTAAAATATTTTATCGTCACAGAGATCTTGAATCTCGTAGCCTTGAGATAAGATAAGAATCTTGTAGCTTTGAGAGATCTTGAATCTTGTAGCCATAGATCTTGAATCTTGTAGGATTTGGTTTATTTGGAATATTTAAAATCTCTGTGCAAGTATAGAAAGTCGATATATTTATACCGCTGTGTACTGAATATGGATATTTTTACGGATGGTCCGTTTGAAAAAGCTCATCAATATTCAGATGGTTAGACGTTTTTACCCCTGCTAATAGTATCAAACCCATCAAGCATTATATCTTGTTGAGGTTAATTGGTCTCGCACACGTTTCTCTACTATATCTATGTTTGACGGTGTCAATGTATCGGTTGGTATACTTGACGATAATATCCATTATAGTGTTATCTAAGAAGGATCTCCAAATTCTAAGAGGTTACATTTCACCTGAGATAGCCCGTTCAGGTCTTGATAATTGAGTTATAACGGAAGGACGAAAAAAGATAAGATTATGGAGAAGTGATCGTCCACAAAAAGTACCATACAAACGAAAATTGAAATGATAATGAGTATATTAATGATTCTTCTGTAAATGTATTTCAAAGTTCATTCTTGATTTGACAAATATTCAGTGGAGAAACAAATAGTGTCTTGGGTATCATATTACCCAAGAAAACGTCTTTTACGAAGACCTTAATTTACATTCATGTAATAATGAATTTCACTCGAAACAAGGGTATTCATTTTCAAACTTACATATAATAACATCCCGTCTTAAAACTGTTGAAATCATTCAATCACCTTACATCGTTATGTCTCTTTAGTAGTTACGAATCCTTATAATTATGGTTGTCCGAAACGTATTAAATAATAATGTTTTTTGTACATTGAATATATTGGTAAACAATATAAAACAATTATGTATGTCCTCTCGTAAACACTTAAAAGATGTAAACGAAAATATGGCTCGTTTATTATTTTTGTTTAAAGTGACGCAACATTAATGAACACTACATGCTAATTTCTCAATCAAAATGTTCTGAAGCTTGAAATTGCTGAAGTCATTAAATTGGAATGCTAAAAATTTAAGCTTGAAGTCAAGGAAGTAAAAAGAAAAAAATCATTTTACAGTGTGAATGGAGTAAACATAGTGAATTTTAATTCATTAGAAAATCTCAATTCATAAACCGTTAGCATGAGTTAACCAGAAAATTATTTGAAGCTTTGGAAATATTGGTTTGATGAATTCAAATTTTGCTACTGACTGCAAGTGACTAATTAAATACCTGAAATAGAAGTAAAATCGGATATTGTCATTATGACTATTTAGACTGAACGTAATATTTTAAACATTTACTTTGTAGCCAGTGTCTTACCATGGACTGACGCCGTTTAAATGTAAAAATAAATCCGTACGATTTTAATGCCGGAACATGACTAACCAATAAGAATGGTTATTAACCAATAACGTTCCATCGAAAGAAGAAATTTCAAAATCGTATGGATATAAGAACTTAGAACTTTTAATTTCGGTTGCACCTTTTTCGCCTTCTTGCCGACTTGCCGACAATGACTCAATTAGCAGAATTAAAAACATCTTTTAATTTAGCTTCATAATTGTAGAATATCAATGTAGAAACACATTGATATTGTAGAACACACCGAATACGTCAATGCATTATATGCTTTACTTCGAAACTTTATATAATACGGTGTATTTTGTTACAATTTAACATTTACCAGATTATGTCTTTATCTAGTTATTTCAAAATGATTTCAAACTTACGTGATATTTTAAAATTATATTAGGTTTGCAACTATGGTCAGACCAGTTAGGAAAGCTAATATTCTTGACAACATTTGGTACATTTTTATGGTTATGTTTACAAACTAGTTTACGTCATGTAAATAATTCTATTCAGCATAGAATTGCTGAATTAAAAAATTGTTCTTGGCAGTGTAGGAAAACAATTTGTCACAAATTTTCAGAGCGTAAAACTTGAGGAAAAAATATTTTTTTTTAATGTAAGCGCGCTGTCTATTATGTCGTGTAATATTCGGATGAGTATTTATTCAATAATCAATTAATATTTACATACTAGAACTGTGAGCTCTCAGCTATTTAGAAATAATTATGATTAACCTGTACTTAATGCAAAACATATTTTGAACGTTAAAAGATATTCTTCGTTGTGTTTAAGTGAATATTATAATTTCTAAAATCGTAAGTACAGAAATTAGTAACTTTAAAAAAACTTATATCTAATAGTTACTTAAAAATTTGTCGCTATAAGTACTATTATATGTACGTACATAATAGCATAATTTGAATAATCTTTGTGAAACTCGTATTCGAAAATCGAGATGACATATAATCGAAATAATGTTGTTGTTTTTGTAAAAACGATGTTCATAATTAGACATGATGGTTATTTTGATTTCAACTTATGTAAAAGTTTTACTAATATTTTGTTGGGAATAGAAGAAATATCTTTTTATATTATCAAAGTATGAAAATTTAATGACGATTGTATGGTAAATATAAGAGTAAATGCTATTTATATTGCATGTTGAAAAGCACTCAAAACCGCAAGTAATTAAGATACGCACACACACACATATATATATATATATATATATATATATATATATATATATATATATATATATATATATTCAAACTATAAGTAAGTAATTGCTAATGCATATATATTTAACTTAGTGTTACTTAATGGATGAAGTGAACTAATGGAATACAATGAACCCGTGTATGACACAAGTTATTGATCTTATCGACTCTCAGTTTTTCAAATTAATTATTATTATTATCTCATTTTATCGATGGTTTTAGTATCAAAAAATTATATTTTTATCGTTGACGTAGCTTTGTTTATTTCAAGTTTGAGGAAATATGGATAAGTTATTTAGTTAAGGACGAAAATTGTTAGGTTTGAATACATCTATATGTAGCACTACATCTATATATTAAGAGGTAGATCTTTCGAAATTTGGTCATTAATAATAGTTTTGACCTCTGTGGGTCTCCTGGAAAAAGTGTTTGCTACCAAAGATAAGATTTCATATTTATAAATTAATCTTAAGTGAACTTTGTAATTTTAAAGCTTACTTACCATGTGTTTTTGAAATAATAATCGAAATGAACAAAAGAGTGAATATTTATACATGTAAATTAATGTGTTATTTCTATTAACGTTAGCACAGTACTACTATTACTACTCAGAATATTGTTAGATGATATGTATATTTTCATCTAATAACATTTTGAGTAGCATTCGTCAGAATGTTGTTAGAAAACACATATTAGTAATTGGGATGGAAACGAAGGCGTTTAGTTGCGTTAAGGATACTCAGATTTACATATTTTGTCTTCATATTTTCAAAAATATCTGTGCAAATGTCTCATATAAATTTCTGACATCCATGACATATGAAAAAAAATAGTCGATTATTTCATTTGCTTCCCTAAAATATTTATACAGGTAGTTTTGAGAGTTAACTCTTAAAATATATTCCACTTAACATGCTTTATTGTTGTAACAAAATTTCAAGCACAGAAGTCTTACGATTTTAAAAAAAAAAATCGTGACAGGCGAATGAACGGATATGAGGATGGTTTTCTAATTGTTACATTTTTTATTTTTAGATAACAGGGCCAACCTAAGAAGCAAGAAAATCATTTAAAATCGGCACTTATGAAAATGCATGGTTGACAGGTATGTAAGAACCATCTTTTTACGCAATCATACCTGCGCACCTTTACAATAATTTTGTTGCATTTTGGTGCTACAAGAGCGGGAAAATTTGTTGAATTTTCATCTGTGAAAGTGTAACTGAGCACGTGTATAGAAACTTAGGCAAGCTAATATTAATTGTGAAATCAGAAAAATAAAGTTGTGGTTTAAAAAATTATGTTTACTTCACTTTCCGTCCTGTAAAAAAGTTAAAGTAAGCTTCTTCATCTATTCGTCAATGATTGGGAAAGTATGATGTTCGTGCATGAGTGCACCTCACAATGTCTATAGGAAAGTTTTGCACGTTTGTAAGAAAATAATGTACATATGCTTGTCAAATACGTTTATTTATATATGTACTCATGTCTTGCCATTAAATTTTTGTTTCTGGACCTACGTAATAGCGTAAATTTACCGATCCAGAACCAGCAGTTCTAATAACGAGTTAGTGTAGACTGCGCTATACAAGTATGGTACAACTTACTCAGAGAATCGAGATTTCCGGAAATTGCGAATAAGAAGTAGATATATCGTATCATCATCCCACAAATTACCATTGTATAGGGAATTAGCTTAAGGTTAAACGATCTATACCAATGGCCCTATTACATGAAATTATTGAATGAAAAATGTTGAAAAAAAATTGAGGTGTAAAAATGGAATATATTTCTCAAGGTTTTCATTTTAATAAAATATAATCGCGTGCTAGAATTTATTACCAAACATTAAAGCGAATTTACACTACTCATAATACTGTACTTAAAACTGTAAAATATCAATCAGTCATAAAGTATTAAGACTTAGCGAAAGAAACGTTTTAGGAACATCAGTTTTCTAACTAATTATGCTATAAAAATTGACATATTTTTTCGAAGAATTTTAATAAAAAACAGAATGAGATGTAGGGTTGAATGACTTCATCGATGTCAGTTGAAGCTCTTAAGCTAGAACCCTAGAGAATAACTGAGATGTATGCTTCCCGTGAAATATGACTCGAAAATAAGGCATATTTGTAAATAGAATCGTAGAAGTAGAAGTTATCACATTATTTTTGACTTAAATAATAAACCTGTATCTTTAGCCACGAAATCATAATGATACCAAAAGGGAACATATTTGCATAGTTGTATTTTCATAATTATAGATACATCAGTAATTATAGAAAATATAAGGAAGATATCAATGGGAAAAATAAAACCCATGTGGCAAACAGCTCATTTGTTCAAAAAATTGAAATTGAACTGATTTTCGAAAATTGAAGCGAAAATATAAAAATATGTTACGTATGAACGATATTAAAAGGAAATGTCAGTATACAATAACATGCTACATATTGTGTATTCTATTAACTTTTATAGTGATAAAGGTTCTGTGTGAAATATGAGGTCATATATTAATTTTATGAATAAAATAGATCCAGTAAAATCGATAAGTAATTGGCGTAAATATTTCAAATTGTTGAACAAAGAAAAAGCATTAACCAAGGATTTAGTTTTATTCTGTATATAAATTACTATAATTGAATTCAAACTGTACACAATTTATGATGTATTACAACCACAATGTGTAAATTCATTAATCATTTTGCGAATATTGAACAAATTACGTTTATATTAGGCAGTTTAAAAATACTTTAGTTACACGATTTAACAACCGCTCAAAACTACATTCTGTCTATATACATCAGCTAGAAATAATCTTACCTGGACATGTATTTATATCGTTATAAGTATTATCCGAAAGAAATGGAGAATTTCTTACTCATATTCAAATTACGCGGTTTGCTGTATCCTCCCTTGCTCTTCAATAACAAAATATCTAGATTTCAAATAGCCGGTAGAAGCGTGTGGTTGATATTACTCGGATGTTTGTCATGTTTCACCGGATCAACATTACTCGTGTTGCATTACACTTTTCATCCTGTAATAGAATGTCGTTACGACTTCTTTTTCCATCTTGCGGGGTACATCGCAACATTTGTTTTAATTATATCATTTTTCTTCGGTTCTGTCGTTTATGATGATCAATATTCAAAAATACTCCATACTATTTACGATTTAGATAGAAATTGCAATTGGAAAAATAATTTTGTTTTTCGACTCGTACTCTCGAAAAAGTACGCATTGATTGCTTTTCTTGTGAATGTTTTCTCGTTAAAAACACATTATAATTTGACTACATTTTTAAGTTATGCATATTTTCGATTTGTTTCCCTAATACTTAGTTTGTCAATCGTAAAAATGATAAGTTTATTGGAACTTATCTTCACCCGTCTCCAAAATATGAATTATAGACTGGAAAGACTAGATGACTGCGATGAATTATTCGTAATTGGAGAAATTAATGTTATGAAGTCTTACTATCACACAATTGTTCGTGTAATTAATCGAGCGAATAATATAAATTCATTTTTATTTTTGACTCAGTTCATTTGCCGATTCACTATTATATTTATATCTTTGAAACCTATTTCAACTTATGTGACGAAATTACTAAACAACTCTGGCCACATTTCTATTGATGAAAAGTTGGAGATTTCAGAATTTATAATGGGACTATTACAACATTGCGTTGATGCTATCATTCTTATTCGGAGCTGTAATCGAATTGTCGAACAGGTGTGGATATTTTCATTTTCGATCTATAAATCTAAGCTTTGTTTTTATTGCACTGATGGACTCCGGGACTAAATCATAGGTAATTGCAAGTTCTTGTTTATTTTTATTCAGTTATCATATTTTTTAATTTTTTTCTGTACTGTTTTTATTTAACTTGACATAGTCACGTGTTTTATGACATTGGTTACAATTTTCTGAACAGATTATAAACTGGGAACAATAAAATATAGCGCAAGATCGATTTAATGTATTGTTATATTTTGTGTTTCCAGTGTAAGCGCACCGGTATACTCGTGGTCAAGCTGTCGATTAGATTTCAAGATGAGAACCTGGCTGAGCAGGTACGTCGTGATGTATTGAATTTATTAACTTTTGTTAAATTACAAACGCAAATAAACAAAAATCACATGTCATGTATAATTTTTATATGTTATTTTATTTATATTTATTTTTTATGTCTTATTTTTATTTATGTAGAAATACGTTCTATGGTAATGTCGTAAATATTCAGTGAGCTAAACAACAATATTTCGTAATATAGCACATTGACCAATCTGCTTTTTAACAGGATATAGTATTCATAATTTTTAATCTTATAATTTCTTAACATTTTTAATTCATAATAAAATAAGTTCATACACAATGTCTAAATTAATTTGAAACATGTTTAACTGTTTCAGATTGACATGTTTCTAGTTCAAATCTTGCAATGTACACCTCGATTCAGCGCTTTTCACTTTTTCAACGTTAATAATCGCATTTTATCTGCTGTGTCTAATGATTATTTTTGCCACGTCAATAATATCGTTGACTTGTATTTGTAAAAATATTGAAAGGTATAAAAGTGTTTGTCAAGTAGTTTGATACCTACTTGACAAACACTGGTGCTGAGTGCAAAAAAACAATATTTTTCATGTTCCTTGTTTCATTTTCTCTTATACTCAAACACTTTTAAATGAATTGTTTAAAATAATATCAGTATTTTGTTAAAAAGTATTTAATTTTATCCCGAAAAAAAAATGTTGGAAATAAAAATTTTCAATCACAGGGGTTGATATTTTTTACTTATTCTTGAAACATAAATTTGTCCTGAATTCTCTAGCTTTGCAGATT
This sequence comes from Druceiella hillmani, assembly GCA_039881145.1. Classification (NCBI taxonomy): domain Eukaryota; kingdom Metazoa; phylum Arthropoda; class Insecta; order Lepidoptera; family Hepialidae; genus Druceiella; species Druceiella hillmani. The sequence continues at coordinate 6,070,410 of JAYKKI010000110.1, read as the reverse complement.
TACAACGATTATTAAATTTTCTAATTGGAGTTGTTTTAAAACTTTCTTGCCAGAATCTAGTAATATATATATATATATATATATATATATATATATATATATATATATATATATATACATATACATACACATAAATATACATACACACATATATATATATATATATATATATATATATATATGTGTGTGTATGTATATTTTTATACTTTGAAAAATGTATGCATCAAAATTTAAACATATATTGCGGATTACAGTCATATTGAAATAAAGTAATTATTTTCTTTATAAAGGGAAGAACATATTAAGTGAAGTTTGGTGATAATTTTTTATAGCTTTGCTTCATACTACGCTAAACTATTTGCAGGAAATATTACGTAAAGTTATGACATTCCGCCTTATTTTTGAATTGGCTAAAATAATACATTTTAAAAAATTCTTAACGTGTATAAAAAACGTGATAATTAGATTCAGGATTGAATTAGCATTAAAAATAGGCTCCAAGTATATTTCCTGAATTTTATGTATTTTATATGTTTTATATAATTAATTTAAAAATTAAGAATTATGTATATGGTCAGAATCACGATATTTAAGATCTAACTTTAAATGTTGTTATTCTGTTTTTTTTAAATAACTATATCAACTTATTTAAGCACTCAAGAGTAGACTCAACTTATATTAACCATATTTTCTACTAAAAATATTTGATTGGATATTAGGTTGATCATTTTAGTGACAATTTTTCATTTTTTGCAGATGATCATCACACTCTTGGAGAATATCCCCATCGCCTATCAAATGACATAACTGAGTGCAGTAAATACATGAAAAGAAATCTTGCAATGATTATGGTGTTCTAGTTCCATTAGCGGAAACGTTTTGTGCATTACCGTTATCGTATCACGTTTATCACTCATTATTTGTTTTTACAGTAAATAAAGTTTATTAACATAAAAATGACTGAAGTTCACGTAAGAGATTAACTTATACGCATATTAAAAATTACATGACTATGCATATACGAGATTGCGATAAAATATTTATAATTATAATTTTCCTTTCGATAAGTGGGTTTTAATATTGTTGTTTTATATTAGAAATATGTTAAGCACGAAAATAGTTAAAACAGCTTCTATTTCAGGTAAAGTGCTTGCACTCAATATGTCAATTAGTCTACAAAATATAGCTGTGTTTAATTTGTTATTTAAATAAAGGCTTAGTTAGTTGCAATTTACTATAACAAAAATTAGATATGCATACTAACAGATTAAAGCTACCGCGTTGTTTATAAAGCAATTCTTTAATTGTAACGCCACATAATGCCAATAAACGTCAATAACTGCAAGATTATTATTAAATATCATTAACTCATGGTTAACTCTGGTTTGTAAAACCGGTATCAAGCTTTACTTCTTTTATTTACCATTAGTCTCAATCGATATATTTTATATTTTTTCCATTTACACCTACAATTCAGTTTTTGCTGTGAACTTTTTTACATTTTGGATTAAAAAGATTGCTAATTATATAACGCAAAATATTTTGACAATAAAACTTATAAATATACACAAGAAATTTATTTTTACTTTATTAATTGACAAACTTGTTATGTAATCACACGAAATAGAAAAAAATATAATCGAATGGATGGAGGAGGCCACTTTGAAATTATTACGATAGCACAGGTAAGCACATGCAATGTACCCAAGAAAGAGATATTACAGTAGCATAAGTAAACAAATGCATTTAATTTTAAATATAGGGTACGAAGTATGGAAATATTAAAACTTGTCAAGTTTTGCGAAATTTTTTAAGAAAATATTTCATTCCTACCTAATTTATCTAATTTGATTTTGCTTAAAATTCAAATCCTCAAGTCAAAGGTTTATTCATGGGTATGTTCATAGATTACAAGAAATGCAAATTAATAGTTAAATATAGTATAAAGCGGTAGCATATAGGCAAGTTCGTGACAGCCATTCGTTCTCACAGTGTTGTGATTCAACGTATGAATTACGCAGAGCATCACGAGCCACATTTTATATTCCTTTAGCTCAAAATCTATTTGAACTTCGGTTGGAGCTTTACAAATTTTATACTTTACACTATTGAGAAACTCGTTCAAATATAAAATGTATGTTAAATACTTTAAAATATTTACGTGCAACTTAAAAATTTTAACTTTATTTTAATTCCATGTAAAGGAATTACTTGGGATTTAATTATTATTTCGATGTTAATACTTTTTCCGTCAACATAATGATTTATATATAATAATGATGATTTGGGCTATTTTTTGTATTTATGTTATTGATGAGATAAATCTTTCACGAAGACAGAATTTCTAAGCTTAAAGAAGTTGCTGGCGGTAATCTCGGACGAAGGAAGCACAAGTTGTATGGATTTTAAAAGATAACAAAATTGGCAAATGAAGCTCCTAAAAGTTTTGTTTAAAAGATCCTTTAGAAAAGTGAGAAATTTTGAATTTTTTATGAAGAGTCAGGTTATTTTTAATGAAAGTTCGTAAATGCTATTTCTGCACAACTTTTTGAAACAGCAAAAAGAAACGAAGTGCAGATTGTGTCTCGTTGTATTCTTCATGCATGTACTCGTATGTAACCTACTAATCCATGAAACTCACAGGCCTAACAGGATCGTCGGAAAGCTATGTAAAAATTTAAAAAATCTAAAAAGTAAAAGATAGATTTTAAGGTAGAAAATCATAACAAGTGTTTGGTATTAATATGTAATTTCTCTAGCAAACGGATGGCATTGTGAGGGCTCGCGAGTTAATTAATACGCGTCCATTAAAATGATGCTTTCAGGATGCACTTGGGACTGCTCCGCTTCTGTAGTGCTTTGGACATATTTGCAGATGCTCATGTGGACGATATCTCTATTACACAGTCTAGGATGTGCGACGATTCCAACACCATCCAAAGCATTGTCTCTGGTTGATTACTCATTTAAATCCATGTTCATATAACCAGTTTGTTTAATATCCATAAAATTATAAATACCTAGATACAACTTTAGAAATCTCTATAATATATATACTAATTGTAAATATTGCAAATTCGGGTAATCAGTTATGTAACAATTATAAAAAAAAATAAAATAAAAATTTGGAAATGTTTAAATATTCTTTTGCAATACAGTTAGGCAAAATTATGTTACATTACTTACTGCTAAAGAAACAATAGTTACTCCTTTAACAATTTTCATTTAAGTAACACCTTGAATTCCGCTTACGAATTTCTTCTCGCCTCCTACATTTTAACATATGTGAGTTTGTAATATTACATAATCCATCATAGAAAAATCTTCTATTTAATACTAATCCTTTTGATATTTTTAATGTTGAAAACGCGACATATGTTAAAACAACCAAAATGTCTTTTTGTATAATATCTACAACTACTTTAATGTTAAATCTTGCGACTTATGAATTGTAATTAGTATGTTTTTTAATACACCATGCTGTGGTCCAAGATCGACATTATTGTCTATGGAAAATTCATTGATTTCATTTTTACTTGAAATATGTAACAAAGAGTACAAAGTCCATTTTATTTCAATATCAAACAAACGGATGCAGGCATTTTCTCAATAAGAATATAATTCAGCATCTCGAATTCTTTTCTGGCGTTCTTTTGAATCAGATATCAAAGAACGGTTATTATCTCGTTCTTTACGACCAGATAAAGTAAGCCTTCGTGGTATTTTGCTGTGACAACAAGTATGAAAACAATTTCATTATAAATGTTTAAAAAAATCTCAACAGCGGAAGGTGGTTAAATTTGCTCATAATTTGTTCTGTACGGTCCAAAAAAAATTAAAAATCTAACTTTGATTTTTTTAAATGTAAGTCGATTTAATTTCACGTAATGATCATATTACTGCAGGTATAGAATTAATAAATCTGAACAGTGGAGACAGGTAAAAAAACAGGGCCAATACAAATTGTACTTGTTAATACGAAATTGAGATTTATTTTTGGATTAAAGGATAAAGCGTATTAAAGCTTAAAGTATTTGTTGACTTTAAGACTCATCTCATTAAAAATTAAATGAAAAATATTAACCTAACTTCCGATATTAATATACATTATCTATCTTAAATAGGTGCTTACATCCAAAATTTCGTAATTCAACACTTTTCTATCTTATTTTATTCGAATTATGTAGGTTATTTAACCTCAATAATTTACTATCCATTAATTTACAATATAAAAACAACCACGTCTCACATCTTGATTTTGTTAGTAAACATTCTTTTTTCAAAATATTACACATCTGCATGCTAATATTAAACATTCTAGAAATATGAAACATGCTCTATAATTCCGTAATGTTATAAGAGATGGCGCTAGTAACCATATGCTAGTATTAGACATCGTTGTTTTAATTTCGTAATGTTATAACAGATGGCGCAAGTAATCATATACTAGTATTAAGCATCGTTGTTTCGTATTTTTTCATAATTTAGTAAAAGGTTTAAATACAAAAATAACTATAGTTAACAAATCTGTACATCACTTTAAATTATTATGTAATTTTCAAATCTAGAGGTGTAATAGCTTTGTCATAAAGTGTACGATAAAACTGTATGGATTGTGGGATAGTGATAATTACCAATCTCTTTAATACATTGGTTACGCAGAGTAGTATAGCAGTTACAAAATAAATAAATTATAAGTTTATCGCGTGTAGCAAGGGTCCGTGGTAGCTACGGTAACATCTACCATTGACGTAAGTCATTATAATACTGCTAGTTTTTTAATCATGGCTACTGAAAACAATTATGAAATTATTCATCACGGATTTTATTTGAAATCTATGCAATTTATTTTTGTTCCCATGGCTTTCAATAGGTCAAAAAAATTATTTTATCCCTACTATCAAGATAACATATTAATAAAAAATTACATTTTGTGACATTCTTTAAAAATCTTTGTTACGCAATATTAAGACAGTTGTAAATTCCACTTAAAACATACAATGTAAACTTATTATTAGGATTGTAATTTTTTATTTTGTAACTTGTAGAAACAGACAAATAGTGTTCATAACGTTCACCTTATAGTTGTCGTCTAAACATCTTAAAATATCATCTCCATTTTTTTCAGAAACATTATGCTTTATTAATTTAAAGAATTTGTCTAAAATCCACTCAGGAGTATTAGAAAATAGTTTATATTGAAATACTATTAAATTTTAAATTCCCAATAGTAACGCACATATAAAATATATATACATTTGGCGGAATTATTGATTTATGAGTAATCTGTTCCGGTCAGTCAGATCAATTAAATATGATTTGTTTTAATATCCAAGGCTAAAACATACTAATAGAAAAGAAAACTTATTAGGATATTAACTTATTAGAACAAAACACCTCATAAAAATAACTAAACAAAAATTAAGTGCTAATACGAGTGATTATGACATATGACCGAGTGACTATGAGAAAAAGGACTTTTCAGACGGTCTTTGAAGTCATTCAAAAATTTTATATTTTGAATAGCTGAGGACTTTTCGTAAAAGGTGATTGTGTGCTTGGAGAAAAAGACAGTGAGATGGTTTTCAAAGTGTAGTCCTACACCGTGCACAGACAAGGGATTTTGTCTGTTTCTAAGTTATTTGGTAAATGTAAAATTGATCAAAATATTATAATGAAACATACGGATACATAGTGGCACCAATTGCAGACTTTAGTCCATTTAAGATGCGATCTGAATTGAGAAACTTATTTCATTTTTTTAAACCAGAAATATAACGCATGCTCAAATTTCGAAGGTATTGTAATTTGCGATTCGCAATATGGTCTGGGTAGCACACATTTCTGTACGTAAGCAGTGGCAGTAGGAGAATTAACTAAAGTGAGCTTGCGTTTAAACATCTAAAAAGTTTTGATGACACTAGAGGGAGAGCATTCCGATGAAGGTACGACAACTAACATATTTACTTGAATTTGCCAGCTAAGATTTTAATCGAACAGTTTTTAATAGTTGACGTAGATGGAAATGGTTCCTCAAGTAAGGTTAGATGCTGCAGAGCTGGTAAGCTTATTTCAGAATGCAGTCTTTTTCTATTAATTACGATAGATTAGGACTTAAACGGACTAGCGAACATACATTTTTAGTGGAGAAGTGGAGAAAGTAACTTTCTCCACTTTTTTTTTCAAAATATTGAGAGTGGTCTGTTATTCTTGGGAAAACTTATATCATCATTGATTTTCACTAACGTGGTTGAGGTATTATGACCTGTTATCAAACAAGCTTAAAGTGGATTTAAAAATTTGCCATCGCCATGTTTTTGTACGAATTGAGCACAGAAAATGCCCCATTGACCCATTTCTATACTACCACTTCCATCAAAGACTTATGATGGAAGTGGTAGTATAGAAATGGGTCATTTTTTTAGGAATATAAAGGCGACAAGGTTTCCGTTTAGAAAATGTTATATGCTTATTTCTATTCAGAAAGAAAAGTGGCAGTTTTCAGGAATGTGTTAAATATTTCAGTAAAAACGGGGTTAATATATATATATATATATATATATATATATATATATATATATATATGTATATGTATATATATATATATATATATATATATAAAATTGGCTTAGGAACTTTAATATTTAGACTATGGCATCCCACAAAATTGTTTTTTATCGCCAGAAATTCGGATTTAACCTTTAAAATGCAAGTATTATGAAATGTAAACTCACAGTAAGAAGAGGACGAGGATATTTACTATTTAAATCAAATCAGTGTGATAATTACTAATTCCCAGAATGTCGAGGAACTTCAAAATATCTATTGGAAAAGCATTGGCGTTTGGAAGTTGAGATGTAATGACATTTTCACACACTTGAGTATATCTGTTTCTAATCAATCTAAATATCTGCCATATTGATAGAATGACGTTCGCTTTATCTACTGGCGTAGCTAAATCACACTTAGCCATACTTTTTTTGATAGAGCCATTAATTCAGATTAAGTTTCTTTTAATTGTAATTCACTTAATAGAAGCATAGTTAGGAAACAACTTGATGATATGGTTGTTGAATTCAACAACTTTTTTATCTACACTTCTAGTTACTGAAATACTATCTCAGTCAATGAGCTAGGCATTCTAAAGCAAACCTAGTAAGTGAATAACGTGAAAGTTATGAAAATTAAAAATAGCTTAAGATTACACAATTTACTGGATAGTTAAATTAGATCTTGGCGTGGAACCCTAGGTGAACGAAATTATGATATCTATTTTTCGCCATAATATGTATAGTTAAAGAAGAAAATGGTAATTTATTTGGTGCAAGGTAGCAAAGGTTGCAAGCATAGTGAGGTTTTCAGTATTTATATTGTCCCATAAATTTACGCGTCTCGTGTCACGTTTATACAGACTGTTGTTGAAATCACCCATATTCACCGAATGTGGATATAAAGGCATATGTATGTCAATAATTCTCTCGAAATCAGCAAAAATGAGAGGTACCAGGGGGTGAGTACACAGCACCTAAGAGTAATTTGGTTCCAGATAAAGTTGTTTCAATAAATAAATATTCCATTATTGAAAAACCGATGGTTGACGATTTTGGAACAATTATAAAAGATATCGAAAAGGATCGCCACTGCGTCCACAATCGCGACCATAACGGATTAATGTGAAATTTGAAAGTTAATAAATACTAGAAGAGAGTGAAAGTTTAAATTAGGTTTTTTAATAATTTATTAAAATTTTCAGATCAATAAAATCCAAGTAATACGTTTGAGCAATTTTATTACAGAAATATAACTTTGAAAGGCTGCGAGATAAAAAAAAATCTGCAGAATATCGTGTATGCGTGGATTGAAGGCGTCACAAAAGAGTTCAACTTCATTTGAGTGAAAAAGACAACATAATTGTCAGAAGAGAACCAGAAATGAAGGGAATAAATAAAATATACGGAGGATATATCAATTCTAAAAATAGTTAAAATAATATAAATAAAATACAGTATAAATTAAACCGGAAACAATACGATTACGTAATACAAACAAAAATGAGATTTTCAACATAAATGAACTAATTAAAATTCTAATGAATAAAAGACAATAATGAAAAAGAAACCAAAGATCGTATTTGACACGCAGGAACGGAGCCCTCTATAGTCCGAAAATATTTTGCACCTCTATGAAAAAAAAACAGGAATTAAATAAGTTTGATACTTTAATAAATGTAACCGTAGTAAATTAATATAATAATCAAAACTTATGTTTTTATGTTAGTTGATAATAAATTTACGAAAATATAAATACGGCTCACAGGAAGTTAAATAAAGTGTATAATAAAACGACCAAACAGTATTTCACATAAATTTATAATCTTTTGTGCGCAAAATAGCTTTTGTGTGACCGGGTCTTGGGATAATCATTCTTATTAGTAGTATTGAAATAGGACAATCTTAATTTGACTTACTCTAAATACACAGGGCGTGTGGTGGTTTCCTTGCGGCTATCTGCAAAAATCATAATAATTCTTCCATCGCTTGTACATCAGATTTTAGCTTTGAAAATTAAGAGAGAATGAAATCGGGTTGCGGGTTGAAATAAACAATCCGTGATAAGTATGCCATTTCCCATTAATATTTTCTTCACCGATCATACTTTATGATGGTATTCACTATGGGTGAATTTGAATTCTTTTCGTCTCGGACTCTTGCGCTAGACATTTGCTGCACCCAAATAGTAGCATACATCCAGATTGATTACATTTTTTGCGAATCAATCAAGTTTGTCAACGATAATGCTGAGAGGGATGCGTTACAGTGACAGCAACTTCTTCTTTCACGTCGTCGACGAGTATGTTATTCCACGTCCCTCTGTCAGTTCCGGAATACGGTGCTTGAATTATTACATGTAGTGAATAGCGACCTCATTAGATCCTGAATCTGACTGCGGAATTGCTTGAACTAGGCGGAAAGTCTCGACAATTGGTGGGTGAATACTTGTTACCAATAAAAGGTCCTCAATTTTCTTATGAATCTTGTTTTATTATTCATGTGAAATAGACTTAATGGCAAAGTTCAAATATTTGATTATGTAAAATGAAAAAGCTAGCGTAATTTTTCGTCATGTAATGTGTATATTATTGTTAATTGAAAAGATGGTTTATATGGGATTTCCGAATGTTGCACATCTTTCTGTCAGATATTTACTTTTGTACCAAGTAAATTTCAATAAACTACGAAACCATTGCAATTGAATCACAAACGACCGAAATTTTGTAATTTTATATTTAGCGAAAACAAATTTGTCGAAAATTGTGGAACAAAACATTTTTATGAATTCCTTAGACACTAATATTTTACACACTCTGCGATTATTATCTTGATTACCGTGACTACTATGGCTGATTTTTATGAGTTTTTATTCTGGAAATTAACGTAATTTTTAAAATTATTTTTTTAGTTTTCTTCAATTGGTTGGTCTACATTTTTCGATAACCGCTTTAATTTTTCCCGAATTTATAATGTTTGGAACAAAACGCATTGGAAAATTTTGCAACATTTTAGAAATAATTTATTAGGTGAAGAGGCTGATATTTAATATCGGAAGATAATAGGCTTTTTTAGTAATAAAAATAATATTACAGTCACCGGTTTTTTAATCTAAAATGTGGCAAATTCATTTTTCATTTGTAGAAAAGTGAATATCACGGAGTCTCAATCGTTTTCTTTCGTCAAACAGCTTCTATTTTTCCATTATGCATTCCAAGGCTGAAGCTATTTTGATGGGAATTGCATGTTTTACTAAATGTATACTGAAACATTTTCAGTTTTATTCTTTGTTTAAATTTCTCATATTTTCCTTTAAAACTTTTGCTTTGGTTAATATAGACTTGTGTGATGAACTTAATTGCTTTTCGAGACCGAATATCATTTTTTTTTGGTCAGAACAATTAAAGTAAGATAATTTTTATTTACGAGTTGCAAGGCCTATCGTTGAAAATTTATGTCATAGAGAAAAGTAACCTTTATGCCAATTACGTCTTCAAAACTTTCTAAAAAATATATTTTGGCACTGATAAAATTTGTCGTTCCTTTTTTTCACTATTAAACTATTGAACGAACTTTACTGTATTAATGTAAACAAACAATAAAGATAATTGTTTTATTTATCCACCTTGTTATTAATTAATTGAATTTTATTTGTATTCATGTTCAGTTTCTCTTGTGAAATTAAATAGGTTACAGCTTTCGAATTATTTCTTCATAGTTGAAATTTTACTTGATATATGGATAAGGTTAAGCATTTAAATTTAAAAATCAACAAGTAAGCTGTGATTAATTTTTCCGCACGTATTCATAAAAGATGACTTAACTTGTTTACACTACTATATGAGGTTTAGAACTAGCTAGGAGGACAACATTATTTTTGGCTATTTTTGGGTTTATGTCAGTAAATGAAGTAATTTTATGAGAATTTATGGCATTTTTTAAAATAAAACCAAAAAGTCAGAAGACATCTAATTTTACATAAAAATTTAATATTATTTTACGAACTTGAGAATTAACCTAAATCATTAACAATAATAATTTATTATAATTATATTATTTAAACTGCTAATATATGTACATATATTAAAATAAAAAATACAAATGTTGCTTTCTTGACAAAAAAAGAAAAAACTAATCCTTATCACTGGAATCTTCCAAGGAATTCAATTACTTATTTATTTTGGAGTGAATTTAGCAGTGGCAGAAATAGAGGTTCTATAAAAGGAGCTATAAGAAACTTTAAGACCCGTGCACACAATTTTCTTGTATATTTTTTAAGACATCCTATTATAATCGCCACATGTTGTAATTGCCACGGATAGAAAGTCTTCATTTGTTGAAATATATTAGCACTATTCCAAATATATGAGCAATTATTTTCCTTTTATTACATTACCAGAACCTATGTTCGTTTTAATTCATAGCTTTCTGAACTACTTCTGAAAACTGTTCAATTAGAACAACAGTGCTTTTGATTGCTTATGTAACATAAATAGAACAGAAATAAGTTTGACTGCCTATATAATACCACTAAGATTAAAAAAACTTTGTCTTGAAACCTGAGTCTCCCTTAGTATTGAGACTAGAATCTTCCTTAGTAGAGGTTTCAATACAAAGTTTGTAGAATTCAAAACATCTCCACTCGAGACCATCTCAAAATTTAAAAAGAAACTTGATTTGAAACCAAAAGACAATGTCCTCAAAAATCTATAAATTTTCTTAGATATCCTATCCTGTGCTCTGAACACTTAATTCGAGACTCATGAAAGAACGCTGGGCAGTATTCCCATCTTTTATTAACCAAATTGTGGCTTTGATTTGTTTACAATTGATTCTCTTGTATGCTTGAATCTTTGCTTGACATAGTTGGATTGCCGTTTTATAGTTTTCTTATCCTCTTTTTTTTTCTACCATTTTTTTGTATTACACCTATAGCTTACGTATAAAAAGCACTCGTAACCACGAATTCTTGAATGAAGTGTTGGGAAATAAAAAAAAAATCCAATTTTTTTTTACTCTCAATAAAGTTTGATTTACCGTTCATCATTTTAAAGGTAGCATCACAAGTGCAATACTTCTGTAACGAAAGTGTGTCTGTTAAGATATTCCTGCACTTTTATTCAGTTATTACTAGCAGAATTTATTATTTAAAAAAAATTCAGAATCACTGAAGTTGCCAATTATTTGAGTAAAGAATTTATCAAAATCTGATTTCAGAATTTTAGAAGTGTGAATTGTCAATGAAGGGCAATGAATTTGCTGAAAGGTTTAATTGTCGTCGATCAAATTAAGGTGTAAAAACACGGAATTAGATATTCTCATTATTTAACCTGCTTGTAATTTTGGTTGTCTAAAAATGTTCCCCGACTTTCGCGCTGCATCACATCTGGTATCAATTTTCAAAGAATAGCTGACCAATTTCATTCTAATTTTTTATAGTCTTCAGTAATATTCAGAAAATGAAATTTTGATAATATAAACTTTAATTTTTTTTCTTTTGTTGCTCTAATCTTCAAAAAGTCTTTTCACACATGGAGTGAAGGCACTTTGCAAAAGTATAAAGAGCACAGTTTTATTTGAGTGTTAAGTGGAGTGGCTGAAGTATATATAGTTACAAGCATAAATGATGCGCTATAATATATAAAAAAATAAGACCCACGAGGGTACATTTTATATACAGTCTTTTAAATTATAAATTAATATTATACGTTATATTATATTTACATTAATTATCATTTATATTTATGTTAATTAAAAAAATAATACATGCCTTCATAAATATATTTGTTACTAAAATTTTACACAGATTACATTTTGAGACCTGAAACAAATAGAAAATTTATTTTTTTCATATTTTGCCAAGTTATTACTAGCAAAACTTTAATTCGTTTTTATGGCTGCAATAATTTCAGCAACTCAGCAACTGATTTTTGAGAAAATATAATTGCCATCTCCTCCTTTTCTCTGAGATTATCATATGCTACATTTACATGTTATTTTTATATATTATTAATTCAGTGGGTTGCAAACAGGTACGCGAAAGTAAACAACGTTTGGAAGGTGAACAAAAACTTGCATATTTATTGTTCACAAATTCAGCGTATTATATCTTATTGTAAAGAATTCACATTCTTACGTTATTCTTTAAAAAAATAATTTTTTTTTCATGTATAATTCACAAAAATTCTTAACAATAGGTACATATCTAATATACGCATTAATATTTCTACGAAGAGTGTTCCTGTTGATTTTCCTTATTCTAGCAGGGAAATAATAAGAGATAAACCGTTTATGAGAAACATGAAGGTCTTGACGATAAGTTTTAATATTGTAATTATTATTACCATATTACACGAACCTTATTTATTAACAGTATTGTACTATACAGAAAAATATCGGCTGTAATATATATATATTTATATATATATATATATATAAATATATATATATATATATATATATATATATATATATATACATATATATATATATATATATATATATATATATATATATATATATATACATATATATAAATTTAGTTAAAAATAGGAGAACCGGAACCGGTTGCTAAGTGTAGTTAGATATATTGTTACAGAATATTAATAAACTCAATAATCTTCCTCATTTCATAGTGAAATCGTTTCAAATTATTAACTCTTTTAACCTTTACATTGTTGGTGTTATAAATCATTACACCTTTTATCTTTACCAAATGATGCAATTACTTTGTAAAATACATGTTATTGTTCAATTGTTTCATTGAACAGGTTGACACATCTCTAGTACAGCCGTGAATAAATGTAATGGTTTGAGAGCTTGCAGAGTCGAGATTTCCCGAGGAAACATTTCAAAAATAAAAAAATATTTTTTTGTAAAGCAGGTCATTGGAATTAATCAAATAGAAAAAATAATATATCAATTTCGAACGGTTAAGAATAGGCATAAGAAAAAGTGAGATTTATTATACAATTTCTGACAGAAATAAATGTCATTTTCACGTTATATTCAAGCCTTAGAAGTTATAATTTATAAAACATGAATTCGTAGTCTAGGTCGTATTTAAATAAATACGTTGCATTTCCTAGCAGGTCGAAATTAGTTGACAGAAGTGGGATACGATGTAACTAACTGTACTGCCACTTATTAATCGAAACGTGTAATTTAGATAAATATTTGTAGTTAGTAGCATTGCCACGCAAACTATATCTAATCTAATGAATTATCTTTGTAATATTTATGCTCAAGAATTGGTACACCATGCAATGTGACAATTGAATAATAAATATTCACAATGTAAGTTGATTTTATCTTTAAAAAAATTCACATGTTCACATGTTGGAGGTATAAGAAAATGGGCAAGTTTTCATGCTTGAGAACATTAAAGAACGTAGAAGATTAATCAATTGTTAAGCAATGATTAAATTTAAGAGCTGCCAGTAATTGTAAATAACGTAATAGATGTTTAATGGAATGGCGCAATCACGAGTTATTAATTTCGTGAAACAAAAACCTGACTATATTTTTTCAACCGCCTCTCATTATTATATTAATTGTTTTAAATAATTTTTCTTCCGAGACATTTGCATGGTTTTCTATAAAATTGTATTACCTAGAAAGGTATATCAAAAAAATAATTAAGCGAACATTAAATTGAGTGATTAATGAAGACGAGAACATTAAACTCTTAAAACAGATTATCAACGTTAGAGTAAATTGAAATTGCAGTTAAATGCAGTAAAAAGATATTATTTTTTATACTTCTTTTTGAATCCTATTGATTTTAATACTGATATATACGATATATTTATATACAAATACACACCCATATTCGTGAGTGCTGTCAATTTTACCGCTCATGGGAATTCACTGCATGCTTCATATTAGAAGTGTGTAATGTGAAACGTGGTAGCTCACTCAATTATCAATACACTAGTCTATTTGATATTTGTGTACGCTTTGAAATTTTCGAGTTATGTTTTTGAGTTATTACTTTAATATAACAAAATAGAATCTTCTGAGGAGCTATCTCATTACGGCGATGTCCTTGGTTTATAAAAAGATATGCAATGTTAACTCACAACATCGTCTCCCATTAGCTGCGTTTGACTAATTACACAACAGTTCTCTCATTTAATTGCATAATAAGGGTGTGTTATGAATTGTTTCGCTCGTATTCAAAAAGCTGTAATATTTGAAATATTTTCGATATTTCTCACGAATTTAATATAAGTATAGTGTAACACACACACACACACACATATATATATATATATATATATATATATATATGTGGGTGGATATATATATATATATATATATATATATATATATATATCCACCCACATATGTATAATTAATTGTAGAGTAATTTGTTTCCAAACTGATTAAAAAGTCAACACCACGTAACTTGCAAAAGTTGGATGAACTTAATAAAATTATATGCTATTTGCATAAGTTCTAAAGAATTCTTATAAATAAGATATTAAATGAAGAATAAAGAATATGTATAAATTAATTCCTTACTCTTTCAATGCCGGTCCTACCATATGATTTCCAAAATATTTATAAAAAATCTGAAATAAATCCTAAATCGCAACCTCAAGTTAATATTAAATGTAAATAAAGAACATAATAACATTAAAACCTGTATGATCTATACAAGACAGGGCTCGAGAATGAAGTCAAGAGTTGTTCTCTGTATAATGTGTATTGAACGAGCTTTCCTTGAACTGCAAAAATTAGTTCTAGATTACCGGCACGTAAGGGCAGCGTTTTGTGGAGGTCGAATTAAGTGAATACGTTGCGAGGATTTTGCGGGAAGGTAATGTCATTACCATGCTGATGCTTTAATAAAGAGGACCACAATACGAAGGTACTGGCGAAAAACGAAAACGGTTATTTTTATTGTATCATGAAATATTCTATCTCTCTGCCTTTAAAATTATGTAATCTGATACATAAATGCAATAATAAATTATTAAAAATAATAATTAAATTACAAAAAATTACATAAACTAACAATATAATTAATGAACAGACCTTAACGCTAGCTCTATCAAAAAGTTCTTAGCATACGACTGGTACCTTATATTAAAAACATTGTTGCCAAAAATGACGAACAGCAAAATTTTCTACAGCATTGAAAAAAAAATTAATTATTTGATAGTAACGGTTACTGTGTATACATTTTATTATGGATGCTGAGGATAGAGTGCCCTTATTAGTTTATTGTGACCTCAGAAACTTAGGAACCCAAAAAAGAAAATGGTTTAAACTTTAAAACATTTTTTATTTCATTTCTTGAAAAAAGTCAATAAACCAATAATATAAATTAAAAACAAACAATGAACAGATATTAACGCTAGCTCTATCAATAAGGTTTCAATCCAGTACTTGTGCCTTATTTCAAAAACATTAATGCCAAAATAACAAACAGCAAAATTTTCGACAGTGTAGTCAAAAAAAAATTCAATTATCAATTTGCGAATAACGGTCACTGTGTATACATTTCATCGTGGAAGCTGAAGGTGGTATGCAGTATTGTATGGTTATTAATAGGCTGTGACCTCAGAAGCTTGTAATTGTTTTAAGTTTATAATATTTTTAATTTACATTTAATTTTTTAAATTTTAAGATACATTTTTACGTATATTAAAATTTGTAACAACTTTAGTAAGATCAGCGACAATGATTTAATTAAAAGTAAACATTTTATTAGTAAATTAAGAAAAATAATGAAGTTTTCATTATTTTATGAACTCAAATATATATCATGAAATGAAGTGGTACTGTAAAATTCATCTCGCACAACATTTCCCAAAGGTTATGAAGAATCGTATGCGTACAACGACCCGCTCTTTGAAAACGATATCTTTATCCTTTGCAATATTTTGTTTCCTTTAGTCGCCAACCGATTGCGTTATTCACCATTATCATCCAAAAATGTACTTTTATGTCACACGTTCGAAAATGAAAACCAGCAAAAGAATGTAACCAATTTCAGAATCTCCTATCGTCGATAAGTTAATTTAAATTATATTTATACTAGAAACGTTATTGAAGATGCTGGTAAGCATCACTAGTGTTGGGTACCTGCCATTATCGCAAAAGTATCGATAATGTGAAAATGTTTTTATATTCACCTTCATAAGAGAAAAGTGTCACACTTCAAACAAAATGCCTGCCATACCAATTTTAAAAAGCTATAACTCGGCAGTTTGTATCTTTGTTTTAACTCTTGCAACTGAATTTCAAATCTTGCAACTGAATTTTAAAGCCGTAACCGTAGCCGCCTCAACCGTGTGAGCTGAAATGTTGCACACACGTTTAGTTTGGATGACAATACATGGTTATCTAAGTGACGTCATTCCAAATCCAATATGGTGGACAGCCCAAGATGACGGACTAGTTATTTTTTATGCACTCTCATTCCCATAGGGAATCAAATTAAAGGGTTTACTACGAAAAATAAAATGGCATCACTCTAAATCCAATATGGGGGCTCCCAAAGTTGGTGGACTTTATTTTTTATTTGACTACCATGATATGAATATCGAATGGAAGGATTCAAGACGAAAAAATCAGAATTGCGGAAAACAAGGGGGTGCCATACCAATTTAAAAGAGAAATAAAATCTGCAGTTTGTTTGTTCGGGTCAAATTTTGCAACTGAATTTTAAAGCATTTATCCTCAACCAGTGGAGCTGGAATGTTGCATACACGTTTAGTTTAGATAACAATGCATGGTTAATTTAAATCAAACCCGTCAATTAATTACATTACACAATTTATATGACATAATAGCTTGTCGCGTGGTTTACCTGTGTAGATAAACAAGAATACAATATGTAACTTTATCTTGACATAAGTAATTCTAAGAAAAAAATATTGATTCTTTTTATAAAATATTTTCCATTTATTGACGAAAGTTGGTAAAAATATTCCGATGGCAAATTAATTCACTAAATTAAATGAAATGTACACAGCAGTATAAAATAAACATTTTATGTACAATTTTTGACACCTTTTTAAAAAAATTGCTTGTAAAAACTTATTCGAATATTTTTATCAACTGTCTTCAATAAATGGTTCACTAAATAAATATTTGAATTAATTTCCTTAAAAAAATATCTATTCGTCCATTTTACTCTCGAAACAATGAGCAAATTTAAATATTTTAATTAATGGTTTTGAATACACAACAAGAAAAATGTCCGTTTTGTGCAGTTTTATATAGTTTAAATGTCTACTGAAACTTATTTTAATGATTCTTTTAAAAAATTGGTATTTTAAAGGCATTAAATACGGATTCGCAAAAAATCTCAATACCTGATGAAGAGATTTAATTTTCATAATACAAATTAAAAACAAAACTTTTGTACCTATTATTGGTAGATATTTCACATCCGATATCCCTCCCCCACCGAGAAAATGTCAATGCGAACGGACTTCTTACTTAAAAATATTTATTTACGTCATTTCTAAAAATACCGACCAAATATTTTCTCTTTTCTTTTGAATTCTCTGCACACATTTTTTTAAAAGAAATATCATTTTCTGATGCTACGGAAGATATCATTTCGGAAGTTTTTCTACCAAATAAATTTTACCAAAATTTTCTTCCAAATAGTTTTTCTACCAAAAACTTTTAATAAAATATACAATTTTGTTTAAATACCAAATAAAAAAAAAACAATTTGTTAATAAAACGGTTGTATTTTTATAAATGTCTTGCAATACATGTGTAAAATAAATTTCTAAAAATTTCATACTGTGTATTAGCATATTAGTTTAGTCTAAAAATAAATTGACAAAAAGTCAAAAGAAAAAAGTGGCATAATATGGGTTCAAATCTTAGGTTATTAATTTAAAATCTTGAAGGAAATTTAATTAGTGACTGAATTTCATTTGAAAATAAGCAAACATCTAAATTACTGTAATCGCACTTTCAGTCATTCACGATTTTACAATAAAAAAAATTGGTTAACGGGAAGTGTGCAAAATTCGATTTTAAGATTCGAAAGTTAAACATCTGCAACTCACGAATTCCATTTAAGGTCAATAAAGAATGGGCCAATAGGCAATACGTGCTTAACTATGGGTTAAGATGTTCTCTGATACAGCCAAACATTGGTTTTAAAGATTAAAAGAGGGAAAATTTGATATCATGTTCTTGGATTTAAAAAAAATTAAGATAAGTACGTGTTTAAACTCCTTGGGAAGCCATAAGAGCAGTGACGCATTAGATTTGACATTACACGGACATTACTAATGAAGATTGTGACTGAACTAGGTTTTGGATTCTTGATTAGATGCATGGTTCTAATTTCTTAAAAAACTCATTTTGACAAATTTTTAACGCTCAAAGCAGCTACCAATTCCAAGTTTCCATATCTTATAGATATCGAAACGTGACGAAAAGATACCTACAAAGATGAAATGAACAATGATTTTTATGTTTTGATAATGGCTAGTTGGGATAGCATTTACATAGGAAACAAAGCTCATAGTTTGAATGTAGCTGAAATAACAATTAATCTAGTTCAAAGCTATTACTATGGAATGAAAAATACAAAATAATTTCTGAATCTATTCAGAAGTATTGGATATGACTTTATTTCTATTCAATAGGTAAATTAACTGCCATTATATTTAGGTCGGGGACCACGTGTACATTAATAGTGACCTGTTACTAAGTTAAACTATTATTTATTCATTAATCATTTTATGAATTTAACATAAATTACGCAAACATTACCTATTACATAATTTGTCACGTAAATGGAACTCCAGTTAAATTTACATTCTCTCCGTATGCATAGAATATTCTAAAACATGCGTTTGAACCAATTTAATCGATATAAATATTATCCAAAAGAAATGGAGAATTTCTTATTCGTGCTGAAGGTGTTCGGTTTTATATACCCGCCTTTGACGTTCAAAAACAAAATGTTGAGATTTCAAATAGCCGGAAGAAGTGTGTGGTTGTTATTACTCGGATGTTTGACATGTTTTGTCGGATCAACATTAGTCGTGTTGTATTACACTCTGTTTTCTCCAAAGGATTATAGTTACGACTTCCTTTTTCACCTCGCAGCTTATGTCGCTCCATTTGTTCTAATTATATCATTTTTCTTCACATCTATCTTTTATGATGACCAGTACTCAAATATACTCCATTCTATCTACGATCTGGATAAAAATTGCAAATGGAAAAATAAGTTTGTCGGTCGACTCGTACTATCAAAGAAGTATGCATTGTTTGCCATTCTACTAAATGAGTGTTTCATAATACCTTGTATAATTCATTTTTGTTTGTTAAAAACAGAATATATTTTATCCACGGTTGTGAGTTATGTATATTTTCAATTTGCCGGTCTAATATTTAGTTTGTCGATCATAAAAATGATAAGTTTATTCGACCTCATCTTCACGCGACTCCAAAATATGAATTCCAGATTGGAAAGAATAGATAACTGCAATGAATTGATTAGAGAAATCAATATTTTGAAATGTTACCATCACACAATTGTTGGCACAATTATTCGGGCAAATTCAATAAATTCGATTTTATTATTTACTCAGTTTATTTGTAGATTTATTCTTATTTTTACATCCATTAAACCAATTTTAAAAATTATGATGGAATTATTAAACGACACCGCATATTTTTCGATGAATTTTAAATTATGGCTTATTAAATTTTCCCTGGTAATTTTACAACATTGCGTTGATGTTGTTGTTCTTGTTCGGAGCTGTGATCGAGTAACCGAACAGGTATGGAGACTTAAATGTTCGTTCTGTAAAGTAAAATGAAAATTTGGTTCTTTTTTGTTTACTACAACAATATAGAAGATTCCGGAATCTAATCGTTGACGATTCCGTGTTCAAGTTCTGTAATGTAATTTAATATGATTAGGCCTGTGGCTTTTCACTTCAGGTCACGATTACTTATAACACTTAAAAAAGTTTGCGGAAAAATTTGACTGAAAATATTATTTAATACTACTATATATACCCTGATACTCCGTTTCTTCTTCCTCATTACACCCGGTTGGCAATAAAATGACATGATGAAATTATCTTAACTTTTTTCTACTGAACCTCAGGTCTCTGTAGGCATAAATTTGACCGCTGGTTTACGCAGCGTGTAAAAATACCAATATTATAATAGTCATACTTAATTTGTCTAATTGATTACCAGGTTTGTTGGTTTTATCCGCTCTTTGGTTCGATGTGGAATATCTGATTAAATACTTTAAATAATGTCACACTCGTTCTTATTTATTTATTTGTTTTCGGTTTTGTTCCTTTTTTGTTAAGTTTATTAGTCTTGTGAAATTAAAATATTGTCGCGAATTTAGTGTAGGCAGCCATATGTTTTATTTCGATATGTGGGAGAATTGATTAAACGTATAAAATCGACCCTATTTCCCGACCATTTTAAGAAAGGTTTACGAGAAAGGAAGATAACGTTGAACTTTTAAGGATGTAAAAATAGAAACAATTAGAAATTTTGGTGACCTTTTAAATTTTATAAATAGTCTCCATGACACCATGCATTACTTCATTCCACCGGAGACCGAGGTCACCAACTTTTTTCTAACACTACGTCTTATTTTCGTCTTTATAAGTAATCCGTCCATATCAGACTTTCATTTTCAGGGTCGTAACAGTATTTCCAGTTTTAGTCACCCGTGCTTGTATTGAACAAAGTATTTGAGTGACTTTCATCGAACTTTTCAAACTTTCACTACTTAAAAAAACGCGTACTGTTTCTAAACTTCGGAAAAACCATGAGATGTCCACTTATTTCAAAGCTTTCTGAAGTTTTTTGTATAATTATCTGTACTTGATCTTTACCGTTAATTAAACTTGTCCAAATCCGAAGGTAGGCTACTCTTTTATTAGTCTCTATTATAAGCTGCACAGCATTTGTACAATCTTCAGCTGTCGCTGTTGAGGAATGTGTTTTAGGCAGATAAGCATTGAGGTTGATACGATTTTAACTCGTTAAAATTACTGAGAAATAGACTGGAATGGGTTTTCATCATAAAATACCAATTGAAGTCGATTGGCCGATTTTCTCATGTTCAATTCGTCTTGTCATTGTACAACAAAGAGTTCGGTTTTTAACTTTGGGTACCTTCAATATATTTCAATTACCATTATTTCAAAAAAACTTTTCTAAGGAATTTGAATACAACCTTCGTATATAGTTTTCTTCTTAAATATCGATTTATGTTTTATGAAATATTTTTTGTAAGATATTATGTAGTTCACAACTTTTATTGAAAATATTTTAACCTAGAAGTAATAACTAAAATTTTCAAAGACAAAACATTTTTGATAAAAAACTTTAAGATGCTCTTATGTTTTTATTTTTAAGCCTTATGAAAAAAGACATACACGTTTTTGTAGAGAATCCCTAAACAAAATTCGTAATTACTTAATTTTCAAATTAACTCTGTTTTTCATGTTCCTGTGCCTTAAATAGGGATAAATCAAATACAAATTATGCAAATTTGTGGTAGCGTACAACGGTTTTTTAAATGTTTATGTTAAGTATTTTAAGTTATTATATGTTCTAAATTCCTATTACAACCACGTAAAAGCAATAATTTTATGAAGATATAAAATTGAAAAAAATGTATGATAGGTACCTTTGATTTTCTTAAATTTGAAGCTTTGTGAAACTAATATAATTGGAGATAATATAAGAAGTAGATTTTAAAGAATTCTTCAAAAAATATTTGTACGTTTTTTCATTAAGTTGATATTAGTTACGTGATGAACTAGAATTTGAAGACTTTATTTATAAAATTTCTTTTCTGCGGCTATGCGGCAATATGTGCAAATATCCTTAACAATTTGACAAATAATGTGAATTTTTACAAAAAAAAATTAACAATTTTATTGAGACTTGCGATTACTGGAATATAAAATAAAATAAAATTCACCCTTTATTAATGGTGACTAATAGAAGAGGTTGATGAACCAAAAAGTAGGTTTTATAATCTACATGTTATACTATACCTACATGTTGAGAAAATAAAACTGCTACCTATCCAAAATGCAATGACAGACCCTTTTTCGAATTTGATTGGGCCTTATTTAGTTTCCTTATTGTATTGTTGCTATTATTATATATGTTTGATTTTGTTTTGATCATAATATTTTCAAAGACATATTTGCTAATACGAAAAATAAAGTAAAAGTTACAAAGTGTCTATTTACGGCTTAACAGATAATTTTCTATCGTTCTGTATTGTATTTCAGTGTAACATCACCAGTAAACTTCTGCTTAAGCTGTCGATTAAATTTCAAGATAAGAACCTGGATGAACGGGTAAGGAATAATGTAATGACCTTACTAAATTTCATCAGATTAAAGACAAAAAATAAACCCCTCAAACATACCTGAAACGTATACTGCGTGGGTTCTGTACACGTCTAAGTGCAAATAAACACTACAGGATACATAATATTTCCATAAAACTATTTACAAAAATTAATATTTCACCACATGAACGCATTGCCCACTGTAGCCTTAACAGGCATAAAACTACGGTGCATTATAAAGTAATCGTCTAGTCACATTTTGTCAATCCTATTTCTTTTATGACTTTCGTATAAATTATTTCGAAAATAGGATTGTGCGCTGTTTTTGCGTATTTTTATAATGTCTTTTTAAATGTGCAATTAAACATTACACAAAATATTTTGTATTCCAGCAACAAGTATTTTTGCACAATACTCCCAAGTAATGCATAAAAAAATTCCACCTTTATTTACAAATCCTTTATTTTTAAAAAGTAAGCCAAAATTAGGGATTAATTTTTTTTTCTTTTTTTTTTTTTCCTTGCGATCTGTCAGGCAGTCATTTAGCTATTGGTATCGTCTATACTCTTATTAGATGGCTATGTACGGTGCGTGCCCAGTGGCATGTCCGCTTTATTTGCAGCTATCTACAGTAGTAGATCTTGAGGTACTTTTTTTTTAGTCTCCTCGGCAGATTCGACTCATCCATCAGGTGTTTCGCAAGATCGTTCGGATGTTTCAGTATCCGACATTTATACGCTTCAGTGCTTTTCAAAATTTGTTCCTTAACAGTTTTTATGTTCAGGTCACACATGCAGCCTATCATTGGTTAAGTACCATGGTGCGTCAGCTATTGTGCGTAAAATCTTTGACTGGAATCTTTGTAGTATCTCGATGTTTGAATTTGCTGACGTTCCCCACAATTGTAGGCCGTAGCTCCAGATGGGTTTAATGATACACTTGTATAGTAACAATTTATTTTCAAGAGATAGTTGTGACTCTCTTCTGATCATCAAGTATATTTTGCGTAATTGTTGTCCCATTGCTAAGCGCTTAGTGAAAATATGTTTTCTCCAAGTTAACCGCCTGTCGAGGTACATTCCCAAGTATTTAGCTTCATCAGCTTGTGGAACTTGTACTCCGTTCAATGTCACCGGAGGACATGACAATTTACGATTGGTAAACGTGACTTGCACAGACTTGGTTTCATTGGCTTTAATTCGCCAATCTTTCAACCAGCCAGAAATTGCATTTAAACTCTTTTGCAGTTTTTGAGACGCCACGTCTGGAGAATCATGCGTGGATAGTATAGCTGTATCATCGGCAAATGTGCCAGTGACAACTCCTTCTGTACAAGGTAGATCTGCAGTGTATAGAAGATACAGGGTTTGACCCATTACACTGTCCTGTGGTACACCCGCTTGAATGGCATGTAGGGAGGTTACGTCTTCATCTTGTTTTACAAAAAAATGTCCGTTTTCTAAATATGATTTTATGAATTTATAATACTTAACCGGAATGGACTGTATGATCTTTAAGAGGAGCCCATCATGCCAAACACGGTCGAAAGCCTGAAAGATATCTAAGAAAGTGGCTGTGCAGTATTGTTTTTTTTTCGAAGGCTGAATTTATATTAGCAACGAGTCGATGGACTTGCTCAATTGTGCCGTGTTTTTGACGGAATACAAACTGATGGTTGGGAACTAAGCACCTCTCTTTTATAATCGGCATTAGTCTGCTCAGGAATAGAGTCTCCATAACCTTCGATGGAATAGGCAGTAGACTGATAGGCTTGTAAGATTTTACCTCTTCGGGGCTTTTGCCAGGTTTTCGGACCATTATGATCTGTGCAACTTTCCACTGCTCAGGCACAGTCGTTCTTCTTAAGATGGCATTGTAGATAAAAGTCAAATATAATAAGCCTTCATTTGGCAATTCTTTGAGAATCTTCACCGTTATCATCTCATAGCCAGGAGCTTTATTTAAATCTAGTTTCCTTATCGCTTGTGATAGTTCATTTTTAGTAAAGCTCTTTATTGGAAAATCTAATTGATGTACTTGTTGCAAGAAATCAGTCACTTGCCCAATCTTAGTTGATCCAAGGTCAGGGTTCGGGATGAATACCGTTTTCAAGTGTTCGGCAAATTTCTGTGCTTTCTCAGCAGCATTAACAGCCTAGCTGTTATCTGCTTTCCGTATAGGAGGTTGAGCTTCAATTGGGCACATCAAGTATTTAGTCGCCTTCCACAGAGAGTATTCCGACGCAGCCGTGACGTCGAGACCCTTCAAATATGATTGGACACGCTTGTTTCGGTTTTCAACCAACAAACGTTTAAGTCGACATGTCAAAGAATTTAAAAGCGTTTTATCTGCTGGGTAACGGGTCTGCTGCCAACGTTTTCGAGTACTACATTTCAGAGCTAGTAGTCTTCTGATTTCCAACGGACATTTATATTTACTGGAAGCAATACCCTCAGTTTCAGGTGTAGCAGACCAGGCCGATTGTTGAACACTGTGGTTAAAATGCTCTACAGCATTCGCTATGTCCTCATCCGTTTTAAGAGGGAGGTTCATGTTAAGTGATGATGATACTGACTCACAAAATTTAATCCAGTCTGTTTTATGAGTATGGAGTCTACATGGCCTTTTATTCCATGTGACTTTCCTCTTCAGTATGATTTCCACAGGAGAGTGGTCAGAAGATAGGTCAAATCGAGAGTTACATGTAAAATATGTGTCCCTTTATTACACAAAAATCAGCCAGATCGGGCATCCTATTTATGTCAGTTGGCCAGTACGTTGGTACGCCATTTGAGATGACTCTTAGTCATCTCATTAAGATTTTCGACAGCCCTCATCAACTGCCTACCTTTCGGCAAGATAAGGCGGGAGCCCCAGAAAGTGTGTTTCGCATTATAATCACCACCCGCGATAAATCTTTGACCCAAAGTAACGAAGAACTTTTTATAGTCATCTTGCTTCAAATTATGTTTTGAGGGACTGTACAAAGCCGTAACCGTGAGTGGTCCTGTCCAGTCATCGATGACTACATTTGTTGCCTGAATTTCGCTTGTGCAATAATTTGTCGTCTCGTAGTGTCTTATTTGATTTTTAATTAATACGACACTTCCTCCATGTGCTTTACCACCAAGATGCATCGTGTGATAAAATTTGTAGCCATCAACTCTTACATAACTGTTTTCAGTAAAGTTCGTCTAAGAAATCAAAAATATGTCAACGTCGTACAGTGTAATAAATGCTTTTACCTCAAGGGTGTGTTGGGACAGCCCATTGGCATTCCACAGGACTATTTTGAGGGAGTCGAATTCGTCAGTTTAGTCATTAGTGTTAAGATTAGATTATTTACTTAGGATTTCTACGACAATATGCCTTAGTATTCCATATTGTTGGCTTTTGGAGTATCTCTCTTTTAGGTCGGGGAGGTTCAAATACTATTCGACAATTTAGGAGACTTTTGATGTCATAAATATTTTTGTTATTGTCTTTGGGCTCTAACTCTACGAAAAACATTGGGAGAGGCTTCTTGGTTTTCCCTTGTTTAAGATTCCAAATATTTGTGCATTTGTGGTCCAATTCAGCTAAAGATAACTTTATTTCATCTATGTCGGTTGATGGGTGAATGTTTTTAAGGACAACTTTAAAAGTCCGTTTTTGTTTGCGCTTGTAAGTATAGAATTCGGTTTTCATAATTTCTAACCGTTTAACTATGTCTCTATACACGTCTGATGTCTTTGGTTGTATTCGAACCTGTTCGTTTTTCAAAACTTTAAGCTCGTAGTTATTTTGGGCATGTTCGTTGAGAAGGTTAATGAGTGGTTGAATGTTCTCAACTTTATCAACATAGATAGGAGGCGGTTTTACGGGTTTCTCACAGAGCTCCTGAGTTGAGCAAAGCTGTTGGTTACAGGGATCGGTAGCTCGCAAGCTCGAGTCGCTTTGGAAATAGGAGAGGTAATATATTTTTTCACGTATTTTTACCCCTATATTAAAGATAAATATTTCTGAGTTTTAACTATTAAGATATATGTGTTTTATTAGTGTGTTACATTTCATCTTCGTAAATTTTAAAAGAAATAGCTAAAACTAATAGACAAGTGAGAAATCTTATGAGTGTTCCGTCTTTGCTTTTAGGTTCGAAACCCTAAAATTTTCGCAAACTTAGAAAAATGACTGTTTGGTCATTCTTAAAATCTTCAGAAATTAATTTTGTGGTAAAATAATAAATGTTCAGTATGTAAATGAGACATGGTATTCGGTAGTTTCTATTTATGGTAAAATAAGGCTTTCCATGCCTAGTCCTCGTCAGATGAAGGCATATTTTTGAAAATAATTAATATGTACTTATTCTCGAGTTGATCATAAACATCTGATACATGGCAACATGCAAAATATTGGGTTGGCTAATAAGTTTTTAACTCCAAGTTGCTCTCAACAATTTTTATTAACAAATTTATATGTTACACTAAATTTAAGTATGCACCATTATTATCTACTACTTGTCGCTATCTAGTGACGATATGCCTTTCTTTTAAATTATGGCGACTTTGATTCAAAAACTCTTTGTGATCGTTTTGAAGATGTTCTTTAACGCCAAATTTTTTTACCTAAATGGTTACTTAGAGCCCTGAATAAATGGTAATGAGAGAGCGCTACATCCGGCAAATATGGTGGAGGAGTGAGAAGAACCCAGCTGAGCCCCTATATCACGAGTACGGTTTGCAACATCTGGTCTAGTATTATCATGTAGAAAATAAATTACTTGTTTGTCATTTTGTCTACTCCATTTGTTAGCTAATCGGCCGAATTGTTTACAGTAAATATCTGCATTAATTGTCGACCCCCCTGGAAGCAATTCCTAATGAATAATGCCTTTGACATTTCACCAGCAGCTGAGTATCAACTTTTGGCACTTATTTCAGGTTTGGATGTTGAAAATCCTGTTTCTCCGATACCCAGCCATTGATGTTTGCCTGTATGGTTAACGTATGTAACCCATTTCTCATCGCCAGTTACTAACTGATTTAACCGGTCGAAGTTACGTTTCAATGTCAGTAATTGTTGACATGTATCAACTCTGCACTCAAAGTGATATGATGACAGCTCGTGGGATATCCAAACAACGTATTTTGAAACTTTTCCCAATTCATCTATATGTGTTTTTATTGTGCCATGACTTCAATGTAGCTCATCTGGCAAATCAGTCAAAGATCCTCCTCAGTTAGACGTCGTAATCGTTGAACGTCTAATTCAACAGAACGCCTGGTACGGGGTTCATCTCCTATACCATAGTCCTCATTCCTTAATTTCCAAAACTTTTGCCGTCGCGTGAGAAACCGTAGATTCGCCCATCGTATGACATATATTATTTTTGACAGTCTTTGCAATGTGACCCAGACGAAATTTCTAAACTAATAGAATCCGTATTTGATATCAATTTAAATCCATTCACTTAGAACTTCGACGCTCACTGTTATCAACTGACTGCACTTTGGCCTATTTATACTCTACAGTAAAATCTTCTAGAAGTTTCGAGAACCTTTCTAGAAAAGTTCCGAAGTTGTGGGTAAAAACATACTAGCCAACCTAATATATGCCATCTTATACTTAACCGACAGGTCGACATGTTCCTGGTGCAAATCTTGCAGAGTTCACCTCGTTTCCACGCTTGCCACTTTTTCAATGTGAATAACTGCATTTTATCTGTTGTAAGTGTCTATTGTTTCTTTGTGCCATTTATAAAATATTACTGACGTACCTGAGAAAATATTAAAATATTAGAAAATATGCGTGCAGTGGCGTCGAGCCACCCATTTTTAAATAGCAAATCTGAAAATAATTGCCATATGCTTTTTTCACCTGCCTGAACATAAAATACCGCAACAAAACTCATTTGAGTAATGTAATTTTTTTTTCAAAATAAAGTAATGATTTCCTGCTAATTCTCAAACGAAATATGAATTATTATTTTCTGTTTTTCCATTTTATAGTCTTCGGTTTTAAATAAAGTTAATTTAGTTACAACATCTTCATAATTTCGATGCTATATTCCGGTTAATAAAATTATACGTTTATTAATATTTTAAATAATTTTATTAAGCTGTAAGAATAAGGTATGAAAAATTGTCATTTAGGTTAAAAAAGTTTTGATTTGTGATTACAAATTAGGTAACAAATTAACCAGATAAAGTAAAAATAAATTTAAGAGTTCATGTTAGCAGTGGTCTAATAGGATATGGACTTTTAGCACTCCCCAATCGATATTATATTCTTTATTGAGTTCACTAATGGTGCAATTTGAATGATACAGTTCAGACTCATAGCAGAAAATGGATATTAATTATTTTTTCAAATATGGATAATTTAAAAAAAACAAACAAATAAAATCACCAAACATAAGAAGACATATATTAACATCGATTCACAAAATTATGTGTAACATCACTAGCTCAAATATGCAAAATTTAATTGAAATTGAAAATTATTTTACACTTTCTACCTCAGAATTTGGTGGTACTTTGGCAGGAGTAATATTCACACATGTTGACTATATCACATATTCCTGACTATATTTTTTTCGTTTTTTTTTCTTGCTATATAAACGCTTTAACAATATTTTTCAATTCAATTGCTAACTACCTAAAGTATTAATTGATGTCAGCCATTTTGGTGCAGACGTGAAGTCAATTTTACAAAGACCACATTTATTAAGAAAGTTAGAAGTGAGAGTGGGGAAAGATTAAACAAAATATGGCAAATATCAACTAAGATGATGCTATGTGTATAATTATTAACACTAAATTTTTGGTTATATTTCAGTTTTAACAATTTATATGAAATTATGTTATCGATTTCAGATGATTATCACGCTCTTCGAGAACATCCTTATCGCCTACCAAACGAGTTAATTCAATGTAATCGCACAGAAAGAATCGTGTAACCAATATGAGCCACTAGTTCCACTTCAATTTAGATCCAAGTACTGGAGTATCGTATCGTACTATTAATATCACATAATGAATAATTTTTCTTTATTTCATTAAAATTAAAATAAAAAAATTACTCATGATACTTATCAAAATTAGGAATTTAACATACGAATATTATATACGCACAATTTTTTTGGTGAAAATCTCGCTGTTTTAATTAACCATCATATATGGACATAAGATAAAATATTTGCACCTATTACTTGAATTATGATAGAAATTTTGTAAAATTGTTGTTTGTTGCGTTTAATAATTCGTCGAATTTCTTAACTTTTATGTTTGCTTAAATTTGTTTTTATATTCCTACCTAATCTGTAGAAAAAACAAAATTTTATATTTAAAATTAATTTTGACATAATTAAAATTAACTATATAAACAACATCGTTAATAATATTTGATCAATCTTTCACTAAATGAAATTTACCACGTCGCCATGTAAATGTATTTTTATTTAGTTGCAGGAAATTAATACAATTACATCACAGCAGAATATTATTTGAAAAATAATTTGAGAATATCAATTGTACTAGTCTGATTTAAAAATAATACGCATTTGTATTTTCAAAGCAAATGCAAGTGGATAAATGTATACGTACGTATGTACATGCGTAGGTGCACTTTCAGAACTTTACAAATTGGGGGGGGGTGGTGTTCATTTAACTGATTTAAAACTTTGTAAGTTGTTAATGTTCATCAGAATAAACGAAATGGTATGAAACTCAAAAGTCTACTTTGCTATTGAATTATGCCATCTGAAATTAAAGAAAGACTAATTGGATTGGAATCGGGCAAACTGCAGGCTGTTCATATTCGACCATAGATAATGACTATTGTTTTCTACTATTATTTGGGAAAAGACGAACCATTAAATTTTTTTCCATATACTAATAAATGGCGCTTGCAGTACAGAAACGGTATTGTTGCTCCAGATCAAGTTTAATTCTTGACATCCCTGAAATTTTGCTTTGATAATTTTTTGCTTTTTTTTTAAATAGTTTTAAATTCATTAGCCTCTCAGAAGTATGTTTTTGAGGTTACGTATCAAAATAATTTTTACTTTTGTTAGTTACGGATAATTAACAAATTCGGGTTATTTTTTAGTATGAGCTTCGCCATGAAATTGATCCAATGCAGATCGCTCAAAAAATCAACAAACTGTTTATTAAGGATGTGGCTATGCCCACACATTACGCTGATGATATGAAGAATTCCTGTATTCAGATTTTGATCTTCAAAAGTTCACGTGTGTGACCACAATGCAAGGTGGATAATTATGAACTTAAAAGCTTCAGTGGAAATAAATAAATCCATACTAATTAGCAGCAATATTTGATGTTGCCATCGCAACACTAACGAACCATTTAAAACAAATTAGCAAGATTAAAAGTTGGGACAGATAGATTCCGTACAAACCAATTTCGAAATTGTTTTCTTTGCTTTTGCGATACAAAGGCAAACCATTATTACATTCTATTGTCTTTTGACAAATACTAATATTCATTATAATAGTTAAACAAGGATAAAGTACGAAAATATGCTGCGAATCTAAATATTTAACAAGATAACTAATGGTGTTCCTATAATTGTTTGGCAATGAAGTTATTCACTAAACTTTTATTAATATTGAATAAGAAAATAAATTTTGTATACGCAAGCCCAAACAGAATTCATTTTCTGTGTTATTATGATTAATTTTATATGACAGTTTCTGTATGAGCATGACTTCAATGGTCGAGTGATATGTTTTGGGTAAATCGGTTTCATAATTTTGCTATAAATAACTTTTAATTTTTGTATTTAACAAAATTATGTTTGAATTTAGCAATTGCATTTTAAACCAAATGATTTCAATAACGCAGTATCTTTGGATGACTCTCAAAAGGACACGGTTGATACGATGTGGAAAATAATAATTTCAGTTATTTTTCCAGTCCATGTTGGCTGCTGATGGACTCTGTTTTTAGGACAAGAAATACCAATCAAATTGTGATGAAGATTTTCAACACATTCTCTATCCAACTTTGAAATATGTTGTAAAATTGAGATGAATCTCCTTTTTTTGTATTATTGATACATTTTATTTGATACAAGGCGGTATGCAATCTATAATAAAGATATTATTAAAAAAATTAAGGTACCAAAATACATAACGTGGATAATAGAATGAAAATACTTAACGAAGAAATAGGGACACAGTTTTGAAAGATAAAAATGTTGTAAAACAGTGTAATGAGATTTTCATTGACTAAGTTCACACTTTGATTCAGTTTGCGGTGTCGTTTTAAAATTTAAAAAACTACTTTTCTAGTTTTTAGAGAACAGCATGGTGTACTTTTATATATGGAATTTTTAGGAAAAATGTTTGAGTAAACAACAAAACGCGCGCGGTTTGGTGGGTGTGTGTGTGTGATAGACGCTGATAACTGTACATCATTCAAAGTAAAAAATTGTAAAGTAGTTAAATGTGTTTTTCGTTAGTCGGAAACTAAATTGTCATTCAAGTAAATATAATTTATTAAGACATTTATTCAGTCGTGCAATTTCTATGATATTGATAGTAATCAAGTATATATAAACCTTCACACGGTGATTCAACTGAGCTAATATGGCAGCATAATTACCATTTGTAATTCATAACAGGTATAATGGAAAATACCTTACGCATAAGTGATGAAGTAAATACAACAACATATTCATGCATATTTCATGAAACAACCTACTGATGGAATAATTAGTAAAAGATCTGTTGTGACAAAACAATCGGAGATGTCCATAGAAACTAATTATCAAATTGCTATCTCTTCTCCTAATGTTATCCTAGTATATGAATGTGAGCAAATACAGACCATTTGCCTGTGGTGTCAGTGGAATTATAAATTAAGTAGCGGGAAAATTAATTAACAATATTATTTTGCATAGTTTTTATAGAAATTAATTTGATAATCAAATAATGTATACTTATTAAATTAAGTTTACGTATTTACAATATTTATTAAATTAAGTTTTCGTGTGTGAGAAATGATTCATGTGTCATAATTTCACATTTAAGTAGTTCCGTAATTATAAAAATTCTCTCAAAAACCTTCACTAATGAGTGGCAGTACGAACACAATCCAGCAATACTACCAGCAATAAAACAACATCATACAATTCATAATACACTTATGGACACTTATGAATAAATATAAATCTATTGCTTATATATATTTGAAGATCAAAGCAAAAAAATTCCCAAGCTTTTTTCAAAATTGAAATAAATCAGAAAAAAACGTGAATTAGAGTAAATTAGAAACGTGATTTCTATAGATTTTGCAACTATCGAAGCGATTCGATAACGGTGGTTTTCATTATCTCTAACTTCAGGTTATCGGTTTTACAGGTATGACGATGATATTTTACTTCCGAAGTCAGGTAATTCAATATTTTATTTTAGCGCCAATGAACGTTGAATTTTGTTTTTTTTTAATTCAAAAAATATCAATAAAGCGTTAAAGTATTTAAGAGAAAAAATTATCTGCCATGATTATTCTTCGTTTAGAGAAAAACGATGTTCAAAGTGCTACTATTAAATGATTATGTAACGTCAAAATTTAAATATCTTTATTTATAAAATAAGCATATCTAAAGTTACTGAAACCATGTTTATATGCGTATTCTTCCATGAAAGAATAAAAAAACAAATGTTTTATAATTGTTTGTTATATATATATATATATATATATATATATATATATATATATATATATATATATATATATATATATATAATGTGCGTTTGTATGTTATATGTATATATAAGTGAAATGAAATTTATCCATTACCTCTTTCGTGACAGAGGTTAATCTGAGGAAATAATTCTATCGGATTCGTTAAATTATATAAATCTAAAATTAATTGGATTTGTTAACTAAAAATAGAAAAAATAAAGAAGGTTTAAAATTTTTCTAGGTTCAATGAAAAATATTGTTGTTTCGTCAACTTTAATTTCATCAAATTTTTCATTTTTGATATCAAAAATCCTCATATACTTTATCTAGATCAAATGACGAAATTCGTTTACGGAATGTATGTCGTTGTGCAGCTGTTGTGTCAGCATTAAAATGGTTAATCCTCTGTACGTATTTAATATAGTTTTAATTAAATGTAATGGCTTAAGATTTCCAAGTAAATTGAAATGACAAATAAAGTTAATTTTTTCGTATGATGAGTCACTAGATTTAATCAAATAGCAGAAACATGACATTAGTTCAGAAACATGACCAGTTAATTGTAGGTTTTAAATCTAAGACCTTTTTAAGAGATTTATTATGCGTTTTTGATATATGTAAAATTTTTATGTTGTATTGAAGTCTTATGAGATTTAATTCTTTGTGATTTAGACATAGAAACCTAGTTTTAATTATATTTTAATAAAATGGTCCCACTCCTAAATATCATAATGTTGTTATTGTATGACATATATTGGAAACATTGTAATTAACTCGACTTTCGGTTACCAAGTGAAATTTATAATTATTATAAATGTTCTTCGGAAGAAATATCGTAGTAAGGTTTTCATTATAAAATTAATATTTGATTACCAGTATGTCATGTAATTCTAATACAATTAACGTTATTACAATAAATTTCTTTTTCGCCACAGCGTTAATTGTGTATCCAAATTGTTTGAATATTTAACTGATAATTTGTTGAACTTCCAGAAAATCACACACTGGCAATTCAGTGATATTATAATACATAGTTACAGAAAAATAAATGTATGATTTTATGCTAAAAGCAATTTACATTTTTTTGAGAAAAAGAAAAATCTGTTGATGTAGATGATAGCGCTAGATGCTAGTGAAATTTTATTGCACTGGAAATAATTAACCAGCTAGTTGGCTACTACCGACACGTCTTTTACAGCTCAATAAAAACTAATAGTAATAAATTATTTTAAATCAATTCTTTATACATTTAACAAAACAATATATATTCACGTCCTTATGAAAGTTCCCTTGCTGTTTCAAATTACAAAGCAAAATATGTAAGTAATTGCATATTCTATGATATTAGAGAAGTTATTGAAAAAGCCCTATTAAAAGTAAAGAGATATAATTACAGTTGCTGGAATTAGCAAGCGCGCCCCAAATGACTTTCCCAACCGTAAACCTCTGTGGCTTCCCAACAACTATTGGTCTCTAATGACAAACCAACGGCAAAGCCACACTACACTAATTTTTTCGCTAGACGTGCCCCATATGTAAGTATTTTGCAATTTGGAAAATTAAATGTAATTGTATATGTAATATGTGTATTTTTATTTTTTTGTGTTTATTTATCAGGAAAAAATTAAAATAAACGCAAAAATGTCTATATTTTAGGGGATACCTTAATTTTATTCGCCGGTATATTTATATAAATTATAAGTGCAGCCAAAAAACTGCTGTCATTGTTGGTGTTACCTACAAACAAACAGGAATTTAAGACCGAGCATATGGTATGCTGATTTTAAACAAGTCAATATTTCTCAAAAGGATGGTCGCTATACAAATATATTCAGTTATGCATTGTTATTATAATTTATTAATGATTGTTGTTCATGTTTTTATATTATCACACTTGTATGACACAAAGAAACAGGTATACTATTGTTTTCATTAACATTTTGGTAGATAATTATTTAATAATTCACAATGAAATATTTGTGAATTAGGAAATCATTACCTTCTTTACCAATTTTCAGAATGAACCCTCGCAAATTTACAATCACAGTCGTATATAATATCACATTTTTGAAAATATTACCAACATTTATCACGAACAAGGAAATACAACAGGAAAAGAATTACAATTTTCAAATTATTGATCAAACAATTCGAGGGCATATATTAAATATTTCAGATCATTACGGACTTTATGTAAACTAATCACGAAACAAAACACCACACTCAAATCCATTTATCGTACCTAGTTTTCTCATAATTTGGCTTTTAATTTAAATTAATATATTTGTTATTGATATATTGGAACATCATTCCTTTTTGCTTCTAAATTGACCTGCTTGTTTATACTTTAAATTTAAAAAAAATTCTTAATATGATGTATATATTTTAGGTTGACACAAATATCTCGTAACGCAGTTTCAAGATGCTAGGCAAAATTAACGGTTAAATTAACTTCCGCCCCATTTTTGTTCCGCCCGCAACTGTTTGTCTTCTACTTAATTTATGTGTTTAACTAATTAAAAATATTTTCAATTTTGTAATAAGACTACTTTTTGAGAAAAAAATCCGATTTACATAGAATTGCCCCCAGGTCATTTATATTTCGCAATTGTTTTGAAGAATTTTCCAATGGGCGCCTCGGGGAGTTACGAAGGCAGAGGATATGAGACAATAAATGATCAAATGTCGTTCCTTGCAGTCAGTATGTGTGTGTGGTAAGGTGTGATAGGCATGTCTAGTCAACGTCGTAAAATAAAGATACCGTAATAAATTGGATCATTTTTGCACTATATTTTGGAGGAATATTCGGAAGGTAAACCTTTAGAACACTCTGACGATGAATTGTATATTATCACTAAGGAAAAGTAGTTCCAGCTCTTCATGTGAAGAATCTTAGGAAAATACTATTCTGATAGCAAAGTTACAAGGTAATTAATTATTTACATTCCTATGACATTGTTATGCGCTGGTTTTTATATTATTTCAATAGCATTCCTAATTTTATTCGTGTTTGCCAAGCAACAAGTTTGACGAGCATCGCAAGTGAGGCACAAGATCAAGGACGAAGTCAAAAATGGATGTTTAGTTGAGACATTCAAGTCCGCCGCGGCTGGTCGTCCGCAGGCAGAGGATTAACTACAATGTTGGTGAACCCTCATACTTATGAAAATAATACAAATGAGCTAGATTATTCGAATTAGCTAACGTCATCTGACTAAGTAGGACCACCCCCCACATGGGAAACATAATATCGATTAAACATGCAAACAAGCTTGGCAATTAATGCTTTCAAAAAAGATGGCGCAGCAGATTTTGAAATGAAGAGAACGACGCGGAGGAAGAGACGAGACGCGAAATACCACACGAGGATTTGTATATGACCATGGAAGAATTGGAGGCATTTATCGCTGTAAGTTATATAAGTGTTGCAATTGGAGTATAGAACTTAGATATAGATCCGCTGTAGTCGATGAAATGGGGCAATTTTATTATAAAGCAATAATGTCTCGTAATCGTTTTCGGGAAATAATGAAGTATTAAGATTATATTACAAATGTAATAGAAGCCAAAAACTAAGTGAGGATAAGTTTGTTACTATTTCAGAAACATGTCATAAATTTCTTATTAATGCACAAGTTTGTTACATGTATGGAACATAAATAATGATTGACGAATAACTTTTTCCTCCAAAGTGCCGTTGTTGTTTCACTTCGTTTAGGAGCTCCAAAACAGATACTATAAATATGGTCAAACATTTTGAATTGCTGTAGAAAAAGATCGAAATTATATAATAAATGCGTTTTTAACCTCGAAAACAGACCAAATAATAGGAGTTTAGGTGACAAGGTTTTTAAAAAATTTATGGACCTTTCGATCAATATGACAACTTTTTCACTCTGTTTTTATTAGCAGTATATTTAAAGTCTGAAAATATTAGTATTGTGAGCACAATGATAAATACCAATTTCCGTGAAGACTGCAAAAGTATGTTTGTGTAATAAACTGGAGATATATATCCCACTAATCGGGTTAAATCTAATAAAATTGTCTTAATACTAAGCACTATGGACTCCTATGTAAAAATATATTCCAGTTTGACGAAAAAACCTTAGACAGTGTTATTCTACAACAGTTCGAAATGTGAAGTAAATATTGTAGATCAAATTGGTCTTAAATGTGGAGTAATCCTTCCAGATGCTGACCAGTTCATACGTTTTATAATTTGTCACATGTGGTGCGTATAAATGCGTGAGTATTATACAAAAATTAATGAAAAGAGTAATATCAATTGCAGCGACTTTTTATTTCAATTGGAAGAGTAATTGGGTGCAAAGTATATAACTAGTAGAAAAACCAGGACTCCAGCAGAAATTCCGGGGCACATACAAGGGAGGCAATAAAAACGGATGAGATGTCATGTCGAGCCGAAAGGCTCAAATAGAAAATTTTGGGTGAATTTAAACCCGTGGATAAAAAAATTTTTCCAACAAATGCACTTTTAAAAAATATTATTTACCAGTTGCTTAATTTTCAAATATTAACATTTAATTTATGGACGTTTTGGAAAGTTGTGATAATTTTGTTACTGTACTAAAAATTATTTGACTTACTCGTATAACTACTACTTAGTTTTTTTAAGCAAACACAATTTGATTGGACATAATTAATAAACGTGTTTCAAATACAACACAAGTACTAATTGTTTTAATTATAATTATGGCATATTATAACAATGATTATTATATCTAATTGAGCGGCAGAAATTTGGTACCCTGGTGGGTCCAGGGAGGGGGGTCAATCTTTAGCGCTTCTAATGTTAAATAATTCCTCTTTTTGGCCTTTCAATACGGTGTTACAAAAATGTATCAAAATTTCAATTTTCTTTCTAATCTTTTCTATTTACATTCTTTTTATAGTTTCACAAATTTAGAGATGATAAATTAACCGTTACTATTAGCCACGTCCACACTTCGTTGCTAAAGTAATACAAAATTACCTTCGAAAAAAATACAAGTTGTTTCAAATACTTACTAGAAATAGTAGCCAGGTTTTAAATTTAAATTGTAACTCTAATATACTTGCGCGTTAGGTTGAAAAACAGAAGTTAATTAATCATTTGTATTTCAGATACTATTAGCCGTTTCAATTTGTCAAGTCTTGCATTTTTCTAAAGTGTACTCACATTGTAATGAAGCCGTCGTGAGAGTATTTATGATGCATCGTATTTATCTGGATTATGAGACCGGTGCAAGTATTTCCTTTGTTTCGTTAAACAATTATTATTTATTACTATATTTCTTTCAAAATAACAACATATACTTGATATATATTTGTTTATATATGTAAAAAACATCCCTTTGTCATCAATATGGTCACTTGAGAAATAGACAAGATTTGTAGAATTTTAAAAGAAATAGACAGAAATTTTAAGTCGTTAGAGTCGAAACGAAAATTATGAAAAAGGCAACACATAGAATGCAAAAATAAGGATTTCAATAGGAAAAAGAAGTCAGGACTAAATTTTGAAGTTAGAAATGACGCTGGCACTTTAAACGTAAAGAATTATCAAAATTGGATACTACGACCGACTCACCTTTTTGATGAAGAACAGTCAAAATATAGATATTTAGCCGGAAATCCAAAAAATACGTTTTTATCTTCTGTCTTGAACAATTTGTCAACAAGTAATCTAAAATAACAATAACAAATACATTCGTTTAATTTACAAATAAAGCGAAGCCAATATTTAATTATTCCATCCAAAAAATAAGGCCAAGTGTTGACATTTCAACGTTTTATGGAAGTTAGCTGTACACAGTAAATATCTTCTTACTGTGAACATGAATTGTTTACTCCTTCAAGTTCATACTAATCAAGTCGAAAGCTGAATGATAAATTTGCACAGAAGTCCTTAATACTAATAGTGCTTTTTTGATCACACAGGAATGTTAAGCTAAGTAGATGCAGATTATCCCATTATCCGTAAGGGAATA
Organism: Druceiella hillmani; assembly: GCA_039881145.1. Taxonomy (NCBI): domain Eukaryota; kingdom Metazoa; phylum Arthropoda; class Insecta; order Lepidoptera; family Hepialidae; genus Druceiella; species Druceiella hillmani. The sequence goes on along the minus strand of JAYKKI010000110.1, from coordinate 6,030,833 downwards.
TTGAGACAATTTGCATCTACTTAATCTAAATATATACAACATCTTATGTCTAATAAATATTAAAATGTTATATATCTGAGGTGTTGTATTGTAAATTTATTGTATTAGAGCAAAGGTCAAAGTTAGTGAAAAAAGTAGAGAAAATATTTCTGCTGCTTCTATTTATAATTAAACTTTCACTTTAAGAAAAATGAATAACGAATCCATTTCAAATCCAGAAAAAATACGTCTCGCCACAAATCACAGCAATTCTTCCATATCTTCTTTACTTATTTAGATTAATCATCATTTTTTAAAGGTCTTCACCAAACCAATAGCCCCCTTAATTTAAACTCTCCAATAAATTCTTATTTAGCCGTATTCTACCGCAGCAATTTAGATCTTCATTAAATATTACTTTTCTCGATTTTGGCCTCCTTTGTTTACTTTTACTCCGCGTTATCCATTCCACGAGCACTTTATACAATGAATGTTGCTTTCTAGCAACTAGATCAACCTATTGCTCCCTGAACTTCGCAATACATTTGATAAAATTTGCAACCCGGTTTTCCTCTCTGAGCTAATAGGGTTGCGGACGTCATTAAAAGTGTTGCCATCAGATTGTTGATTAAAATAGAAATCTGCAATATTGTCTAACCATTTTATGTCATTTAAGTAATTATGTGTATTGAAAAAATACGCATTATTTTTTCTTTGTGTTTATGAAAGGATAAGTATAAAAATAAAATGCTGTGAACACTTATTAAACTAATCATTTTTTTCAAATGAAAAAATCCTAAAATTGAAGCGTCTCCCAGGTTTAATAAATAAAAACTCCTGACAATATTTTCACATTTAACGTTTAATACAAGGTACCTGAATTTTATTTTATCAAAACATAAATTATATATTATTTTGTGGACTCACCATATATTCTCTCCTTTTTTACATCGACACTCTTTAGCATTCTCTTTAATGTTATCTGGTATCTTCAACACTACAAAAATATTTTTAAAACGAATTAAATAGTTTTTATTGTATCTTAGCAAACATATGTAAATTGACGAACTTGCTCATTTAATATACATAAATTTGTGCGAATGCGGACTTTGTTTAAAGAATAGTTCATATTATATATAAAACACCACACTTAGTGTACAACTTTTGTTGAAATTTATGTTTGTATCTTTCTTGAAATGTAAAATGAAAATATGCAAATTGAAATAAAATATTTTTAACATTTCTTTCAACTACTTTTCAAAACACGAATATAATGCCGCTGAAGAACTGAAAATAAAAATTAAAAAAAAATTATATACAAAGGAACATTTAAATTCATAGTAAAATCAGCTATAATTATTTCATTAACTCTGGAGTATCTTCAGTTCATGTACCGCATACTGATGCAAGTTCTCGTCACAGGGATACAGACAAACATTTGATGTTTCTGACTACTTTACCCATTATAGGTAATATATCACTATACTTTCTCATTTTCAATTTTAACAATAATTCATCACACGTTACTTGTATAAATATGTGTAGGGGAGATAAATTATATATTTTTGTCGAATGTTATCAAATAACATGAAGAAGTGTAATTATTTCACATCAAGCATAAGACACTTATAAATCAATAATTAATGTTACATATCTTTTGACTTGTACATAATTGTAAAAGATAATACTTCCGGAAGGAGCTTCTACCAGAGCCAGCATTTTAAAGGGATGCAATAAAAAAACTGAGGAATTCCAAGCTCATTAGGTAGGTGCGTGCACTGAAGAAAACTGTTGAACTGCTAAGGCGCAAATCAATAAGGTTGTGAAAACCTTACAAGAAAAGTATTGTAATTTGAAAGGTATAAAAATTCCTAAATTAAAACAAATGTTGAAACCTATTTTACTAAAAGTTTTACACTTCATATGAACAATAATTAAGAAATTATTTTGGAAACAACCGAAGAGGTGTATGATTAAAAAATGGAAGGAATTTGATTGAATTTGCATCACAATTTCCAAAAAGGTCATATAAAATTGACTGCCATTTTACAATTACTATCAGCTAGAAATATATGTCTTTGGGGTAGTAATTTGAAAGTTAAAGCAGGAATTAACAATTTTGTGTGGGATGCCTGAAGCAAACAATTTTGTAACAAATTTGATGATAATACATTGTTCAGTCTGTCATCCGGCGAAATTAGCATTTAGAAAAATTTACAATATGATTTAAGATGACAAACAACTAGGATTTACAAAGACTGTACAAGAGAAAAAGTAGTAATATTAATAATAAATCAATTTAAATATTAGTATGAATAATTATAACTGATATACATGTATAGTCCTATTGATTTTATCGAAAAGATTTGTATTATGGAGAAAGGATGTTTATTATATTGCAGTTTACTTTTGTCTGTGACAGGATTCAGAACTGCAGTAGCTGTAAGAATCACTAATTACAACTTAATTTGGTAATTTTTTTCAAAGAGAAAACTTTGACATTATCTAACCTATCAATTTTCCAAGGCAATAATTGCAATCTCTTAAAATGTAATATTTTATTTATATTCACCAAGATTCGTTATATTAACCAGGATCCATTATAGGAATTCAATGAAATCTTGTAAGACGTATGTGAATATTATAGTGGACCGACAAACTAAATCCTCCACAGATAAAACGTAAATAACATATTTATAGTTACGTAGTTTGACATATTGTTATGTTTATAGTAACGTAGCCAAGTTTATTTGCCCTCATTTTATTTTTACTAGTAAAATAATAATAATGGTTTCATAAATTATTTTGATGTTTTCTACCAGCTTTTCCAATAAAATCATGTTGTTAGTATCCATAACTATATTTCTTCCACTTCGTTTTCCTTTCGCTTCTTGATGGAAGAGACTCCCACCACCTCGTCGTAGTTTTCATCGTGCAGCACAAATGTTACACATTTAAGAAGTAATGTATTCAAATGGGTATTTTTGGCAAAATGTGGAATACAAATTTAACTATTCGACTTCTGTCAAATTGTTTATTTTTAAATTTTATATAAAATGTTTTACACAATTAAATGAAACTACGTGATGTAGTATTATTTCTACTTTCTTTAATTTTTTTACCACGACCTAGGTTTCGTTGTTTTACAACATCTTCAGGTGGGATATTAGCATTATGCTAGAAAACTCTCGATGTTTCTATGAGTTGCCGACATAAATAGCCATAGTGGTCGCCACGAAGTCAGTTCAAGTTTGGACACGAAATCAAAAAGGAAGAAGAAGTGCGATAACCAGCGAATATCTACGGACGATTATGGCGATAAATAACGGACAACTTAAAACCTCTCTTGCTATTTGGCTTTGTTGTGTTGCGGTTAAATAAAGTTTGCCGTCTTTTGAAGATATTGACATTTTCTTCAATATCGAACCCTGAGTAATTAAAGGTATGTAAACTTACTTATGAATTTATCCCACACCAAGGCGCGCCCCACCTCACCTACCCGTTTGATACCCACACAGTCAGATAGCATCACCGCAATCAATTGGCCAGTGAAGATTGTCAACGATGCACGTGAAAGTAGATATGTGAGATACAGGGCAGTTGGCAGTTTTTGTAAGAGTAACTGAAGACAATACGAGTACAGTGACCGAGAAATTACTTGATTTGCGTTTGATGAAAGGTACAACCACAGGACAAGATATCTACCAACAAATAAAAAGTTGCATGGAAAAATATGAGCTTCAAATCGAACATCTTTGTGGCCTAACTATAGATGTTACACAAGCAATGACAGGAAGAGCAAATGGTTCTGCGGCATTAATGCGCAATAGCATCAGATACACAATCATACAGCATCATTTCATTATTCATCAAGAACAGCTATGCGCAAAAGTACTTGAACTAAAACATGTGATGGGTAAAGTACTGCAGACAGTTAATTTTATACGTGCAAGAAGACTGAATCACAGACAGTTTCAGGCTTTTCTGTTTTATGTAGATGCAGATCATGGAGACATCGTATACTTCAATCGCGTTCGCTGGCTTTTATAAAAAAATATCATTGTAAAAACAACTGGAACAAAAGCAGTACGTTACATTGGGAAGTACATTGGGAGACCTTATCTTCAAGAGACCAGGCGACAATGGCAAGTATGCGTTGTTACAAAGGTTGAAAAATGAGTTTGAGGAGAAATTCATAGACTTCAATTCACAAATACCCAACATGAAAGCATTTGAAAGTCCATTTTATGTTGAAATTGAAAGCGCCGAGTTAAACTTACAGTTGAAATTGACATACAAATCAATTCTCCCCTAAAGACAATATATGATGGTTGTCTTCCGAAGAGACTTTTGGAATTTTACAAAAAGTATATTAACCGAAATCAATATCCAAACCTTACCCGAAGAGCTATTTCTTCAATAAATTTCCTTATTTGGTAGTACATACACTTGCGAACAGCTTTTATCCCGCATGAAACATAACGCGACTAAAACAAGATCATCTTTATCAGACACCCATCCTATTCTACGCATAGCCACTTCTAAAATATCAGCTGACATAGGTGTATTGTGCAAACAAAAAAAAGTCAGTCTTCTCATTAATGCGATCATTTGTAAAGCTGAGGCTTTTGAAATTACTGTATTCTTTACATTTAAAATTCACTATGCTTTTGGCCTGCCACGGTTTCAAAAATAATAAACCTGTCCCTCCACACAATTATGTTGGATACCCCTGGTCTAGTACACATCGCACCTTTGTATATTTAGTTAATACCAGAATAAAAAATTATTTCATTGTCACAATCGTATATATACATGTTTTATTTTGGAGGGACGTACGACTTATTTACCATGTGCAGTACGATTTACTGACGTCACCTACACTGAGTGTAATATTACGGAAAATATTTCATAATTTATGGAATGTAGATATCTAATTAATATTTCTTTAATTCCATAAATCGTAATTAAATACAATCTTACGAGGAGTGAAAATTTTATTGACAAATCTTAAAATTTGATGAATTATAAATGTTTGAAATTTATGTTTAGATAAAGAAGGCAATACTGAATTGTGACGTCATTTTAGTAATGCCAATTGTTTTCTTGGAGAGTAAATGAGACAGGAAGATATCTCCATTCCATCCTTGCATTCAATTCAAAGCTCGTTAATTTTGTAATTAATTATAATCCTTTTTTCACCACTTGTTTTTAATTAACCTATGTTTTCATGATATTTTTATAAAAATAAAAAAATGGCGAATAAGTTAATTATAATAATGGCGAATAAGTTTAATTACCTTATCACTCTAAATAGCCCAATGTAATTATTAATTATGTGTAATTTGAAATAGTTTTAACGTCATATCGTCATATTTTGTAGACTAGGTTAAATGTTTCTTCCTCTAATGTATAGCGAACGAAAGTAAAATATGAAATGACAATAACTATACTAAATACAACTTAAATATTTCTTACTAGAAATAAGAGTAAATAATGAAACACAAATTTTATATATCGCATTGTAAATCCGAATTATTACTTGAAGCAGAATCATCTTACTACTGTATTAATAATTTACAATTAAAATTAAAAAAAATTATATTACATTTTATAGAATGTGTTCCAAACTTGTAGACTATTTATATTGGTATGTTTTTTAATTAAATTCGCATAGTAGAATACATCTTTATCATCATACTTACTTTTATACTTCACTTTTACTTAGTGCTTTTCCTTTCCGGCATTTTACATATTTTAGAAAATTCGAATCTGATTGTTTATAACATTATTTGGTCCGCAGGCCGGAGACCTACGAATATGAATTAGAATTAAATCATTTTATTTTAAAATTTGCAGATTTTTGACTATTACTTTAGAATTTTGCTGAAATGACGTTGTTACTTTCTTTTACGTTTTATTTTATACGGAGTCAGTATGTAGGAGCAAGTCAGTAATCAGGAACACGTTACATAAGTGCCTTCCTATCGTATCTTCATTTTACGCCATTATCTAACAACACTGTTATGTTAACTAAGTTTTCGTTGAAAGATTTTGTTTTGTTCATAATGATTTTTTATTTTATGCAGATTTGGCATCTCGTTATATTATTGATAAACATTTTTTAAAAAATGGGCATAAAAATGGGCATAGGTAGTGATATTGAAATAACATATGGCAATTGTATGATATGTGAAGTAGAGTTCCGGAGCCATATTATTTGCTTGCCGATGCGGTAGGGTAGTTACATGATTTTGTAAATGGTGTAGATTTATTTTTAACATCTCCATTTATTTTAAGTGTTGCAAAATCGACAAACCTGCTGTTAGTGATAACGAATACCGTTGTTTTCGGATTGTTTTGCGATTTAACAAAATGTATAATTTATAACCAATTTCCAAAGTTCGTATAATGGCCTAAATATTTTTATTAATAAAAATAGTTTTGTGTCCGTAATTATAAATGAGTAATGACGTTTTTAATATTTATTCTCAAGAGTTTATACTTGCGTATTTATTGCATCTACGTATATTTATAGTGTTGTTAAAATATATGTTGTCTGCCAGAATGGAATACTTGATTTTCTGGTAAATCCGCTCATCAAACTTGTATCCCATAAAATTTCATATATTAAGTACATCGAAAAAATAAGTGTGCATGACAGACGTTAGAACTAGGAAAGAATTGCTAGATCACATATAAGCTGCCGTTCATTAGGTAAGGACTGATAGAATTTGCATATTTCTAATAGTTTTCTTAAGGAAATAAATTATGGCACACTTAGAACATATTTTTTAATTAAGACGACAAACAAAAGGTATAATCATGGCAAATAAATTGTTGTCCGTTAAATAAGACGACTTAAGTCAATATTACATTGTGCTTAATACGTACCTAAGCTTTTTTAAATCTTAGGTCTATTTACGTTACATTTATGATAAATTTCAGAATCGTGATTCAAACTAATTTGTTCTGAAAAATAGAGATCTAAAGAAAGTTAAAGTTAGTCAATATTCGATACAACAATCTTGGTTGGTGGCTGTAGTTTTCAGCAAGTAACCTGCAGAGATACCGGCCTACGGTAGTACTCGTATAAATATATTTAGTTCATTTTTATGAATGTTCGGTTATAAGCTATTAATAAATTCCGTCTAATTTTAATGGAAATAAAAATTAAAGAAATCAAAAAGTCAATTTTATTTCTTCATGGGTATGAGTTAAGTACAATTGATCTGATCATTCTTAATTTTGTATTGAGAGCAATCTGTTAAATTTTATGATTTATGCAATAAATTTTATAAAGCCTAAACTAATCTACACCTATAAATATTATTTACTTTTAAAGATTTCTTTTATTGCTCCAATATCTAATAAATATGGGCTCTGATCCTAATACTTTGTACTCAAAATTCGTCAGTAACTGAATCTGGACGAAAAATGGCTACCATGTACTTTGTTTTACTCTTTAACGGGTTATTTTAGCTTGAACGGCGGCCTTTTCAAAGACATTGTTCAATCGTAAATCGAAGTTTCAGGTATTTAAAATTTATGCCTTCTCCCATTTGCGATAGAATATTTGAGGTATACAAAGTTTTTTGGAATGATATGAAATACACAAATTAATGTAACACAGATTTTTTTCCTACCAAAAGTAGTATTTAAAATAGCACTCTGTTTCTTTTCAAGTCTTTATAATATTAGACTACAACGCCTGCGAAATGTTATTATATATATATGTGTACATATATATATATATATATATATATATATATATATATGTATATATATATATATATATATATATACATGTATAATAACATTTCTACTACATATATATATCTATATATATATATATATATATATATATATATATATATATGTAAATAGAATTAAGCAGTAATAATTGAGAATCAATGATCCCAATGAGGTAAGTTTTTATCAATCTACATTACTATTTTTGTTGAATTTGAAATTAAATTTCTTTAAAATTGCAATGGTTGTAGCATTTCAGTTTTCAAAAAGAAATTAAAAATATTTAATTTCAAGTAGTAGCAAATGTTTCTTGAGTGTAAGATGTTATCAAATGTATGTAAATTTATAAGACGCGACATGTAAAAAGAAGTAAGGGGTGTCAAATAGAGCGTGCCAAATAAAAAACCGTTTAACAGGTGCGACTAATGAATAACCAAGCACTTTTGATCAGAGTCGTTATTTATATTCAATTATTTATATCGTTCATATAAATTATAACTTGTTAGTTAATCTGCCGCTTTAGTCATTTAACTATTTTCAAATCTGTAATTTTTTTATTATTTTTTCAATGCTGTTGTTTTGAAAACATTACATTCATGAGTATTTATTTTCAAGTCTACTTCTTACCAGATGACATATAAAATATCCAATCACATTTGTGACATATTCTTCAAGTTTTTTTTGTATTTAATAGATACGTTTATATCACTTAAGCAAATTAATTTTCGAACCGGAATCAATTTTGTTTACTTTGAAAACGGACAAATTTTGTGTTTATGTATATTTTCTACACTTTGCGATCGACAAATTTAATTAAATTTTTATGAAATGTCTTATATGGGTTTAATTAATAATTCGAACCAAATATCGATATCGATATTTGACAGAATTGACGTTCTCGGCAAACCTTTATTGTAGACGTGCGCGCCTTGCCGTTTACTTACCTGTTGAATAGTAATGTTGCCGGCTGCAGTTATCGAAATTATAAAAAAAACCAATCACTTTGTTTTGAATAAATTGTTTTTTGCAAAATTATGCAAAAGAAAGGGCTAGTCAAAAAAATCACGCTCGTCTCGCTAAGTGGGCTATTAAAGTAAGATTGCAACATTATTTAGGTTTACCGAATAAAAATATGTAGTATTCTTGAGTATTGAATTGGCACTGTCCAGACAATTAGATACCATAAAAATGTACGTATTTGCACATGCAAATGCACACTCACACGTATACGCGCACGCGCACACATCCGCGCACCCATACGCACACGCACATGTACGCAAACGGACACACACACACACACAGTATATATATATATATATATATATATATATATATATATATGTATATATATATTTATATATATATGTATATATATATATATATATATATATATATATAAAATATTGCAATAGGCTGTGCAGCCTGCTTGATTTGGAAATCAGAAAAAATGTTTTCCTGAAACCATAATAATTTTTTTTAAATTTTTGTTAGTCTGTCTGTATAATAATTGTATTATCGCGAAAAAACTACTTATAAGAACTTTTCAAAGAGTGATATTAAAATTTAGCTCAAATTAGGTATTTTTGTTTATTTAAAATGTTTCCTACATTTTTCGAAAAGTTTTTCCAGTCTATTTATTTTTTTATCCGTTCCTTTGCTTAAACAACATTAGGACGAAAGTTCCATGAAATATACACTTATTAAACAAGAGAATTAGAGTAATACATATGGAATCTGCGATATATTTTAAGAACGCAAGTTCCATTCCATCTTGTGCAGGGTCTTTGTTTAGGTCCAATGATTTAGCCATTTTTAAAAAATCTGCAACTTCAAGCGACATGAAAAATAAGCTAAAGTCGTTAAAATTTCTAATAGATATATTTTTAACATTTTTACCCACTTATCATGCTTGAATGAGTGAACTCGAAAGTTGACTGAAAGAATTATGAGAATATTTGGCAAATTTTATTTGGATTAGTACTGGTGTTTTCACCGGATAACATAGTTGATGGAAATCCATTTTCTTCATCTAATGAAGAGACAAAGGACTAGAATCATTTAATTTTTCTTTTATTATTGTTTATACGTTTGCACAAATGACTGACAACATTGCTTGGACAAGCACTTGAATTGATACCGAAGTTTTGAAAAATAATTATCGGCAGAAATTATGATTTCATACAAAATTTAAACTAACAATATTTTACTTACTCGGCGACTAATTAAAAAAAAATACATTTTTTGGGACAGTTTACATACAATACATATATATATATATATATATATATATATATATATATATATATATATATATATATATATATATAGTGGTGTTGAATAATTTAAGAACAAGGTTTTATTCTCACTTTTTAGTAGGTATGTCCACAAATTTAAAAACAAATCTGTAAAATTCTATTTCATTGCAAAACTACTTTAATAAGTATTAAATTATACTGAATAAAACTAAATTTAAATGATATAATATATTTTCTTTATTGCGGTTCATACTAATGAACGAATATCCTCATTTTGAAATCTTGAAGAACCAATGATGGAACCAATCATGGAATTTAGAAATCACGGCTCCAGCCACATGACTTGGAAGAATATGAACAACACCAAGAAAAAGTTAAGTTCTTACACCTCTTTAAAAAATATACAGTAATGTAAATTATAAATGTGACATAGAAAGCTACTTTATTAGTAGCATTAAAACTATCACACTGTCCCTTAATTTGCTAAAATCCCTTCCGGCAACTCCGATCTGTATCGATAGAGAAAAGATAACTTGTAATGACAGGATATATTAATTAATATTGTAATGGTCGTAATAAATCGTGTAATCGTCGTAAGGCAGGGAATATATTCGATTAGGTTTAGAATTTGAAAACATTTGGAATCGAGAATGGTCTTTAAAAGTTAGTTCACATTTTTAATTGTCGTCTTACTGTAAAAATCTTTAACACTTTTAATATTTCATTTAATATTCTTTATCTCAAATAAAGTAGACCAATCGTAGAAGTAATTTCAATCGATACCTCGATTACTGTTTTGGAGTTAACATTGTAACTCAAAGACAATCTTTGGCATAAAAGATCATTTTGCAAATACCATTCAATTACAGAGATACTAATAAAATGCATTATTGTAAAATATATATATATATATATATATATATATATATGTGTGTGTGTATATATATATATATATATATATATATATATACATATATATACATATATATATATATATATATATATATATATATATATATTTAAGATATGTGTTTTCATTCACTAGTTATATCTGATGGCTTGTAGAGGATATGGACAATTTGTAGATCACAAATAGGTCAAGACCTGATTATGATTTTTGGAGATGAACAATGGAACTTCTTAAGGGATGGTAATAATACAATCGTGAATCAAGATATTTTCTAGTGATAGTTATTACTTTGCAAAATTTTTTCACGATCGACCAGGTCAGTGTCGGATGATGAGTTCTAGAGATAAACAATGGAACTCCTTGATGGACGGTAGTAAATCAACCGTCATTCAAGATATCTGCTATGATAGTTGTTGCTTTGCAAAATAACTTCACCGTCGAACAGGTCTGATGATGAGTTTTGGAGATTAACAATGGAACTCCTTAATGGATGGTAGTTAATCAACAATGATTCCATATATTCGCTATAGGTAGTAGATACTTAACAAAATAACCCCACCATCAATCAGGTCAGGGTCGGGTTATGACTTCTGGAGGTGAACAATATAATTCCTTGATATATGGGAGTGAATCAACCGTGATTCAAGTCATTTGATATTGGTAGTTGCTGCTTTGCAAAATAACTACACAATCAACCATGTAATATCTGCCACAATCGTCAAAAAAAAGTTTCACTTCAACCGCGTAAATGATATGCAGTAATTTTTTTAATGTTACGTATTCATAACCTGACCACATACGCATTTATCGCTGTACATGATGCTTTGGTCTCATGTACGTCAGTTTTGAAATTTTATTCGAAGATGGGGTTTGCGAAATGGTGGACGCGAAATTAAAATTGTCTCACGCCGGTGGTTCAAGATTATTCAGGCTAGTGGTTCCAACAATTAAAAAAGGCATATTAATAAGTCATGAAAAATGCCATTAAGTTCATTATCCATGTATTGAAAAATCAGAAACAGAATTTAAAAGCAAACTATGAGAAAGTCTTCAGTGCAATAAAACTACAAATATTTAACATGCATCTTCCAGCATATACGATTCTGAGTAAAATAACTTCAACCTGGAATTTTTTTATTTCAAACCTATTACTTCAATACAACGAAAATAAGAAGCCAAACAATTTATTTCAAAATGTTTTTTATGTGATATATTAAGCAATTGATTATGAAATCACTTTAGAACTTGTTAATATCATATGAATTTAGTAAACTGGAAATAGTTTCAATTATAATAAACTGTTTTTTTATTTTTTTGTACACCCATTCCACACAAAAAAATGAACGTAAGTAAGTTTTTAATACAAATAAAAATAACGAAACAAAATAGTTTTTTTAATTTATTTCAGCTAATCTCAATGCCATATTTCGAAATTTATTCATCAGAAAATAAAGTTAATTTGTTTCGAGGCACAAAACAAAATTATCCAACAATACGATTAATTAACTACGCTGCTTGTTGATTATCGCTATCTGGTACATTATCACGATATTGGTCGTCAAAGTGTTGAAAATCTGCAAGGAAATATAAATATTATTTCAACCGTAAATTCGCAAAATTGTGTTATGAAAATCAAGATAAATATGAATAATTTGAAAGTATTACGTACAATATGATAAAATTTGTATATAGGCATAATCAGATTTTATTCATAAGAAGAATAAACTGTGATGCAAATTATTAGACACGTTATGACCAACACTAACGCCATATTAATAGGGTTTGATGACACCATCCATATTTTCTAAATTGTGTCTACACTTTAGAACATATGTTAAATAAATTGTATCGAATTTGTGCAATAACGATTGCACTTTTTATAATTATATTAAAATTATTTTATTGAATTAAATGAAACAATATTCTGAAGCAGCAGACTGATTATAAACACAATATTCACAAAGCGGCCGGTCAAAACATTTTCATGAAACGACAACCATTTTTGCTGCGGCACTTGTTAACCGCTCGATCTATTTTTTACTTGGCTACTTTTTTATTTTATCATGTTCTACATAATGTAGGGTAAGTTATAATAAATAAAAATATGCCTTCTGATATTTGATAGAAGGCCAATAAAGCAAATAATTACCGATAATAAATTTCGAGAAAAAATACCTTCAAGGTCATTCCACGGACTTATAACAGGAAATTATATGAAATAATTTTTTCTGCCATTGCACTATTTGCTATATTATTTGGGTAAAGTTTTGGGGTGAGTTATAATAAATGAAAACACTATTTTCACATCAATGAATGAACTATTTATAAATAATCGATGTCCGTAAAAGGCATTTCTCATTCGAGGGAATAATTTGAATTTAATCAACAACTTATCACAATACACAGGAGTCAACGCTCCACTAAGCTTGCAGTATTTTAAGTGACAATGAGTGAACCCGTTTACGAATATAAGTTAAAGAGATGCAAGCAAGTATGCAACAAGTGAAGATGAACAGGTGAGTGTTATTTAACAAATAGCTTTTATTTATTTTTAGATTTCCACCTCCACTGCCTTCCGATATGACTTTTCACAAACACACACACACGCGCACGCAGGCACACGCACACACATACACACAATATCTATAAATATTTCGATGATTTGCTATTACCGCCTATGTATTATATATTCACACATAGGCGGTAATTGCAAATCATTGTCAGTCTACGTAACTAGGACTTCGCATAGATGTTCAGATGGTAGTGTTGTGCGTTACTTTTAGAGTCAGAAAAAGACGATAATCAGAAATATAAGTTAGAAATAAAATAAATATTGTAAACGAACCGACAGAATGGTGGAGTTGTTCAGCTTGAAGAATCCGCTAGCGGTGATCTCGGTTGGAGTGAGAGCAAGTTGTATTGCGAATCGTTTTATCTGAAAGCGAAGCAACGGGCAAACGGTGAGTCGGTGAAATCGAATGTAAATATGGAAAACAGTTCTAACATTTGCGGTAAAGTTTTTATTTGTGATGTAGAAGATAGTACGACTTCTACTTTTTTACTTTTAGGCTGAAATAGGATGCAGTTAAGCCTTGTTACAATTGGACTTTTCCATGTCAATGTAATCCCTTCTTGTGGCGGTCCACACGACGCATATGGATATATATATATATATATATATATATATATATATATATATGTACATATATATATATATATATATTAAATACCCGAGCTGGATAATAGGACTTTTGTTTATTTTTTCTATCTTGCAGATGGAAAAAATAAACAAAAGTACAGCAGGTCAGTTTACTCACCTGGAGACAGTCTGAGTACATACAAAATAAAAAACTTATCAATTTATATGCTCTTGCATATTTAAATGAGAATATTTAACATATACTGTACTTTTTTATTAGACGAACAAACCTTTTTCTGAATGCGAAGGTCGGAAGGCAAAATACTTAGGAAAAATTTGACTAAGGGTTGATATTGGATATTTTAAGTTACAAAATAAGGTTGTGTTGGATAAAGCAAAATATTAAAAAATACAAATTATTATGAGATACGAGTGTCGGACGACAAGATATAATATACGCAAACTTACCACATTCAGGACATCATCATCTGAAGTATGAAGGACCAGCCTGGTAACGAGCTGAGGTGTGCGCTTTACCTGATGGACGTCACTTGGTTATAATCTCAGTGTAACGATGTGTAAACTTGATATTAGGTAAACTTGATTATAGGTGCGTAAATTTGATATTTGTTTTTGATGAATTTGTTTCAAAATGAATAACGGTGCGAATAATATAAGTCTCACCACAATGAATATTAGAAATATAAATCTAACCAAAAAAAAAGTAATATTGATCCAATATTTGAAAAATTAAATTTTTTTTTAAATATGGTGGAACTACAATAACAAACTAAATATTCCCAATTCTTTTATGTTGAATCGATAAAAATCATCTTGGTTTAGTTTATAATATTTTTTTTCAAATAATTGAGCAGGATATTATGGCGGCCTTTTGGGAGGTGTTTAATTTTTTTTGTGCGTTTGGAAACATGAAATTTTGTCTAGTGAATTTCCTATATAAAAATTAAATTGAAAAATATTTTAAGATGCAGAAAACATTTATTTTAAAACGATAAATTTAAAGTCTATGTTATTTTGGACGCTTCTACGAGTGAACAAACAGTATAAAGTTTGATGCAGCTGCATACAAAAAACATCCTTATAATTAAGAGAAGATATTAAATACATATATTTGATTAGATGGTAAATATTTATGACTTTCTTCTTACCTCTTCGATTAGTCGGTGAGACATATTACAAATGTAAATCAAGTTATTGGTGGCCAATAGAGCTGTGGTAAAAACGTTTAAAAATAAATATCCCGAGGTTTGCAAGGGTATGTAAATGTTTATTTCCTCTATGATGAGATAAAAGACAAGAATGACATAATATGAATAAAAATATAGAATAAGAAAGCTAAAAATCGCGTTCATTAATATTTCCATAGAATGCACTGAATTTAATTTCTCAATTATTTTTAATAAATTTATATGATACCTCCTCTGCGAGTTTAGCTTTTCAATGATGATTTCTGGACGCAATGTTGGATCGTCGTTTTGATATAAACTGATAATACTTCTTTCCAGTGAAACGATTTCAGTATTCAACAAATTTATTCTAAATGAAATCATTTCCATGACACAGCCAATTTTAATAAATATTAAGAGATATACCGAGAATGAGATATGAAAAACTATCATTTTGAGAATACTCGTCATTACGTACATTTTTGAGAACGTATTTATAACGATAATTATTAACCAAATCGTGAAAAATAGTTTTGTCTTCTTAATTGTTCGGGCAGAGGTGGACCTCCATTGGCATTCTGAGTCTAGTTTGAAGATATCGAGTAACAGTGAATTTAACTTTTTACTGTTTAATATTGACATAATCCAGTTGAAGCTGGACGATAGAGAGTATACGATAGTGATGAAGTTTCGAACTAGAGCATCAACGATATTAAAGTATTTGGTATAGAATAAACCCTGCATAATTGTTTCACCAAAAGTAAACAAAGACGTTGTAATAATGAAGACATTAAACAATAAATAGAGCATGGACCACTCTTCACGTCTGAATTTACACTGACATATACTTTTAATTCCATTAAGAGAAATATTGTAGTAAAAGCCAAAAATTTGTAAAATAAAAATTAAAGGCTTCACTTCATCGGGTACTGCTTTGATATTCGATGATATTTCCATTGTAAAATGACTATGTTATGATTATATTAATATGTTGGCAACGTGATATAAGGAAACGATCGCTACTAATGAAATATTTCAAATATTAAATACAACATATAAATATCGCACACTATATTGTACTTTGCGTTCATTAGAATGATAAATTATTACTCGTTTCGAGATCATTATCCAATACCATTGCAAGAAGTATTCAGTGGTTACAATTCATGTGGCATTCAAAGTAATCAATAGATGTACTAATCTAAACTTCCGGTTTCATTCCAAAGTAGTCAAGGTCGGCTTTTATGGAACATTAATTATGTATATTTGTTTCATTGATTTAGCCTGTTGCCATCAATTACGAGATTTTTTTTCCCATTATCTTCATTTGTATCTAAACACTGAAGTAAATTATCATTGAAATAATCAAACTTACAATGATTAAAAAAATAGGTTTTATGTTGAAAGTGGTATTCTTCTCATTAAATAACTGGAGACACAGATTCTGTCGGCGTTTATCTTTCTACAACTGAGGTGGTTGTCTGTCAGATACAACTGGAGAGTTGCAATAATTGTTCGTATTGCTGAGCTAGATTTATATTTCGCTCAGTACCTTCCTAGATTAAAATGTGATATCCATTAATGTGGTATGTAGGTTCGGGGAACGTATAATCAGCACAACTGCCATAGGCTGCTTACAAACATATATTGAGCGTTTATTTAAGCTCATTAAAATAATATTGGTTTATAAAGCGTCTTTTAGACCCTATTATTTATAATGGCTCTGATTTCTTCTCAAGTTACGATCTCTTACTGCTAAGTCAGTTTCCGTAGAAGACCAATTCAAACAAATAGTTTCAAGTAGTTAAAAGCAACGTAGTCGGTAGTATGGAGAGGAGTGATTATTCATTTCAGATATTAATTTCAATCGAATTGTTCGAGTTTGGAAAGTGATAAAGAAGAAAGTCTGTAACGATATGGGAGATGGCACCTAAAAGATATCGAAATTGTCGAATTATACAAATATTTACCAGAACAAGAATGGCTATATTTAGAGGGCTCCTAAATTCAGAGGAGAACGTCAGTTTACAACCAGATTCTAATCGCACCTTATAAGGTTAACAAGAATAATTCTATTGTGAGTTAAATTTTTCGAGATAATGGAAAATAGCTTCAGAACGTTGTACATATTTTATAGAAAGTATTTGAAAATAATATAATAACAACTTTACTAACAAACGCTAATAAAAAGTGGGCTGATACCGCATTTCAAAATACCTACAGAAGTGAACTGAAACCAAGTAATGGAATTAAATTGCTGACTCTTGTCGATTTTATTTTTGCTCTTCTGTTTCTAAATAAAATGTGGCTAAAGCATTACATAGTTAATAGACTGATAGAGCCGAATATATAATATTGCATTGCGCCATTTTATTGATCAAATGCGCGCAACTAAAAACAGGAATGGAAAACTGCTGTTGTAATGAACTGAAAATAGAATTTAAAATACATGGCGATCTTAAAAAAGTAAGAAATCTCACTACAGTTCTATTAAAAAAAATGCAAAATGGTATCAAAATTTTATGTACTTTAAATAAAAGAATCATAGTTAAGTTTGCTAACCAAGGTATACAAACCAAACTTTACGCAGTTTGAAACACCTTAAAGATTAGTTTAATTTTCTATTGTGACGATATGTTTCTCAAGTCCCGAAGAATTTTCATCTTTAATGTCCTTAAAATACATTTAATTTGTCGTTCACATACAGTAAAAAACTGTCACGAGTAGAACTTGCACTATGATGGTTCTATATACTTTTAAATACTTATAAACATTTATGGCCACATGGCATTTTCAATATATTATTTACAATTATCAATATTTCACCAAATAAAAATGTTGTCTTTCACAGGTGTAAAAACATGGTGCATATTTAAAAAAATACGATTTAGGAAAATATTTATTGTTTTTCTAGAAACTACATATAGAATTCTAAAAACCTTGATTTCTTTTTTAATTGTAGGTTGGTTAGTATCAGAAATATGGGAGAATTACAAATTTTGCTCACATGTTTTCGACATATTTTTTTAGATATAGTTTTTAGAATAATAAAAAGAAAAACTTTTTTATTACTGTCGACATGAGCCGTTATCCCCACCGGAACTATATTTAGAAAATTCTATTGTTGATAAGTGATTGTATCAGGATTAAATAAATTATATCAAATCAATCAAACAATCAAAGTAAAGGAAATATTTTGAACAACTGAGAATTGTGGCGTTACGATGGATCCTTTGGTTTTTAATAATTCCTTTCCTCGATAAACAAAATAATACATTTTTTTATTTAATAAACCAATGGGGGTATAATATTTACGAGTTACATTTGCTTCTTATCATATGACATGTTACTAGTCTTGTCGCTACACTCTCGTCAGTATATGTTGGTATTTATTTCATTTTTTATGGACATCGATGTACGTTTAATTTTTTGTAAACTGTTGTTTAAATTAACTTAGAAATGGTTATTAATTTCCACATTTTATTTTAAATTGATGTCATAGTATCGTAGTAACACTACGGGACCCGTTTCTATTTAAACAAATAGCACGCTCTGTAGTTTTATGTACAGATTGAAAATAACTTTTTCTCTTAATATGCGGTTACATATGGTATGTATCTTATAGAACCATTTATTTATTTAAGATATCAAATAAATTAATCATTGATGAGAATTTTATTTTAAATAAATGTGAAAAATAAGTCTTTCTCACGTCCTGCTTAGTTCATAAGTACCTAATCAATTAAAAATAAATGTGTATTTTGGATACTTAGGTGTGTATTGTTGATACCTCATTTTTCCTTTATTTAAAGAGCTAGAAACGATAGTAAAAACGTAACCTTAAATAGAGACCCTTAATGGTGAGAAATCGTTAAAGGTGAAAACATTTATTTTTTAAAACGGCGTTTACTTTCACAACTTGTCGTTGAAACCAATATGTATTAGTTTTAGATGACAAAATTAAATGTTTATCAGAATATATCTAAAATGACTCTAATCATATATTTGACGACCCTATGAATTGTACGTGATATTTTTTCTTCAAATATTCGCGTAGCTGAGAATATTAAAAATGTCGTTCCTGAATTGGTAGAATCATCTATATAGTGAAAGCTGTTACAATTAAGCGTAAAACTTTCTCAATATTCTCGGTGTTTAGTCTGCTCTGAATATTCTCGGTGTTTAGTCTGTTCTGAATATTCTCGGTGTTTAGTCTACGGCGTAACGAGCAACGTTGTACAAAAGTTTAATCCTCACATTTCTACGTTTTTGGAGGAAAGCGCATTCATTTTACTTAAAAATATTACAGTGGGCTCTGGGCAGACGCAGAGATATATTTTAATGTACAATTATTTTATTTCATTTTTTGGAAAGTTGTTTTAGCAAAACTTACCATTTAGTCAACTACGAGCCTGGAATGAAAGCGACGTTGAACAGTTCCACGTGCAAACAACTAATCAGAAAAATACACATTAGCGAATTGAAAAATTATGATTTTGGTGATAGTTTTCAATAAACTGACTTAAGTGATAATTTACTGGAGAAATGTAAATTTGGATTGTTTAGTAATTCGTTTTTTCACAACGATTGAAAAACTGGTTTATAAGTCTAGGTTTGTTTATTAACTACTAAAGTGAATAATGCAAAATCATAAAAATTAGCGGCCCGCAAAGGTTTCACACCGGTACAGCTAATTTATTTTATTAAGTTTTTAGGACATGTCTTTTTTTCATGAACGTAGTCCAGTATTTTTGATTTTACCGTGTTGAGCATACCCCATTTTCATTCTCAAAAAAGTCACTCTTTCTTTCTCTCGTTGAAGTGAAATCAAAATACTTTTAATTTCACTTTACTATTGAATTAGATTATAAATAATGACTTATTTTATTTATTATAACATGGATTATCGAGTGAGCTTCTTCAGTTTTTGCGATGCATTCTCTACTTTTTATGACTTCAAAACAGTCACAGTAGCTTATCGATGACAACTTTTGTATATGTACTGTACCGTCGTTTGTTAATGTATATGTAACAGTTATCTTTTGACGTTGGCATTAAAACATCTAGATAACTAATTTTTTCTCCGACTATCTTAATTTTTTTGCTTTCTGTACTAATAATTATACGACATTTACATATAATTTCATGTCAATAGGATTAGTAGTTGCTGTGTGAATTTCTATGAAATGAACATATAAACAATATAACATTTTTTCTCTCTATATAATGTTAACTTCGTTACAGCGGGAATATGATTTTATCCGGCTGTGAATAGTCGCAGTTCTTATCAAATACTTTATTGGATACAGTTCTAAATATTATGATAATGAAATTCCATTACCGTTATAATTATTTCAGCACACACTTTATTTAATTTTTGACAAATGTGTTTTGCGTTTATTTCTAAAATATTTTTAGACAAGTATAATTATACACATTTCAAATATGTATAAGTTGAATTCAGCTTAGTATTTTTCTACAATACTATTGTCTATTTCTAATAATATTGATGATGGGGTAAAAAATTTAAAAAAGAGATTATTTCAATCAATTATTATAGACTGTACGCGAAACAAATTATATTAAAAATCCCTGTTTATAGATAAAGAATTGATACGCACTCCAGAGAATAAAAATAATTTTAGTTGCTACATTATCAATTTATGTACTCATTTTAAATACTTATCTCTCCTAAGTTTTAAATCATAAAATTCTAGTATTGAGAAATTCAACTTTGATTTTGTTAAATTTGTAATTTAAAATGATCATTTGTATACAAAAGCAGTCTTTTTCCACCTGCAATATTTCGTCTGGCAATAAGCTGGAATTATTTAGCACTTTTGCTGAAATGCACTTTAGTCGGTTTCTGTTGTCGTTCTGTATCTCTCGTGTGATCATGTCTCTTTTGCTTTTTTACTCGAACATACGATCTGGTCAAAATCATGATTACGAGACAGCTTTATGACCAATCTCTTAAACTGAGTCAATGTAAGAATTTAATTTACAAAATACATCGTGCGTTTTAATCGATACATCATCTTTTAAATGTTAAGTACCAATAATCAAAAAAATATTTGAAATTGAAGTTTATTCAATTTTTAAAAAATGAGCTACTGTATTCTAAAGGTGCTATAGCTCTTATGAATATAAAATAAACTCTCATGCAATACTTCAAATAAAAAATAGAACACGTTAACATCACTCGTTACGCCTTTTAATTTTTTTGTATTGATTATAATCTAAACATTACTTATCTTGTTCATATCTGTTTTTGTTAACAATATTTTTTCGTAACTCGTATAGATTTGACTTCTTTATTAAGTGTCATTTTAAATTTCAATATTTCAGTTATAAATCTTTTTAGATTCAAAAAATAACAAACACCCTGAAATCCTTTTCGGTATTACGTACGTATTCTAAACGTATGACAGAAGCAATACAAATAATAAACATATTTGTGTGTACATGTGATGTGCCTTTGTTCAACTTCGTACTACTTACAGATAGTATGGGAGTTTTTTAAATACTGTATATAGTATAGGATATAATTTGAAATACAAAACATTAAAATTTTAAATTTCATTATAAAAATATGCAAAAATATAATTCCACCCTCATTCCCGAAACTACTAAGCCATAGAAAACAGGATTTGTGGAATCTTACTAGATTCTAGAGCTCATTACTTTTTAAATATGCATCATGTTTTACGCAGGTGAAAGCTATAGTAGGCAATATATTTAATTTGTGAAAAAATATTTCTAAATAATTTAGTAACAATGTTACGTACCATTATGTGTTAATGTGTGGGTCCGTGCGTGCGTGCGTACGTGCGTATATGCGTGCTTTCGTGTTTACAGACGTTCGAGTGTTCGTTTCGTTGTCTCCTGTATTCATATTTGAGTTATAGGATGAGACGTCTATGACATTTTTTTAGGAATTCCATACTGAATGAACTTAATTTTGCTAGTTGATTACACCTTACTACTTCATTCGGCCACTGTGGAACCAAAGGAGAGCAAGCGAAAGTTTTAAAAACAAACGAACGAAAGTTTTAAAAAGAAAAGAACGAAGAGTATACTTATAACGTGTCAAAATTTAAGGGATGGTTTTTGAGATAATTTTAAATTAAAAAATAAAAGTCAGCTGTGTTAAAGAGCTTGCATTAAAAATGTTCAGCTTTTCTTAAAGCAATATATTAGTACGGAGTTAGCGTTACATTTGAGTACTTCACACCGACTGAAAATCTTAACAATAATAGCTACTTAAGTAGTGATGAAACCGAAGACAGGTTACAGTTGTAAAAAATGTAGATAAAAGTATTTTTACACTATGCCAAAATTTAAGGGATGGTTTTTCAGATCATTTTCCAAGTATAATCCAAGTATATATAATATAATATAATATAATATAATCCAAGTATAAAGTCATTTAATATCCCATGAACTTTTTAAAGCTGAATTATTATACTTTTAAAATAATGAAAAAAATCGTCAGCTGTATTTGTAAGAGGGTAAGCAATAAAAAAGCGTAATAAATATGCTCCCCGCTCAGTGCGTTGCATACTCACTTAGACAAACGAATTGATGATCTTTAAACCCTTAAACATTCAGCTAACGGTGATTTTTATTGCTATTAACAATAAATTTACTTTACACTTTAATTTCAATACATATTATAACAATTTAATATAAGTCATTTGAAATTTTCTTACATTATTACACTGGAAACATATTCAGTCTTTCTTCATATAATGAACCGATACAAATACGCAAAATTGAATAAAAATAGTTTCATAT
Organism: Druceiella hillmani; assembly: GCA_039881145.1. Classification (NCBI taxonomy): domain Eukaryota; kingdom Metazoa; phylum Arthropoda; class Insecta; order Lepidoptera; family Hepialidae; genus Druceiella; species Druceiella hillmani. The sequence goes on along the minus strand of JAYKKI010000110.1, from coordinate 6,007,814 downwards.
TTATTTATTGAATGAATTTAGAAACAATGAATATAAAATTGTATATACATATATATATATATATATATATATATATATATACATATATATATGTATATATATGTATGTTTATATATATATATATATATATATATGTATATATATATATATATATATATATATATATAGGCCTTAATAACTCTCCAATAACCATAAGCTGAAGCAAATAAACAAAGGATTTTTTTATTAGAAACATGAAAAATTTTAGTTATTTAAGTAGTATAAAGTTAAAGTCTAAACGAGTGACTTGTTTTACTATTTGTAATCGACAGTAATAGGTTTTTATAAACAATGCATAAATTATAAAATGACCTTGAAAATACTTTGAAAATTTAATATTCACTCCTGTTATCAGTGATTCGTGTCAGAGAGAGAGTTTAAACTTGTGTTTAATTTTTTTCACATCACTTTATTTTGTTTTGTACAAGTATTACATTTTATTTATTGGTGTTTATCTCTTTGTTCTGGGACAGCAGTATATTTAATATATTCATTGTTGAAACTATTGGCTGAAAGCCCATTTTCTAAGCAATTATTATTGATTTCGTGAATTTTCGTGAAAAAATAAAAAAATGCTCGCCTTATATCATATACGGGTAACATAACCTGCGTCGATAAATTTTTGTGTCATACGTTCAATTGTAATAAGGCAAGAATAAAATTGTGCCCAGAAATGGATTAAAATCCCTTAAAAAAAACAGTTTTCCCTATTTTAACTTCACTCTTACATCATTGTAAATTTTCTACGATGAAGTAATAATTTAATTAACCAATGTTTAATTAATATAACGATAATAAACATTAATATGTGAATATAAATTACTACAGATAGTATACTATTTTGCAAGCAAATACTGTCTGTATCCTAATGTAAGTTCCCTATCCCATATTTACACTAAAATAATAATAAAACTATACGTTGATAGAGTTACAATTTTTTTGAATCAGACCACTAGCGGATGTCTAACAGAGATACATCCTAATTATAAAGATGAAGGAATACGATTCAAGTGACTAAAATAGAAGTAACAAAAATTGTTGCTTTCATTCTAGTAAAAATCTGAAGTTTTCTCTAAAGTCTGTTAGTGTGACAAGTTGACATCGTTTTATGCAATTAAAAATAGAAAAGATTTTTTGACTTTAGTTTATGTTAAAGGATTTAATAAAATTCTTAAAGTCCAACCGAAAATAAAAGCATACATTTAGATCTTTAAACAAGTTAAATAAAATTAAAATAGTCTTAAAATAGTCATAATAATAATCGCTTAAATGTTTTGTTAATATCAAAGTGAATTAAAAAATTGGGTAATTAACTTAACTATGCTACTTGTTGATCATTGAGACTTGATACATTATAATAATGTTAGTCGCCAAAGTGTCTACTGTCGCCAAAGAATCTGAAAGAACAAAAATAATTCATTGCCAAAATTTTCTAAAATTGTTTCAAAGTTGTATAACGATAATAAGTCGCATTATAATGTGATCTGGACCATGATGTTCATCAGTTTACCATAATAACTTCCTTTATTGTTCCGTTCAATTCGGGAGTTTCGATATAAACCGACATAATATGGAAAGTATATAACACTTGTGATGGTTTTGGTATGCATTTTGTTTGAAAAAAGGTTAAGTATTTTGTATCTGGAGGGGCGACAGAGAGATAGAGAGAGGAGAGTCAGAGAGAGAGAACGTTAACATTTTAAATATTTAATTTTTTCCAAATGAATTTCTATATATTTTGTGAGAAATATTCTTTATCACATTAAATATTCTTTATCACATATGCTATTTTTGAAAAATCTCAGTTTACGACACACAGTATGTCAAAAACTTCAAAAGAAAGTTTGGCAAAATGTTATCATTTATATTAAAATCATGGGCATTAACTCTTCTACAATCCATAATTAATTGTTTTTTGTATTTGTCATTTTAAAGCAGACAAATGCTTTAAAAAGGTTTTGTTTTTCATAATATTTTTTCAGCCATTCATTTTGCTTGGAAACAAAATATAAGAACCATTGAAATTCTTGAAATGTTTATATAAATTGTTTTCCTTCAAATTATTCATGTTTGAAATTTAATCCGTTAAACCACAATAGTTTGAGGTAAAATTGTTTAAAGGAAATTGATTGTTTTTTTTTAATTTTTTTAAAAATTAATGATCAAATATCCGTAGCTTATTTAAATACATTACTACCTATATATCTCGCAGAGTATTTAAAACCATATTATTTTTGATTGGAAATTTTTTTAGTAAGATAAATATCTTATGAGATACAGCTGTTTCAGTCAAAATTATTTAACATTAATTGCATTAGGACACACAAAATAACATCTTTTGACTTGGCATATTATTTAAGGAAATATTATCAATAAAAAATTATATGGATTAATCGCGTAACAAAATTTTATTTTACTGGGTAAAACCACAAGACGCAATAAAACTTTGCTCATTTCAATTTTATTGCAAATCGACTAAAAACTGTTAAAAGAGGGTTCTTACAAAAATTGTGTCATTCCAATTATTAAAAATTTATCGACCTAAATGACTCCCTCCTGAGTCTTTTGGATGTAAAATCTTAAAAGAAACTGTGGTGTTATTAAAGATAAGAGATTCCTTCAGATTTACTTCTTGTTAGATCTGGTTATGTTACAAAATGCTCAATGCTTTGTATTTAATACAAAATAACTACTGTTAGAAATATAATTTAATACTTAATTAAATATTTCACAACAACCGATAAAATGGTAGAATTATCGAGTTTGAAGAAGCCGCTGGCAGTTATATCAATCGGAGTCAAAGCATGCTGTATCGAGAATCGTTTTAACTGAAAAAAATATTATGGATAAATTAATTTGTTAACCAGTGATGATAGTTTTTTTTCATAAAGATGCTTTGTTGGTGATAACATCATATGTAGATGCCACAAAATTTATTCATATTTCAGTGGATAAAGTTTTAAATGAATTTGTTCGTTTAATCTGCTCTGAAAAGAATTCATTTTTTATTACAACAAAACAACTTAAGGAGAGGTTGAGAAATCTAAAAGTAATACGTAAAACTCCTACTCACACAAACCTATAAAAAATGTTATAACTAATTAAGGTTTCATAAGTTGCCCGGTTTGTTTTTACTAACGTCCGTAATCAGTTAACATTTTTATATGACAATCTTACCTACATCATCAGAAAACAATATTTAAGTGATAAATAGCGGGTTTAACATCGTGACTGTCGTTCACTTATTTAAATTTTTGCGCTAGCAAACCAAATAAAATTAGAGTCTACTCCGAGGTAGACCGAGATTATTGAATCGAATTTTGTTATGACTGTTTTAAACGAAAATATTGAAATTAATATTTTTTCTAATTCTTTATTAGTATTTTATACTTGTGAGTAATTAGTTCTCCCAAATTAAATTGCGAAATTAATTATTAAAATATATTTGAAAAGTGTTGTGATCATAACATAACCCCAAAGAGTTTTAAAAAAACTCACCGCATCTAGGACATCCACGTCTGAAGTGTAGAGAACCAACTTGGTTACAAGTGGAGCTGTGCGCTTAACCTGACGAAGATCATCTTTTTAATTTGTTTACAATGATTCGTAAACAATTAACACAATATACGATATACTTAATAATCAAAATTTGTACTAGTGAGCTAGAAGATACTAAAACCTGTAATGCTAGAATAGTTGCCCGTGTTTGATATTACCTTTGCGCTAATTATTTTAAAATAATACAAGTTTGAAAAAGCTATGCTTACCTCTTGAACTAGCTCGTGAGAGATATTACAAATGTAAATCAGGTTAACAATAGCTAACGAAGCTATCGAAAGGGAATTTAAAAGCACATACTTTAACACCGACGTGGACATGTACGTATTGTCTTCTTCGATGATGAGGTAAAAGACAAGAATTAAGTAATATGAATAAAAATACAATATGAGGAAATTTACGATTATGCCTATTAATATTTCTAGTGAATGTATAATATTCAATTTATTTATTAATGTATTTAATTTTAGATTATAATTTTGGCAAGAATTTAACATCTCTATGACGTTTGCTTGTTGTAAAGGATTATTGTCTTTCTGATCAAAACTATTTAATTTTGTTTCCATCCAGACAATTTTTATGTTCAATAATTTTGTTCTCAACATAATTATTTCTATGATACAACCTATTTTCACGAACGTAAAAAAATATATGAAGAAAGAAATATAAAAAATGACAAGTTTATCTGCGCTGACCGGTATGTACATCTTGGAAAATGTGTTCGTAACCATAAGGATGGACCATATCACTACAAAGATCAAAACTTTTTTATCTGCTGTGACGTCAGTAATCAACCACTGGCATTCAGAGTCCAATTTTGAAATGTCTAATAACATTGATTTGAATTTCTTACAGTTCACTAACTATATAATCAAGTTGACGCTAGAAGGTAAACAATATACCCCTATGATAAAATTGCGAACTAAGGCATCTACTGCATTGATATATTCAGTATAGAACAATGCATAGATAATAACTTTGCAAAAGAAATATAAAGATAACGCTACGATAATAAAAGTCACCAATAAACAAAACGAACTACATTTCACATCTCTGAACCTAAGCTGGAAAATATTTTTAATTCCGTCTAAAGAGAGGTCGTAGTCAAAACCAAAAATTTGCAATATGAAATTGAAGGGTTTGATTTCGTCAAAAACTACGTTGATATTGTTTATATTTGATGGTATCATTTCAAAATGATTAGTTTATATCGAATCACAGAGTTAGTTTTACATATTATTAAATGCAATGAAAAAATAATTCTAATTAAATGTGTTATTTGGAGTATAATACTTTTGCGCAAACTCCGAATGTGGTACTTCCTAGCATTTAGAATGTTGCGTTTAATATAAATAGTCAAAGTGACAATGATAAATTGTAAATCCATTAACTTGCATTGAGTCGTTAACAATTTGAGGTGATGTAATCAACACACTTAACGCCTCAAATTATTGTACTAATCGATTGACAATTGTTATCTTCACTTCATTACATTTATTAAATAATTTTTTATTTTTTACTTCTTTGACTTCCTGTATATGTATATTTACATTTTTACAATTACAATTGAACCGCCTCCTATTTAGCACCTTCACATAGTTTATGTATCACGTAAATCACTTCCGTTGGCGAACGTATACGTCTAATGACAATCCGTTGTTCTATTTTTCGTCTTTAAAGGTCTACAAAAGGGCATGTTTGTTTATTTTGTACACAAGTAGTTTCACAAAGAGTTTTTTCTTTATACGTTCAAGACAACCGCAAATATGAAGATATTATTCCCTGTAAAATTTAATAGCGAGCACCTTTTCCTAATTTTTATGTCATATATGTTTAATATCTACGTTATTCTGTTCAAATAAAGAGCCTAATTTTTGGCGGATATAAATATTTAAAATGTCATTAAAATTTTTAAAGGCGTTTAAAATATTCACATAAAGTTTTTATATTCAAATGAAAACTTCAAGAATAGTTATTCCTAAGAATCTACAACTCTAGCCAGTTCCCATAAAAATTTCAATAATTTTTTAATCAATCAATTATTCGCTTCAATTGTATTGAATAATAACTTTACAAGTTAAAAGTTGGAGCATTACCTGCCTGCCTATACACATATTCTAATCATCTTCTATGATTGTAAATAGATAGCAATAACGGAATGTTCATCTCACATAAGTCAGACATGGATGGAAATGATGTAGAGGCTAGCTAATCACCCAGTTACTGTATTAAGTCTGCGCGAAGCGAAGTCTTTCAATTAAGCAGAATCGATCTCCTTGCATTCGTTCACGTATCTATGTATGTGTGTGTTGTGTGTGTGTGATTTGTTCATTTAGTTGTGAATAAAAATTAAGGTCTACAAAGATAATTAATATTTTCCAATTTATGTGTACTGACCGAGAAGTTTTACAAGTCCGATAATAAGTAGGAAAAACTTGACAAAATTAAAAAAATGTCTACAAATTTTTGTAGTGGAAACTAATTACGGTACTTATGGACTTCATTGAATTCCTTCGAAACTTTTATTTATTTTTGACGCATTGTGATTTAATAGTAAGTTATAATTTTATTTCATTTAAAGTGTGCATCTTCAGCCTGATGGTCCTGAGTGACGCATCACAAATTAAGTTTGAAGTAAATAATTATTCACACGCTGCAGTAAACTTGAAAGATAGATATTTTTTAATGCATTTAATTGAAGATTAAAAAAATAAATGATGATAGTTTAAAAGGTCAATTAATCTTGCTTCCCGTTAAAATCTTCCAATCTACGTATTTTTCCACTCCTGACATTTTACCTATATTGTTTATTAAATTATGTTTAATTAGAAAGATAAAAAAATAAGTTTTTATGAATAGTTTAACTTGTCAAATTTGAAAATTGTCGATATTCTCAAGACTTTCGTCTCCAGGAACAGTTCTCAAGGAATGAAGAAGTGAGCATTTAGAAGTGGGCATTTGAAGGAAGTGAGCATTTACAGCAATTTCGTCATGCAAATGAACCTGCTAGCTATGTCCGTTGTATTTACTTACCTTGCATAGGTGGCGTCGATGTCTTTATATCGACCGTGAGTCCCATGAGTCCCATCAAAATATGATGAAAGGAAGTGTTCGATATTTCATTTAATGCATAGTATTTCTTTCCAGATCGAAGATAGTTTGAATCACCATCTTTAATAGTGTTTTATTTTTTTTTTATTTTTGAAAATTGCATCGTGAAAGTTGCATGTTTCTATTTTTTATATGACTTTAGATTATTGTGAATGAGAGTTAAAAATGAAAGATCGTTCTTTTTATCTTTATTTAAAAAATTCTAGTGATTCTGGGTAAAGTATTAATACTATTTTTTATTATAAGTAAAATTGTATTTTTGGTTTATTCCAGAATACCTAACACTTAAAGAACTATAGCTAACAGAAACCTGACGACATCTAAGATGCTCTAATTACATGCTAAAGAATTTTTTTTCATGAATATAGTATACCAAAAAGATACATATTTATTTTCAATATACCGTGTAACTTCTCACATAATGTAATACGACTTACGTTTTATAAAGGAAAAATAGATATACTAAAAGAAGAGCGTACTTCAAATATTTAACAATATGAATGGACACAATTAAATGAAATTACGTGATGTAGTATTATTTCTACTTTCTTTACCATGACCTAGGTTTCGTGGTATTACAACATCTTCAGGTGGGATATTAGCAAAGATATTGTAAAGATGCTGTAATACAACAAAACATAGGTCGTGGTAAAGAAAGTAGAAATAATACTACTTCACGTAGTTTCATTTAATTGTGAATAATGAATTTCTACAAAATTAACGCCAAATATATTCAAGATATAAATAGCTCTAAATAGCTGGTAACAGTTACATCCACAGAATATAAAGAGCTGGTAAGCCTAGCCGCTGTAGTAAATTTTAATGAATGGAAATAATATTTCTCTCACATCAATTTCCAAAGAAAACATTGTACCACCATGTAAACCATGTATTGATGCATGTGAATAATTTATTAAGTGAATTTATTTTAATGATACCAAAATCCCGAGTATCTTGTTGTTTTAAAAATCCGGATGTAAACACACTCTGGTCAAATTATGCCCATTCTTGTGTTATCTAACGTTAACATCATTATAAAGTTTCCCCACTGTGTTAAAACATAGTACGACAAGTTCCATTTGCACAAGAATATGTCTAGTAAATTAACGATAATTTCTAGATAAACTTTTATCCAAGCTCGTTATTGATCGACCACTAAAGCATATTGTTTCACAAACGGTCTGAAAAATTGGGACGCGTTTCTTTCCGGAATATCGGAACTTTTATTAATTTCGATTTTTTGATTACCTTTTCTAACATCATCGTGATATAATTTTACACTGCCATATTAGTCATATATTAATGTTGTTATTCCACTGAATTCAATTTATAACTCGACTATATCAGCATTATTGTTTTCTTGCCAATCCGTCAAACTCAATTATTGAATTAGTAAATTCATCTAATTTATATATTCCATTCACTTGTAATCCTTTATAATTCACGTACTATAATAACGAGATAATGTTTCATAAAAAACGAAAACGCTTATTTTCCTGATTATGTCAAATCTATATCAACATAAAACCCCACAAGTAATTTCATATAAGTTATAAATACCGGATTCTTTGTGCATTATAACTTGAAACTATAGAAGGACAGTTCCATAAAACAATATAGAGCAGTTCTTCATTAACATTAAATTTTAAAAATTCTGTAAAGAACTATACAGAAAAAATATACATGATATGGATTAAAAATAATTTTCTCATTTCTGTTGAAAATATTTTCATACATTTGTTTGTATGAGGGTAAGCATAATGCCTTGAATATCTTTTGAGCTATCGTACAATTTATATCAATAAGGACAAGTTAAATTTTCATTCATTTAGTTCATTTCGTAATATCATTCGATAATATTTAAGTTATATTCTGTCTATAGTATCTGTACATAATTTGTAAAATAACTACAAATTGTCACATAATTAATATTTTGGTTTAAAATAGAAAAATGCTTTCAAAAAATATCGTCATAGTTTCTTTTTAGAGTTCCGTGACCAAAATGGAACTCTTGTTTTTAATTATCGTGTTATTTGATATTTTATTTTCTTCTCCGAATTACATAATAATTTTTTAGTTAAATAAATAGGCAAAAATGCTATAATTTCAAAAACTACTTCTATGTCAAAACCAAAACGGGTTCTATAAATACATTAGTAAACAATAACAGCTTTCATACATAATGCTGCTGTTATAATAAATTTTGTTTGCATCTACGTCATTCAAGAGTAAAATTGATAAAATAAATGATTTATATTAAAATTATTGTATTAAATAAATATATCGGAATAATTAAATGGATCTAACTTTAATAGTCCACTAGTTGTATTATATGGCTTTCAACCAATATATAGCGCTAAGTCTACAGGTTAAGGCATCTTAGTATATTTGGATCATGTTCGGTATCTTGCAACGACACCTTCAAAATATTTACTTTAACTCAGGTCTATGGGATAAGTATAAGTTCATTAGGATTAAAAATTTATTTCTAGGTAGCTAGACTCGTAGAAAACAATGAAAGTGTATTCCTATTGTCTTAAATTGAACTTTTGCACCATATCGTATATTTGAAGTCAGAAGTTAGTTGACACTTCTATTATTTAAATAGTCATTGATATTCCGACCACAAACACTCGACTGAATCTTTTATGACAGTAACAGATAGGGTGCGTAAACATAATAAATTTTGGTATTTTTTCAAGTTTCACTTTTTGAAAAATCTTGCAAATAATTTTTTCACAAACTGCCCACAAACTTCAAATGTTAAAGCTAGGGAATTAATTTTAGTATCGCAGAAAGAACCGCATTGTTAATTTTAATGTGACATATTAAAAAGTATTCGCGAGTAATGAATTTCGTTACATTTTACTGCAAAAGTGTGTGTGATTTTTGTACTCGAGTATAATAGTTTATTAAATAAAACACACAAGTGTAATCAGGTCAACTGTCAATTTATATTTTTTCTGCTTCCATAGGGTCAAACGGCATTTAGTTATGAATACATATTGAATATATATTATTTAGGATTAATACTTTTACTGGACATAAATAATTAATTAAATTCAAAGTCAAAGGTTTTTTAACATCGTATATAAGTTTGTAAAATTAGCGTTCATTGCCCTGTCACTCGAACTAAATAAATGTATGCGCAAATGGGCAGCAACATATATAATTTACCTAACTTATGGACATAGATATATTTCCTTGTCACAATATATTGTCTTCTTTCCAATTAACATATTTTAAATTTTGTTTCCAGTATTTTGATCGCAGTGTCAAAATAATTATGAATATTAATCTGTTTAATTTTTCTATCAAAATAAGAAACCTTATTGTCCCCTTTTGTCTGTTTTAAACCTATGTACTTAACCTTGGCATGTAAATTCTTGAATTGCCATTTGCCCCAATTTTTTAATCGATCCTTACCTCATTATATTCAGTATCATTCTTTACCTTTTTAATATAACTTAGTTTATTATCATTTGCTGAAACGCAGCAAGGCAACAAGAATCTGCTAAATTCAGTCTTGGCAAAATCGTTTGTAAAATAAGGGTCACAACAAAGTTTTTAAGGGATACGAACGAAATAAAAAGTTTACTGAATTTTTTGGCTTTTAATGGTAAAATCAAAAATGGTAAAACCGATTTATTTGCAATGTTCAATTAGGTAATTAGAAATTGTATTGTTTAATATATAAATATCGTTAACGATTGTGGAACTCGTCGGAACAATCCCAGATTTTTTAACTTTTGTTAAGATATCGCTGATTTTATAAACTTGCAACATATTTTTTTCAATTTGTATAGTTGTTGTTAGATCATTCGTTTATGCCAATCTGTGCACGTATTGCACGATTCTATATTTTTTATATTTCAATAGAAAATATTTAGGTTATTTCTTGTGTTAATCAATCTGTTATAAGTTGATATATTCGATCCTCGAGATCTATTTTCAAGAAGAGATCGTCATCCCTAGTCAGCAACGTTAACTTGCTTTGGTTTGCCTGATTTGTGGGCGTTATGGCAATTATTTTAAGTTTTTTATTTACACCAATGTTGCAAGAAACACTTGATATGCACGTATGTATTATCATTGTGCCATGAGACTATATAATCTGCATTGCAAGCAGCATGTACCGGATTTCCAGAGATGGGCAAATGTCACCTAACCTATCCTGGTCGGTTCGAAGAACCATTACGATTGCTCAATTTTTCATCGATATGATCTCCAATAACCAAAATTCATGACCCTTGTTCATGAGAGATGATAGCAAGTTAATTTTCTTTGACGATTTTTAACAGAATTCCCCGCAATTTGTGTAGATATTAACACGAATGGTTACAGCACAAATGTCACTAAATTTGAAAAATTTCGCAGAAAAAACAGCTATTACTTTTATTGTAAAAAAACACCTTTTTATTAATACGCATCCGTGCAAACACGGGGAATTATAAAGATAAATGCAAATCAGAGTAATGCGAGCATCATTATTTTATTCTATCTAAAAAGACCTTTGACCACAACATACATTTTAGAGTGTACGTTGACCCTTGAAGGCAGTTCGACCACATAATCGATATATCAGGCATAATACGTAAAATAAATTAATATTTGTAACCATGCACACAAATTTCACGCCTGGCAAAATGCCATCACTGCCCTCATAATCATTTAAATTTTTGTGATCATTACATTAATTTAATTGACTACCATCCCAATAACTTAATTCTCAAATTAGTTAAATTGTTCCTTAGGTAGATTCTGAATCACTTTACTTTTACATGGTATGTGGTAACTGTAAAAAATATAAAAATGTCTTACAATAACAGTCTTTACTTAACTGGGTTCGGTTGGGAGTTGATATTGAGCGAAAATAATTATTTGACTGTAGTCGGAAATGATCGGTTTTTCACTGGCGACTTCGAGATACTTGATTTGAAATAAATGAAAAAAATGAAGGCAACCGTCAAACTTTAAATAAATCAAAAATCGAAAAGAAGGCTCACGTAATATTAAAGTCCACTTAAGATATAATTTTCAATCGATTCAGTCAGAAAAAAATAAACATATAAATAGACGTGCTTCTGCAAGTTTGCATTGCTCGCTGGACTTATAATTTGCAGTTTGAATTTATCTAAAATTTTCAACAAATATTGCTTGTATAGACAAGCACAAAACAAAGATGAAAACACTTGTTAAAATTTTGGATAAATTACCATGTCTTGATGATGGTACCAACGCTTATGTTATCCACGTTGATTTTAATAATCTCACGCTTATTTTTCTAAAGTTTTTATCAAGTTTATTTATCAAGTTCAACTAACTGTTTTCAACTCGAAAAAATATTCCTTACCAAGTTAGATTGAAACTTTAAATCGATTTTATGCGTTTTGACTACAAAAAAAATTACCGTTTATTTAATTGTTTCTGCAGTAGTTGATACATGTTACCATTTTACTCGCGTTGCTTTTGCAACATGCTAGAAGAACTTATGGAGAGAAAGAATATTCAAAGCTTCCCCTCAATTTTATTTAAACCTAACTAACTCATATTGAAGACTGCTCCAACCGCGTTTTCGAATGGAATATAGAAACGAATTTACGGCGTAACAACAGTCAGTGTTTAATGATGTGCTAAAATCTATCGCGCGTTCCTCTCAATTGTTTCACAGCCAGGCTTGACTGACTTTTGTCTAATTTCTGGATTCTATAATAAAATGCAGGACATTTATAATTTGGTCATAATAGTCCATCTGTCACGGTCTTACAATTTTGAATAGTTTTGGACCTATGTGTAAGAAATTTCGCATAGATGTCTCACATAGGAATCTCAATTGGTATTCAGTAAAGTACTAAACAATTTTAGTGACTTCCCCATAGATGTAAAGGACAGTAGATTGTGGTTGTGCTTAACCCATGAATAGGGTATCATGGGGCAGGCTTTTTAAATTAAATATAAAATTTTAATAATGACATTAAATTTTATAGCTGCCTTAATACAAAAATTCAAACATACGCGCAACGAGTCCTCCTCCCACTTGTTTTTCATCTATGGATTTTAAAAAGCTGAAAATTCATAAGTACTAATGTTTGACAACAATTTTCAATTAAAATTATTTCTTGTAACTTGCATCAACAGTTTCGAGTGCTATAGAATACTAAAGATCTGCCCTTTATATGCCTCGACAGGTTTTGTAATGATTTTTTATTTTGCTCGAGATAAATTTAATTTAAAGCGTATTTTTTCTGAGCGTAGCAAACAATATCAAAAGGTTTAAATTGCTCTGAAATTAATACTTTTGCTACGTGTGTTTATTGCGAATTGTATATTTTTATGAAGTAAAATGTTATCATAAGGTTACAACAATTTTTTTTATGGAACTGTATAATTAACTCCTTTCTTTCATTCCTAAAGACGTTAATAAAAAAAATCTTCCCATATGTGTATATTACTATTTTTAGCCATAGTAGTATTTACAACACAATAAACCCAAATTATTTTAATGCTAATTCAATTTTGCAGTTTTCGCTAAAATTTTCTCAATAATAAAAAGCAAGAATAGCCAGATCAAATTGAAGCCAAAGAATAGCTCAGTTTACGTGTGTAATTTTCTCGTTTACCAAAATTTTAGAAAAGAATCACACTTCGTTTTGTCAGAAGATACATTTTGTTTGAAGGAAATTTATATAGTCGATATAGTTATAAATTCGTTCATTTCTATACAGTAGTATAACTACGCTTGAACGAGAAACGTGTATTTGGTTTTATTAAAAATATTTTGTTTCTTCAATGGTCATAAAATGTTTGTTTAAAAGAGAAACGTATTTTGTTTCATCAAAAATATTTAAGTGGAAGCGATGATATAAGCCGATTAAAATATGAAATATTTAAAACTGAACGCTAGTAACTATAAGGCTGTGGGCTGCTTAACGTCCGTCATAACCGCACATGCTTGCATGTGAAAGACGCCTGCAACTCCTTATTTTAAATAGCACTCAGCGGCTACTGGAATACGATGTAGGCGTTCATGTTTGTCGTCAGCTTATTGTTTATAGAAATCATTTGAATAATTATTTTCTAGGATGTGATGTTAGTTTTTATCGTCTTTTTTTTAAATTTATTCCTTGCTAGAATTTTAATTATTGCATGTTATTATCGTTAAAAACTTTTATATATTAAAGAGTTTGTACGTCATTCATATATTTAATTAATTATATGACGTTATTGTTTATTTGGATTGTATTTAAAATAACGTCGATAAATGTGATGAAAATATCAAATTACGTTAAAATCTGTGTGATTTTGTAATAATTCATGATCACTTTTTGATTACTGAGTGGGTTTTATCATATTACCCTTATCTAATGAGTTCTTCCTTCAAACGTTAGCATAATGCTTCCCTTAATTGTCGTAAAAGTAATCAGGGCTTCTTTGTATTTTTAAATATGATTATTTTAATGATAAATTATGTAACTTGCAAGATTGGCAACATCCTAAATACTGTTCAGAAAACGAGAGGCTACCGGTTAATCTACCTGTGCGTTGTGTAACGTCCAAACATGTGATCCATTGTATCGACTCTGGTATTCGTTTTATTATACTACTGAACAATTTCTGGATTTTTCTTTTTGTATTCGCAGGCTGTTGTGTTTGAATGCATCGTAGATAATGTAATACATAATATAATACGTAATATAACATTTTTCTTAAATTCCAATACATTGAAAAATTCTTCTTTACTTTTACTTTTTGCTTGCATCTCCATTGGAATATAATTAAATTTTTTTCGTAAAGTACACCTACAATTGTTAGGTTACATTGCTTCGCTAAAAATAGATTAATAAAAGAATTATCCATACAAATATATTTTCTGAATTCTTTATATTGTGCAACAGAATCTTTTATTACTCTTTCACTTTGGTTTATTTCACGGCCGGTCATTAATTTGTGCGTTGTACATTTGAACATTTAATGGATATTAATTTTCTGTGTCACATATCTATTTCAAACATTGTTGACATTATCAAAGATTATAAAGGTACGTTCAACATTTTTGAAGATCTATTTTTTTTCCACCTCGATTGCTTTTTCATACAATTTTTCTTATTGTAGGCTTCATAGACCGTGTTTGCCTGTTTTTTGGTATAACAAAAAAATAGAGCGATTATTTAAGCAGTAAAAATCTTTGCTAATAGATAAAATCTTTGGACGTCTAGATTTTTGGTGAAGAATATTTTGAGTGAAAGTTTGATGTTGAATTGATTGTGAAATAGCTTTAGTTTTGGCTGTAAACGTGGTCGTCGACTGTGATGGTTCGTTGCTAGCTGCTACGCTTCTTAGTTAGTTCATCAACATCATCATCTAACTCAGCTTCACTCTCAAAATCCCCCACTAAATATAGAAATACTATAATTTCAATTATTTTTGAATAATGAAATCATAATGTTGGGAAAAGATAATATTATTAACCAAATTTTTACAGGCCGACTCTTCTAAAGGTCCTCTTTTGGATACATAATCCTCATCGTCTTTATCTTAACCATAATCTTAGGCAAATATCTAATGTTCGTTCAGATATTTAGTATACTGTCCAATCGTCTGTCTGTTAAGTAATTTATATTTTAATGAATAAATAACCTACGACAATTACATTAAATATTATAAGCAGTGCCAACATTCATATACAAATTTGAATGTATCTTGAAAATTCAAAAAAATGTCAAACATGAAATACACAAAGCGTTATCAAAATATTCAAGCGTCCATTACAAGTCGAGATTTGTTTGAAACTGATAATAACGAATGCAACTGGAATTTTGCTGCCCCTTTCTCCTTTCCTCTTTGTAATTCTATAAAATTACAAAGAAGAAGAGAGAAGGGGAATAGCCGAAACTGTTTCTGATGTATGATCTTTCCCACGGTGACTGCCAAGAAAAAAGAATTTGAAGTTAATAATTCCCTAGCCATAAATTTTTTTTGTAGAAAAAATATACCATAAAGTGGGCTATTCAAGAACGTTTTAATGACTGGGTATTAAAATTGCTTTGGTGAAATTGTGAGAGGACTTAGTAAAATATTTTTATTAGTTTTGGTAAACAGTGCAGCATTTATTGTATCCTCCATTCTAAATAACCATGTAAATTGATTTTCTAATAAAAATGTTAAAATGTTATTATATATATATATATATATATATATATATATATATATGTGCGTGTGTGTGTGTGTGTGTGTGTGTGTATGTGTTTGTGTGCGTGTGCACCCGCGCTCGTGTGTGTGTGTGTGCAATTAAATTTTTGTTTTTATTTATTTTATTAATATATATAATTATCGTTTGGTATCTGTTACACAAATACAGCATCTGATAAACTCTCTTGTCGCTTTTGACTAAATCTCTCACTTGGTGAACACAGGTTTATTAAAGTTTTTTTTTTCCTAAGTTTATCCAAATTACTAAAAGTTTTACAACAAATTATATCTCTGGAGAGAGTAATTGATTTTGGAATAAAAATTTAGCTTTGGAATTTAGGAATAAAAATCTAACAGCTAATAGATGGTCTACTCACAACAGGATACCGACATTGCATTGGCTGTAAGCATGAACTATATGTGCGTGTATTTCGTCGTTTAGCAACGTTTTCGGAACGTTTGGTTTAGTTCGGAACGTTGAATTTCCATTAAAAATTTGTCGCTACTATAGTTGTTAGCCTAATAAATACCGAACTAAGCTTCAAGTGCAATTTCAATGCTAATCTTAGAATTGTATAATTTTAATTATAATTAAACAATTCTAAGATTAGCATTGAATTTGCACTTGAAGCTGAGTTCGATATTTATTTGGCTACCAACTATTACCATTTTTCTATTTGATTATGTTGAAACTGGCCAAATTTCAAAAAGCATTGAATTATTTTGTAGACATATATATTCACGTAATAATTTATAAACCTACTAATTTATTTATTGCAAATATTTTTTTGAAAGTCCATATTTGATTAAAAACCTAAATATTAAAATAATGTTTTGGGTATCTGTAATTTTTGAATTTGTGAATCTTATTTTGTAAATTCGACTGCATTGAAAAACAAATATTAAATTTAATTTTGTTTTTTTGTAGTGATAATATTTTTTTTGTCAATATTATCAAAATTAGGCACCAATGCAATTTAATGCAATTTAGAAACATATGTGTTAGTGAAAGTGAATAGAAATAAGATGTTTCATTTGAATACTACTCTTGACAAGGATATAATTCCGTCGCACGTTATTAAAGAAGAATACATTTACGCCATCGTATCAGTCGAAAATAAAAATAAAGTATATATATATACATATATATATATATATATATATATATATATATATATATGTGTGTGTGTGTGTGTGTATACGTATATATATACATATATTTATTTTTAAATATACTTATTATTAATATAAACATTTTTGGTTAAAAGACTAAGGATAAAAACAAAACTGTTTGCGGTCGGTTATAATGTTTTTTTAATGCGATGAGGAATGATGAATGAGAAAAAATAAGTATTTGTTGAATTAAATTTCTTACTTGTGCTTTTATTATCCTATTAATCAACCATTACGTAATCTATCCATAAATGCAGACGGCGATCGAACTTACACATTGTTGGACAGTTGATTGATCATCGACCTTGTCTCACCTCCGTCAGACAAATATAAACGGTCCGTATAATACGGAAACATTATTTTGTTCATCATTCTGTGTCCTTTTACAGTACTTTCACAGTATGGGTCGCCCTAAACTCAATATATTGCCAGTTAAAGCTTTAAATAATTCGAACCCAACACAATCACAGTGGTGGATTAGAAACATATTTTTTACAATAACATTAATAGTATTTGGATTACATGGCGTGCCGATTGTTAAACGTAAATTTTATAAAGAAAATTCGCTTTATGCCATTTATGTATCGACACTGCAGGCGATCAATGTTTATATCAACTGCGTTCCGCTAATACCCAGCAGTGGAATTAGCTATATTTTTTCAATATTCTGTCAGTTATTGTCTGCGTTAATGCTCGTTGGAGAAACAATATATGTATTTAAATACGACCAAGTTTACGCATCCATGCCCAATAAACTAAGGCTTCAGTACAACATGAAAATACGAAGTAATCCCGTCAAAAATGGCGTAATAAATCTTGCTTTTGCTTTGACCATTGTCTTTACCTGGTCAAAATTGGTATATTACTTTTTTTATGTAGTTACATCCAATGAATTCATTTCCAAAAAGATAACTTTTTTCATGTTTATAAATTATTATTTGGAAATCTTAAGCATCTCTCCTCTGAAATCATTACATTTAGTCGCAGATATACTGGATACATACCGCGGTTTGACCCATTTAATGAAACAGTTGAACAATGACATAGATTTTGTAAAAGAGTTTCGTCATTTGATCAAGGTAAAAAGTGTAATGATTTATGATTCTAAAAATGAAAGGATTAAAGATATAAATAAATTGATACGACTCCACAACGATTTGAATAAAATGATTCGATGTTTTAATGACACACTCTCAGTTAACATATTTCTAACAATGCTTAATAATTTTATGGATGTTTTTCGAGTTTTCTATTTTTGGCTAACCATTCCCAATGGAGGATTAGGATTTAATTTCATGTTTTTGAACATAAGTAATCGAATATTTAACTTGATTTTATTGGACGACGCAGCATCATCGATTTCGGACGAGGTAAATTATAATGTTCATTTTATTGAAATTACAATTTTAATATTTACCAATGTATGTTTTGTGAATAATTATGAAAGACTATTGGAGAATTATTTGTAGGTTACTAAAGTTAGCTGAAAATTTTTAGTAGTTGTGAAAAACATTTGTTTTACTTGCAAACAATTAAATATAAATCGGATAATTATTGATTTTGAAATATCTTCGCCAATTCATTTTTTCTGCAAAACACAATTACTTGAAAATTAATGTTGCTTTGAATCGACACGAATTGACTCAAAGCAAAACTTTGTTTTTGGAATTGCGATCCACGTGGCTCGGCTTTATCCAGGACAACTAACAAAATTGTTATTGTGATTTATTTTGCACTGTGTGGCTGCTTATAATACTTCCCGAATCAAAAGCGATCAAAGCAATTTGTGCTAAAATTCTATAAGTTAATTTAAACAAATTTATATGTAATATGAATGTATTTATATAAGAACAAACAAAGCATACCACTTGTAAGTTAATGCACAAAAATGTATTGCTTATTATTAAAAAAGAAAAACCCGATGATCGAAAAATTAGACACGTGGATTTCGTAGGGGTTTTAATTACCTATTTCATTCCTACTATTAATAAAAATAACTTTGAAGAACAGTGTACCGGAAAGAAATGAATCGAATTAAAGATATACATCTAGCGCCGAATTTATATCTTCGATTTGCTAAAGAAAATAATAAAGATAGGAGTTCACGTACGCTATTTCAAAATTAATATCTTGAAGATAATGAATGAATATAAATGCTAGGAAATTGCACATAAATGTTTATAATTCAGTAGATATTCGAATATTGTGGTTAGAATCCATATTGTGAAGCATATCTTATACACGATAATTTTTTTGTTTATCAAAGTACTATACCAATAAAGGCAAACAACTTATAGGAAAAAATGATTACAGATTGACAATGAAACAAATTAATTATCGCTGCAAGTAGACGGAAATGTTTATTTCAAAACTATAAATTTCTTACATGCTATTTCTTTCACATGACACGTAATTAAAGAAAAGCTAACAGGAATATTTTGACAAAAAGGGTAATTAATTTACCTACACACACTTTGCATGTTGTTGAGGATTTTTATAGAACGTATGTAGGATAATGTAGATGAATAGATATTTTTACTGTCAGTTTCTGAAATGATTGTCTCCACGCAATAAATTACAATTTGACTTGCCCTAATTTGTACAAAATACTATCTCTAATGAATTATAATTTTCCTTACGTTTCAGGTCTCAAAATGTGGCAAAATATTACATCAATTTTCTATAAACTGTGGAGATGATCGTGATTTGAATTTTGCGGCAAGTGTTTATTTACGTTTCTTAACTACCTTTTTTTGTTATTTATAGTTTTAAATTCTGATTCAGAAAGACAAATATTATCACAAACCACTGATTTTAAATCTAATATCAATTATGTGGCTTGTTTTTATTTTAGTTTCAATTAAATGTTTATATTTGTAATATTGCAATTGCCGATTCAAAACCTGTCCCTTCAGATGTCTCGCAAAACTCATCAAAATCGAAGTTATCCATTTATCGGCACTGTAAGTAAAATTTATCAAAGAAATTTTTCCGATAAGTTGGACGATAGTTTTATCAGAATTATATTATTTAAATCATAAATAAAATACTACTGGTAAACCTAATTATATAATGATTATCGATGACAGTATATGAATGGTTATCGATGACAGTCATCGATAGGTAACAAAATTGACATTTAAGGAAAGAAGTCACATTAAGACTATGTTGTCGCTGCACTCGTCGCTGAACCTTTTGTTTTTAGTCACTAATTATAAAAAATATCTTGAATAAATTTTATTTATTCCAATTTTAAAAAAAAATCATTTTTATTTCAAGAAATGAGCAAAATTTAGCATTTTATTTAATATTGTCATATTAAATAAAATCAAAATTCAAATTACATACCAAGAGAAAACTTGTTTAGTAAAGTAATAAGCAAAAAAAATAACTTCGCGAATATAATTTATATAGTTTATTTCTTAAATGTATATTATATGCGTGCATGTGTCATCACTAATCAATGGTGGAACCGGTTTTACCGGAACTTATATCTACATAGTCAATTTAAAATGGTGAAAACAAAATCATAAAGGTGACTTTTGTGTGAGTCGACCAGGCGACCACTCTGTCAATGGTTTGTAACTTTTCTCATACAATTTTTAGGAAATTTGACATCTAATTAAAATTTTGTAATATAGTAAAAAGTCTAAAGATACAACACCAAGATCCATAGTATTTGTTTACTATTTCAAACTGTACTTGTTGCTCAGGGACTATACATAATACAAAAACTGGAGACATTTTCCATTTTCTACAAACGACATTAATTATCATTGATTTTTCGAATCAAAAATTATGAAGTGAAGTGACATTTATTAAATGAAATCGAATTTACCCTGAGAACTCATATTTTACATGTAAATTACGTATCTGTGAAACCAAATTAAGTTTATCGAAAATATTTTACTTTTATTAGTGAGGACACTGACGAGGTAAATCACATTATAAACTAGTAAATGTCCTGTAATAATTTTGGTTCGCTTTAGAACAAGCATAGCGAATTACCAACTCTAAACTCTTAATTTGAAAAGAATTACATACTCGTAATGTATCAAATAATGTGGAAACTTAAAACACTGCCGTTAAAATCAAAGGATTTGTTAATAGATATTGTTATTAATTTTATTTCAATATTTTTCTATGTGGAGAAATAATTAAAATTATATCAACAATTTATATTATGAAGTCACTAGATAGGCGTTTCGATAAATTGATAACTTATGATAGAAACAAGTTTAGCTCTTTGGATAGGTTTGTATTGAGACATCGTCTAAAGTAACAGTTGTTAATGAAATCGATCTTAATAAAGATTTTTAAAGTTTTTAGATCGACACATTTATTTTAATTTCCTTTCACAGGAAGTGGTTTATTACTCTTTTGGCCTCTGTATCTCAATAATATAGCTTTATTTAATGGCAAATTGCAAGAAAATAGTATTCAGCTTTGATCTATGTTAACAAATAATTAGCAAGTCCAAGTTATAAAATACTAAGTTATTATTATATTTTATATCTTTTATAATAATTCATAGCATTTCTTTTCTTCAGTGCATCTGCAGTATTATATTGAATCTCATAATACTGGTTCAATTAAATGGTCTTAAGTAAAAATTCACCGACGATTCTGAGAGTGCTTCGAGTTGAACCACCGCGATACGCTGACAACAATTTTGTGCACATTTGTTCACGGTAATTTAGGAACTATAAATAAAATATTGACTAAATGCATCACTTAACTGAGTATTTTTATTACTTGACCCTAATCACACTTTGATAGCTTATCAAGAGGAGGATATCGATTTTCATATATTAAATGGAAATTACATTAACTAAATCTGGTAACTGAAAAAAAGAAAATGAAAGAAAAAATAGGCATCATAATCTTAGGTCCACTATCCAATTTTGTAATGATGAAATTGATTATATATCTAAGCCTATGACAGTATTTTTAACAGAAATAAGGTACTAAACGCAATGTTTCATCTAATTTAAGAGTATTGAATAAATGAACGCATTTAGAAAAGCGAACTTTATTTCGTTTTAAATTGCCTCTATTTAATTTACATGTGAAGATAAGAAATTAAAAATATTAATTTATCGAGATTGTCGTCCTTCTCGTAATAGATTATTGAGTGTATTATATTATTTGAAAATAAATTTTCTTGCATGATTTAATGAAGACAAACTACGCCGTATTAGAATGGCGGTAGAAAGTAAAGTCAAAACGGATTGTTAATAAATTGTAACAAAAAACTATCGGCATACAAAATATTTTTCTAGTTTACGTAGAAACGAGCCAGTAAAGATACGGATCAATCTTAATTTACTAGTAGATCATTGCGACTGACGAAAACCCCAAATAAGATATTTCAATATATTTAACATGAAGGTTGAAAAATAAACATAAAACTGAGTTCAATTGAAAGTACCTTGTACCTATTTTAGAAGCAATTTAAATGACCAAAAGTTAACCCAAGAAGAGAATCCATGTATCAATCTCATCGACATGTAATATTTGGTCCTTCCATACTAAACCGGCTATTGAATTCTAATAGTGAAAAAAGGAGTAAACCTGCAAACAGTAAATATTAAATCGTTACATAATAGATTCTTTGATAACGTTTTACGTGTGCAGTTATTTAAAAACTTTAGGTAACAATGAAATGCATGTCATTTAGTAGATATTCAATGATACAAGCTTAAATAATAACAAAAATAAATGACACAACAAAACAAAATTATCAACCAAAAATTTTAGTATTAAAAATGGCAATGATTTCATTTTATTTGGAAAATGTACTGTTTTATATTTTAATCTTATTTATAAGGAAGGAGTGGTAAGAATAATGAAAACTGCAAAGTATGTAACTGAGTTATGCTGTTTCAAAGTTATGAACCTGTAACCTAAACGGTAAATTGCATGTTTGCTTTTGAATTGTTTCAATGTTAATTCAATGAAACGTCAAAAAGAAAGTGTGTGAAGAAAACGCCTAAATATAAATGAACAGGTCTCCATTTATATTCAGATGCAGTTCTTATAGGAATTTTTTAACAATTCAAATGGTAAAAAATACCTCTTCTCGTATTAATTTCGCATATTATAGGCAAATTTGAATATTCTTTCGATCTTTGAAAAAAAGGAAAGAAAGAAAAGCAGGAATTTTGAGGTTGATGCTGCAATGTTTCAAAGTTTGTCCTTGCGCTTTGTTAATTGTAAAACTATTGGCTGATTTGATTGGAAAAAGTCTTTTAAATTGGAATGGCAGTTCAGCAGAGGTCAGTAACATTCTGAGGATAAATAATATGTGTTATTTGTACTTTCAAGTCATAAGTTCGGCTTCAATGATGTTATTCGATAGCCGTTTGAAGATTATCCTTGTTCCATTACATAGTTTTAGTGAGTTGAGATTTCTGAGGAGTATAATCGGAGATCCAATTTTTAGTCGAAGGCCGTATAGTGGTGTTCCTGGTAACCCTCGCATAGTTTAAAAATTCTGTAGGGAAGTTAACACTTTCTTCAACGTTTACCATCGTGTCGATTGATTTGTATATTCTCTCTTCACCGGGAATTTTCTCTTTAATATTAAAGTTGATATCGTCGACAATATTATTTATAATTGCCAAAATTGCCCTCTGAAATAGCCGCTCGGGATTGGTACAGTTGTGAACAATGTTTGGATAAATTTGGTCGATGAGTTCGTATCCAGTAATGTCTATGTTGCAGAGATCACTATTGAGTACAATAAGGCCGGTCGTCTGTTCAGTAGGACATGTGCCTTCGCCTATTTCTAAAAGTTTTTGAGCAAAATGTGCTCTTTTTCATGTCTCGGTAGTTCAACGCTCATATTTTTTTTTAGTGGCAGTATTTGTGTGTGTGGACAGAGATGTGATTATTTAAGCATGCATTGACTTCGGCTGCTGGTGTTGACTTGGCGATAATTGGAAATGTATGTCGCAAATCTCCTGAGAGTATGAATAGAGCTCCTCCCATCACTTCAGAATTTCCTCGCAAGCCTTTTAATATTATATTCATGGCTCTGAGTGATTATTTATGTGCCATTGTGCATTCGTCCCAGAAGTTACTTTTAGCTTGTTTTAGAAGTTCACCCCGTCCAGATGCTTCTGAGATTTTACGTACCGGAAATTATTCTTCGGCTATATTCAACAGTAGTTTTAGGGCGGGAATGGGCAATTCGTCCTCCTTTCATAAGTGTGGCGGCAATGCCGGATGATATTAGAGTAAGTGCGAGTGTTGTTTAGCACGTATTTTTGACAGCAATAAATTTATTAGAAACGTTTTACCGGTGCTGCCTGGTGCATGGAAATAAATAATTCCGCCAGTGTTATTGTTGATCCGATCCATGAAAAGATGCAAATTTTTTTTATTGTCATTGAGGAGTGATTTTTTTGTTAGCGATGTATTGAATTAGTTCGTTGATCTTGTAAATTTCTCCTTTGTAATTTCGAAGTTTAGCACACTGAAAGCATCTTGTTATGGTACTAGCATCCCAAGTCTTAGCGAGGTCTGGTTTTTTTATCGTTAAACATTTATCTTCTAGGCGAATGAGTGTTTCATTGAAGATGTCGTCGTTGAATAACAAGTCTCTGATTTGTTCAGCTGACGCTGTGAGTGAGGCTTCTTGTAATGTTAATTTCCAGTGGTTGTTCTTTGTACATCTGGCGTAGGTAACCGTCAACAGTCTTGAGATCTGTGAAACTTGTTGGTCCCGGTATGGGTTGGTCCCGGAAACATTCGGCGTTGTTCAGATTCACAGCGTATACTCAGTCTTGTGTGTTAGTTTTCATGATTCTTGGATAATGCTCTACTAGAATTTCTTGTTTAGTCGTTGAAATTTTTTCTTGTTGTGTTCCACGTACAATAGATAGGGTCGTCGACATACAGTAATATTTTCGCGAATGGATCCGTTTGGTTGTTAGAAAAAAGCTGTTAATGTTGCATTGTTATGTGGTTCGCTTGCAATTTTTCTGGCGGTGTCTTTTGTGAAGTAAACGCTCTGTCCCTTTAACAAATGTACAGCTAGATGATACACAGTTGGTTTGTGTTCGTGTATGTGTAAAACCAAAAATCCGCTATGCGGCTTCGTTATTTTTCGTGTATTGATTCACCGTATTTACCTGCTCTTAAGTTTATTTGCAAGTTTGAAGTATGCGCATACACATGTATCGAGTTGCGCTCGGAATTTTTTTCAGAAGTAAGTTTTGTGGTATAACAATAAATACGTAAAACATGAAAAAAATAATTTTTCATGTTATCTGATGATGGTAAAATAATAAGTCACAGAATTAGTCGTAGTGAGACGAAGACATATTTTTAATAATTTGTACTACAATTAATATAACAAAATTTGTACTAATATTAAAATTTATTATAAATGTTCTTATAAATGTGTCATAATCGTCTCAAATCGACATAATCCTGGTGCAAATCTTACAAAATTTGCCTCGCTTCAGAGTTCACAACGTTTTCAACGACTTGTTATTGTGTATATGTTGCAACTATCTAACGATTCTCTGTGCCATACGCAAAATATTGCTGACAATTATCTCAGAAATATCCAGACTTGCGCCCATTTACGTAAGTGCTACTATTAATCAAACTTATAAAATAGCGTTTGCTTATCTTTCGTGTAATTAGAGTTAGTGAGGTTATTCATTTGATTTTTGGAATTAATTTTAATATTCAATAGATACATAAATCAAATAATATAATAATCAGTATGTACTTCATAAGGTCAAATGACGTTTAAAAAAACACCCTTTCAAAAGTGACATTTTAAAAATAGACCTTTCCATGTATTTACGTAGTGACAGAAAGTAGATACAATTATATCACAAATGTAAAAGTAAGAAAAATGCAAAAGTAGATACAATTATATCACAAAGTTTTTCCTAAAAAATTGTTACAAAACAACGTTGTTTATGATTAAATTTGTCTTATTTAATTAATGCTGGCTTGTTAAAATCATAGCTCGGATTGAAGCAAATTCTTCACTTAATTTAAACTATCCGCCCTCGTTAAATATAACATCCATTAGCAATTGAAGGGTGAACAATTTAATGCGAATGAAATTAAATTGGTTAAAAGGATACCTTGAAAATTTTAGGTCACAGCGATTTAAAGTTCAAAATTTCGGAGAAAAATCATTCAGAGAGACTGTGTAACCCAATAAATCTTTCTTTTCTTTAAACATAACAAACAGTTTTTCAATTAAATTACACTTTAGCTACGCTACTTTTATATGGAGCTTTATATCTTCAGTCATAGGTACAACGAACGTGGCTAGGGAACCACATGTATAAATTGAGGTATTTTCGGAAGTACCGCTTTTCTGCAAATAAATTACCGCTTATTTCTGTAGTACTACTGAAATCGCTTTCCGTAAACAATTTTTTTTAGATTATGCCTACATTTATGTAAATATCTGGTAATGTAATCCACAATCTGATTGCTATTAATGAAAACGGTGCTGACGTTCTGCGTTTTTCCTATCCTGGTTTGAAATGGATTTTCATACCGATAGTAATTCTGATTTTTGTACTTTTTGTACGTTGTCTGTGGCACTGGAACTCACTATATTAGTTACCTAGAGATGTTGAAAGGCTCCCACAATGACTCTCTCCCATAATATGGAAATGTGTGGCGTTAGATATATTCTTTTTTGGTTATTATATTGAATTCAAGTACTTTAACTTAATAAAGGTAACTTAAGCGCCACAATGAAACCGTTTGCGCTAACGTGCGATTTTATTAAATAATTCAATTAGCCAGTGAAGCGCGTCAGCTTTCGGATTTTTCCAGATAACTAACATCGAGTTAGGCCCAAGAGTTCTATGGTGGCGTATTTTGCCATTGACCTTTACTTTTATAAGTTCAATTTATCAAACTTTCATAGATGAAGGTAAGTTTGACAGTTCACTGATTGGAACTCTTCTTTTAAGATTATTCAGTTTACTGTTCATTTTGTCGTTCGGTGCTAGCACTTATCATAGTTCATCTTTAATGTACTTAACTTACTTTATATCTAATGATAATATGGTGTGTCGTATATGTGCCTTGTATATTAGGTTCTTATTAAAAATACTTTGCCATAACATCACGATTATTTTTGCGTTCGGATCTCATGTGAATCCTAAAATGGCGGAATATAGGACGACGAATAAAGAATTGCATGACTCTTTAATCACGGCTTACCTTTTCCCTCCATAGTATCAATTATAGTTTTACGTTATGACCCAAAAAACATGCACAAGGTACACCAGTGAAGCTCTCCAAATTTATAGTATTTATAGAATTATATTTCTTCTCTCAGTTTAGAATTAGCTACCTTGTTTCGTAGAAGTAATTGATATTTCCTGGTATTAATTTTGTAAAAATATCGTTACTTTTTTACTTAAAAGGAAGTATCACACTTCGGAGAATTCACCGCTAAAACTCAAACACAAATATATTTTGTCATAAGGTGTCTCTACTACAAGGAAAGATTCTTTAAGATAGTTTATGAACCGATAAACGGGGCAACTATTTTTCTCTTGCCCACAAATGCGAGCAGCTTCACTCAAAATTTGCTCATTATGTTAATCGTTTATGGTATTTCCATCTTTGGCTCTGCAATTGGTAACGATTTTCAATTTTTGAAAATATTTTTTCTGTATTATGCGTAAAATCCTATATTTATCGGCTCAACTTATCATACTTTCAGGTGAGACTTGATTTATTCACGTTATTAAAGAGCAGACACTTTTTTATAAAGATTTTTATGAAGCGATAGTTTTTAATCAAAACAAATAAAACCCGAAGCAACAAAATCACATTAACATCCGTAAATATCATTTTGAAAACTTTTGTTAACCATCTAAAACGTTTATGCTAATCTTTTAAAAACCTAGGTGATCATTTAATAATAACTTTTTGATAATTGGCATTATTGCCGAAATTACATTTCATTAAAAAACTAAACATTTGAAATTTTATTTGAAATCAATTCCAAATAAATTATCCCCCAATGGGCTGTTATGCGCTAAAAGATAGAGGTAAAAGACAATAAATCAAAGAACAGAGAAGTAAAGCCATAAAATTATTAAAGCAATTATTCAATAACCAACCGACCCGAAAAAGTAAAAACAAGTGTATGATAACTGAAGAGCAAAAAGAAAATGATTTAAGCACTCCAATGGATTTCAATATTTGTGGAAGCTGACATTTTAACGGAGCAGATATGCAAGCAGAGTATTGTATACCGGCTATTCAGTTTTGCAGGAGAGAAGAAGAATATCAGAATCATACAAGGTTAGATGTAAAAATGCATCCGTATGTAACAATTAACATGAATTAAAGTTAGAAAATTTTCATTCAACAAACACTGTTAGGAGGTCTAACAGTTTTAGAAACTGTAATGTATGATATTATTTAAGTTTTTCGTTAATATACAGAAATTTTCGTTAATTATAAATGTTAAAACTTTACTATTTCTCATTAAAATTCACTTGATAATAATGGTTGCTTACACTTCTGGTGAGCGCATTGACTATTTTTTTATTTCAGGAACATAATAGAAGATCCAAGCTATGTCACATTGAGTTAAACAACATATCAAATTTCAAACTGATACGTTGCTTACGTTTTAAACGTAGAAATTGTAACCCTAATTGTGAAAATACAACGAAATTAAATGGAAATTCACAATAAAATAACGTGCGTAATGACTTTAGTCATGTTTATACATGCTCAAAGCCGCCATATATTCATATATCAAGGTTTCTGACTTACTTTCGAAATAGAATTAGATCCTCATTATTATGAGAAAAATTTCGTATACAGCCCATATACTAGATAAAGTAACAGTATTTTTTCCCATGATAAGACTAGGATAAGACTAAATTTTGAAACACTATTCTACTAATACCCTTGAAGCCAAATTTTTAGGTTTCTTTAGATATGTAAAATTTATATTATTTTATAACCATAATTAACAGTTTTTATAACTGTTATGTGTTTTATAATTATTACACTCACTTAAAAATCGAAAAGAAAATGCAGTAATGGGTTCAGATGAAACAGCTAATATTAAGCTACCGACAAGGTGCTGATATGGAATTGAAATTATAGAATCATTTTCTTTACTAATCTTACTTAAGTTCATATCCAGAGGTGTACCAACTGTTTTATATTCTATCATGTTGCGTCTAAATATTAATTTTTCTGTGTAATTCTCGTGATTCAAAGTTTTCACAGAATTACTTTTATCCGCATCAATATTCATTTCAATAAATTGCTTAATCTCTGCTTAAGTTTAAGTTATGAAACTTAATTTATATAAATTCTTTTAAATTTATAGTTTTAACCTTAGTATTTGAAAAAGTTGAAAGTGGTCTACTTAAAATGCAATAATTGCTTTACAATCATCTTTGTTATATTTAAAATTTAAATATGACTCCCTTTTAGACCGTTTATAGCACATGTTCATAAGAAAATGAGCGATATTTTTAATCAGCCATTTAAAAACATTTACGGTCGTAAAGTGCAAAATGAAATTTTAGTAAATTTAATTTTCTGAACTAGTATAATATTGTGTAGTTTTTACGTATCAAACTGTACAAAAGTAAAATTAATCTCTGAGTAATCTACAATTTATTATGCATAAAACCTTAGGCCACAAGCCTTACATAAAAACGAACTTTTCCATCTCTACCATATTTCTTTCTTAGAATCCATTTGCACTGCATTATAATACCACTTTATGAATTATTTACCAACTCACATACACTATTGTCTTCAAAACACTATATTTGTTGACGCACTACTATCTTTTATCTGGTTCTTTTAATGGTTTACTCAGAAATAAGCCGGTCGCATTATCAAGGAAGTTTTAACACTACACATTTCGTGAAGTCACACCGTTCTGGTTCCTACTCTGATTTTTTTCGTCTCACGCTTCTTCATCCACGTCCTAATATTCAACCGGAAAGTAATATTACTAATTAGGTGACGGTAAATTTATGAATGAGTTCTGTGTTTTCACTTCATCTGGATCAAAGGAACATTTTTTTTGGGCCCCGAAGCTCTATAAAGTATATCCTTTTATATAGACTCTAAAAAGATATAAAATAAATTTTGAGTGGTTTGTTATTTTTATACAATCAACAGTAAAATGATGCACATGATATGTAACATTTCTGAAGGCGCAAATTACTAAAGTAATTTAATTGTTATGAAAAAAATATTAAATTACCTATACAGAAAGTCCAAGACGTAGAAAGTAACAGTTATTTAAGGAAGTCAATAAAGTGAAAATAGTAATTGTCAATCCATTAGAATACCATTCCATTAACAATGCCAACAGGTTTATTTAAATGGAAAATGATATGAAGCGTCAGATGTACCGATTTGATGATTTAAATTTCAATTAATTTATGATGGGTACAACAAAAATTATATTTTATCATTTTAAGTATGACGTTTAATACGAAATATAACAATTTAATTATTTACTCTGAAATACGAACCGAGAGAGATGTGTGTTATTCACTCACTTTTTAATCTCCGTGTGACATATTTTATTAAATGTACTTATTTGTTACGTTTAATTACATGAAAATGTTAATTTGTGATTGAACATAGAATATTAATTTTAAAATAAAATCGTTGACTTATTACAATATCAAAATAGTTTTTGACGAAATCAAATCTTTGAATGTTATTTTCCGGATTGTCCAATTTCATTGCAACCTTTCTTAGAAAGTATTAAATTTTTCTCTCAGGTTAGTTTCTGAGATGTGAAATATCAATCATTATGTTTATTGATCAATTCTCCCAGCATGGCGTTATCTTCATATTTTTTGCAAAGCTATTTCTCGAGCACTGTTTTATTCTGAATATAGTATATGCTTCACTCCGCAATTATATCGTCGGGGTATGTAGTTTGCTATCTAACGTCAACTGGATTATGTTATGACTGAACTATGAGTAATTTATTTCAATGCTGGGATGATTTGCCACCGTTAATTAAAAAAAATAATATCTTTGTCGTAATGTGGTCAGTTCTTACGGTTACGAATATATTTACCACGATGTGCGTACCGGCCAGCGCAGATAAAATAATCGTTTATCTTTTATTTTTGACATTCATTATATGTTTTATTCTTGACTTTCATAAAAATTATATACTTATGTCGGTATAGTTATATGTGACTTTAGATTGAAGTCATTTAATTCGAACACTATTTGGTTGGCAAAAACAAAAATATAATTTTCATCCAAAAGCTGATCATATTTTACACCAAGCAAACGTCCCCAAGATATTAAATCCTTGTAGTAACCTTCAACTGAAATAGGTAAATTTCCTTTCAATTAATTTCATTTCAGGTAATAAGTAAATTTCATGTCGTGCATTCAGTTGAAATATAAATATGTGTGATTGCAGATTTCTTCATTCTTTTACTCCTATTCATATCTCTTAATTTTCGCTTTTAAAACATTTTTTTCAAAGTGTTTAATAAAAATACGGACCAAATTATTTTCCATTTTTTAACTGAAAAGTCATTAGATTTACCATGAAACAGTGAAGTAAATTGTTTAATAAAAGTAATTACATTCTTTCCTGGTCAGATATAAGTGAAGGCCAAATTGATTTATTGGTTCACATGTTTTGAAACATTAAAAAAACACTGAAACTTCCCTTTAATTGTTAAGTTTTTTCACCGCTAGCAATTACAAATCTTAGTCAACTGTTAACTACTGATGTAACCTAAGAGTTTTTTTTACCAAAGTCGATTTAACATTATTTTCCTGTGAAATGTTATTACTACGTTAGATAATTTTTCACTAAATATTATATCTCAAAACTCCGTATTCAGCATTACGAATCATGTTCCATACTCCACACTTGTGCATTTTGTTGTTTGCTTATTAGTTTGCTTTTGCAAATAAAATAATTAAAAACAATATTTAAATGATATAGTATTATTTTAATCGACAAAGAGATTCAAATAGCCAGATATTTAACTATTTTGATAGCAGTTTGTTTAATTGTTAAACTGGACAATTTCGCTGCCCCTTGGAAACCTTTTGAAACCTATCGAAAGTAATATCAATTTGTAACCCCGGAATCTTTGGAATAATTTTTGTTTCCTCTGTGCTAACGTATTTTGTATAGTAATATCCATTTCATCTCCGGCATCTTTGTAATAATGTAATAAAGTAATATTCATTTGAGCTCTGGTATCATTGGAATAATTTGTTATTTCCTCTGTGCTAACGTGTTTTACATGATAGTAATCTAAAGGACGATAAACCAATCATGATGTTAGATCGGGAATTTTTCTGCTGTCTTTGTAGTCCCTAACAGTATGTATTCGCTCTGAATGCAGTTCCAAATAGCATAATAATATAACCCCATCAGACTACCATAATTAACTTTTTACGGTATCGTAGTAAAATAGTTTTATCGTATTTTGTCGTTACGGCCTCACAATTTCTACAGGTTTGTATGAAAGGAGATAAACATAAGTTCAAAAGTCCTCACAGGTTAACAGTCCGTGGTATTACAATAACTAAAATGACACTTTGAAATTGGAAAAAAAGATTTTCTTATAATTTGATTCGAGTGGTCAATCAAGTATTAATTTTTCTGTATTTTTTTATGAAAAATCATGTTAGTTTGTAAATATTATTTCTATGAGCCTCGGTGAACCAAGAGGATAAAGTAATACAATTTATGTCTCGTTGTATTTTCCATACATAGATGTTCTTCCATTAAAAATGTGACATACTAATCTATGAAACTTGCGGACTCCGTAAAGTCGTCTACTAGCGCCACGTAAAATATCAAAAAGAAATTAAATTTGACACCATAGAATGTTCTAACGTTCAATTTTTCTAGATTTTTTCAGTTTATTTTTAATTAGTACAGTCAATGACTACGCTTTAAAAGAAAACAATCTTTATTGATTGTATTTGTAATTTTTTTTACAAAAATCATTGCCTCCTTTAAAAGTAAAGTTAGAATTGATATTTTACTTTTTGTTGTTTTCTGATTACCAATCACTGAGTTATTTGCTTTTAATGTTCCAAAAATAACAACTTTTTCAAAATTACATCCAATTTCTTAAAGTCAGACGTATTTTCACCGATCTTCTTATATGATATGAAATACGCGTAAAAATTATGAAAAAAAAAACAAAAGTTTCTTCTCCTTTCATGTAAAAAGTAAATTAATTTATTCTGCGTATTTCATCGAGAGTGGTAGCTCATTGTTAAAGTTTTTAAATAAAAATTAATTCTCGCTTCATCAAGCGAGTGAGTTCATAATTTTAAAATAAAACTTTAAAACAAAATGTAATGTATCTCCTTCCTTTTAATTTTTTCTCCAGGGATTTTTAAAAATCCATGGATAATTCTAGTTTCTAGCTACTCTCAATTAAAATTTCCTGCTGTTAACTTACATCAAAAATCTCAAGAGATATAGACCGTTTCGAAACCCTACCTCTATCACGCACTTGGCCGGTTTTCTTAGCCAATCTTTCATTATTCCTTTTTGACATCCTAATAAACCATTGTCGTTGCCAACCTTTATAGTCCTCTTGCAGGAGTCACTTTCCGTCTCTGCTGATATTTTTTTTCAGTTTACGGTATAAAATATTTAATGAAATTAAGAAGAATAACATTTTATATTGCATGTAAGTTTAATTAGTCCAAGTAATCGATATTATATTTGTATACATCAAATTGTGTATTACGACATATAGGATAAAATACAAGTACAAGGAAAATTCAATGTAAATTAAAATAACTTAAAAATGATATTATTATGAAACTTATTGCTAACAAACATAATTCAAGTATAAAAAGATCAATATACTGTAATGCAACATATAAGATTACATTAAATATTTTGAACTCTTTATTTAATACAAATATTATTTACAATATTTTAGAGTAGAATTATAAACAATAAAAAATATTCTCTTTGATAAACACGAAAATTGCGGCGGTATTCCAAATAAGATGAATTAAATATAACAATTAACTTCAATGGTACTTTTATTGTATATTTTGACTTTCGAGTAATGTAACGAAAGAAAGAAGCGTTGTAATCGTTATGCAATTGATGACTGTTATAATCCAAACTTAGATTTAAGACAGGCATCATTTATATGATATCGGTGGTCGAATGCTCCATTGGTTTCCGATTGTTTCTGCCCGTTCCTGGCTATGTATTCATTCTCAATTATTTTTAACGCTATGCAAAATATATATCACTCTTCCGAATTCATTGTTTTTAATTATTGTTTCATAATTGAATTTCATCGATATTGCATTTTAAAATATATTTGTTTTTTTATTACTGGAAGTGGGTCAGCATTAACTTGAGACTTTCGTTCAGACCGAATTCAATCCGGAAGTGCTGGATGAGTCGACTCTTATGATTGAATTGGCCACATACATTTTCTTATATCTCACGAGACTCACAATATTTTCCGAAAAAGTAAACTGAAGGCATTTTGAAACGAAATCCTCGGTGAACGGGAAATGAAAATTGTTGGATTGTTCCGCCATCAGCTTTATGATGTTTATTTAATTGACACGGGATATGTTCTTCCCAAAGTCAGCCTTGTTTTTTCAACCTTCTCATAAACCTTATTTTGTGACGCAATTGGGGAGGAAATCTGGGGATATGTTGAGCCCTGAGAACAGGATGATATATCGCACTGCATCTTGTGGATTTTGATTGGAGCGACATCTAATCCTCAGATATTCCTTCCCTCTCTAATATAAGCTAGAATAGTGGGCACAAAATATTAACGGTGTTTGTCGGGTCGGCTTTGAGGACTTCAAGTAGGTGGTTATCTGCCTTTAAAGCTTTTACTATCTCTGCTCAGGTTGATAGCTGCTTATAGCTCCGTTGTCGTCCTTCTATTCCGTCGGGATATTTAGGAGTTCAAATATATATTATGAATTAAATTGAATAACTAATGGTTTTAATTTTAACTGTTAGTCATCTAATCACTAACTGTAATAGAGTTTTTATTAAAATTTTGAAAGAAGGAAATTATATTTTATTTCTTAAAATGCTGTCTATAATGAATAAATAGCTAAGCCGGGACTAAAATAAATCATAGGTATAACTTTTCTTAAATTTATATTTTATTTCTTTTTTGCTTAGTTTTGTATGAAGAAACGTACACCATTATTATTTTGAATTGACGGCTGAAGGAAAATTGATTTACAGAAATTGATCTTCATTTGTATTTAAATTTATTTATTTCTCATATACCTTAATGTATTTAATTGAAACATATTGCGGACTTATTGCTACGAGAGTAATCTCTTATAACCAAACAAAACATTAGTCCTTCCCCGTTCGGTGAGCGGTCGGGAATCGACCCTGTCTAACCGCGGTGCGCTGTGGAGCAAAAGGCTCTGCGCCTTGTGATCAGTCCAACAAACTACGGTGACTAATATATTTATCCGAAAAATATAATTACCATAAGTACAACTTAATTATTGATTGACTACAGTAAATAGAGACAAAAATCAAGCTAAATTTAAAAAAATATCAAATATATTTTATATTAAATATAATTAAGGTAGAATTTTTCAGCTTAAGAATTTAAAAGAAAAATATTTAAGATTTCAATAAACACAAAAACGACATACTAATTTCAGGACTTAAAACTAATATTTTTATTTGTAGTAAAGCCTATTTTTTAGGGTTCTGTGAATAATGAACTCTTGTAATATGTCTGTGTGTATCCGTCCATCTGTTACACCATGTTATATTCAATAATATGAGACGTATGCGGATGACATTTTGCAAGTGCATGCGTCAGATAAAAATCTCGATTAATATGTAGCGTTTTTTAAATTTTTTAATATGCCATTTACTAAAAATTGTGTTAAAAAATTAGTCTACTTAGTTTTATGCAGTACCATCAGAAAGATATTTTGAAATAAAATTGAACATTTATTTTTATTTTATTAGCTCTGTTTACAAAACATTAAGCGTCGAAATCGTTTCAAATGTGCTCTATCCTCCCATTTCCAAATGAGTCCAGGTAAAAATCTAAGAAAAATTCAGAAAATATGTTTTGCTGATTACTTTTAAATAAAATTATTTTGAGTAAACCAACATCTTTGGTTTCAAAACTTTGACGACTAAATTATAGTTATATATTAGATGTCAATAATCAACAAGCAGCATTGTAAAAGAAATATATTGTTTGTTTATTTTAGTTATTATTTTCAAACAAATTGGCCATATTTACCTTATGAATAAAATTTTACACATGCAAAGCCATTATTAAAGTTGGTTCTAGAAAGTTGTTGTTTTTCTTCTCCCATTAATTTTTCAATTTATCCACATTTTTCGCGGAAATCAGCTTTCAAACGTGCAGTATAATGGAATGATACAATTGGAACTTTTTCCTCTTTATTAAATCGAGATAATTTTAGTAAATGATGTAATTATTTAGCAACTAATTCTTATTTATTTGATGGAAAATAATTTTTAAGGAGGTTTTTTGCTTTTTTCTATGTATCCATGTGCGGGGTTTTATATATGTATGTAAGCAATATTAGCATATTTAATTTTGGACGAAAGCGCAATACAGCGACTCAATAATAAATTGTTTAGATAACTAATTACTAAAATAATACTGAAAAAAATATTTTTCTAGACAAAGTGCATAAAACCAAACTATATAACCTGATGGTGCATTACTCAATCATTTTGTTCAAAAAACTATACGTAATCTATTTAGTTACGAGACGTTATCACAGGAACTTATGAATATATGTCGTATAATATTGGCCCCAACTTTACTAATTAATTTTTATCAATATCAATAAACATAGTTATCAATATTAATAAACATACTAAATTATTTCATGAGAATAAAATTTTGTTTGTAATGCAAAGACGTTTTTGGATGATATGATAAAAAAGAAAATACCAGTACGAATGGGGTTGTGTTACGGATATAATATTTTATTTCGACATTTCACCGATTCCTCAATACCATCACTGTCTTGCTTTTTTGAATCTATCGATCCTTCTCTCGCTCTGACGAGGAAGGTGCGAAGGCGCCTCTGACGAGGAAGCCAATTGGTCCGCGTGCGATTTATGTTTTGTTGTAAAGAATATTTATCCACGTGCAAGCGTACGTAGTAAGTTGATATTTTCCTTGTAGAAATGTCTTAGTATCAGGATTTTATTCACATAAATATGAAAAATGAGGTGTCATATACTTCTGAAATTATTTGTGAATTTTTTAAATATATGATACTATTTTGCACTGCAATTTCTGACATTTTCCTTATTATTTGGAATACATCGTAAAGATACAATATCTTGTTGACTACAATATTTTACTTTCATTCTATCAGAACCTTATCTTATTGCAGATAAAAAGTTTGCCATGATGCACCATTAATTGTCATAATTTGTTGCTTGAATATATTTGGCGTTCATTTTGTAGAAATTCCTTATTCACAATTAAATGAAACTACGTGATGTAGTATTATTTCTGCTTTCAAGTATTACAACATCTTCAGGTGAGTTTGTAGCAAAGACTCTTTGCTTTAAAATTCTAATAAGATGCCCAGATTTACACAAGGTACCATTTTTATACATAATCTATTTTTATACACTTTTAATGAAAGAAGTATTCAAATATTAGGTTTGAATAATTATTTATTCACCGATCGTTTTATATAAAATTGTCGGATCAATTAAGTTTTTTACTTCTAACTCCGAGGAACCGATCTTAATGATTTTTTACCATTATTAATTATATGAAATGAAAAAAGTGCAAGATGAGAAATATATATGTATACATAAATGTATATATATATATATATATATATATATATATATATATATATATATACATATATATATATATATATATATATGTACATTTATGTCGAATAAACAGCAAAAAAAATAGACGCTCATAAATATGTTCACGTAAAACATCAATACTATATCTTACATGTAGAATTTTGGAACACACAAATTCGAAACTGGCATTTTCTTACACAGGTGAAATATACCCGGTAGATTGAAAAGAGATGTTTGTCGAAGAAACGTCTAGTATTTATGATTATCCTGCCACTGATAAAATGATTTAACATACTTATTATGATACATAATCAAAATGAAAATCAACTATTCTAAGAGAGTGCCCAATATATCCTCGCGCTGTTGATCGCAAAAAGTCAAAAGTTTAAATAAGTTTTAGAAAAAGTTTAAACGGTTGGGAAGCTTATTTTCTAAAAACAAAACAGTACCGCTTTTTTCGCTACCCTCGACAGAAGACGCAGCCAAACAACATCTTATACTGCATTCCATTTTAAAAGAGAATCCTTGTAAATTATCCAATTTTCAAATTTAGATACTGTAAACCTTTTTCTTACATTAACTTTACTAATTTAACATGGATTTTTTGGTATTTGTGATTAAAAAATATGTTTTTTTAGTAGTGTGCACATTTTCACTGTACACACACGGAAGTCAGATAATATAGGGTTATATTTTGTATTTAAGGGAAATCCAGATAAATAAGACTAAGTGTTTCGATAAATATATAAATATTACTGTTAAGTAAAAACACATAATAAAATATTTAATAAAATATTAAATTATATTACAAAGTTATGACAAATACCTAATTTTTGAGTAATCATTAAGATATATTTTTAAAAACGAACTAATGTATAACAATACATGAAACACAATAATATTTCATAGGAAAAACATACTGCTTACATCATACAATGAACCTGCACCTCGACACCAACATCCAAACTCGTTGGAATGCGAGCGCCAGCGGGACGGTGGCCGACGCTCGCATTCCAACATTTTGCCGATATCACACTTATATCACTGAGAAATACTATTACACAACATATTTTATGTATTACATAACATATTCGCAAAACATATTCATTACAAATTTATCTATTACATCACCTATCAATATTAATAATGTTTGTCAGCCATGCCGCAGGACTTATTAAATGACATTGCTTCAGGTAGAAGTCTTTTGACATCGTTTAATTTAAAAGTAGTGATTTCTTTTGTCGCATATTATTTATTTTGTGCCTAGAGTAATATTATTGTTTATATTTAACAGTGACATCACGTCAAACTTAATAAATATATACTCCAACTGCTGTATACTGTGGTTAGTGATTCGCCATTTTAATTACATACAAACTTAATAATAATGCACATACAACATAAAGAACTTAACATTATAAAACACATATTAATATAATAAAATTATTATAATACAAAATAATTTTATGGAACGCCAAAAATTCAGAGAGCAATATTGGAAAATTATAAAGTCGAACATATTTTAAATTTCAATACACCGACGTATCAGTGCGCCTCGCGGATTAATCACCATTACGTTGTTAAGTGTGGCAAGCAAGTTTTGTATACGTGGTAAAGGTTAAGTGGGCATACAGTTAACAATATAATTGGTCTCCTAAATTTGTATGCCTTTGAACGTAAGTAGAGTGTGTAAGTAGATGTGCGGTGAACATATAAGTAATGAATGTCGCTAATAATTATACTAGGTGTGCGCTCGGACTAATTCAGACTTGTTAGTGCTACGTACATTTATATATGCCCACTTCAACACAATTATTAGGTTACATGTTAGTGCAACAGATAGACAAACCGATAATCATATGGAACCGCATCTGTCTATCTAAAAAAAACTAAATATAATTTAATTTCATCAAACATACATATTCGAATAGAGAATAAAAGTTTATCTTCCCACAAAATTCATAAGCATATATCAGCATCGTTATTTAATAATCATAAAACAGAAGAAAATACGGTTTTAAAATAATATTATTATCTTAGTCTCAATGACGTATTGACCATAAAAATCGGCATTGCATTTCTTCTCTTCCTAATATCGATTCAAATGTTTTTTAGATCATTCAAGGGGCATGAAAATTAATTTGTGTTTGGTAATGAATTAATTTGAAATAAACAGTAGATTTTGAGTTGAGGTAAACATTACATTTTCCGTAGCCATTGACATACATACATTACTTTATAAACTTCTTATATCCAGTTGCAAACGTAGATATATATTTTTTTCAGAATAATATTACAATTATTATATTATTTTCCACTCATGATGCTTTTCTTCTTGCGAGACAAATAAAATGCGCCATAACGAACCACTTTTAATGGATTACATTCAGTGCCTATAATATGTATAAATACAATCACGGTTGCATTTCGTCTTCCGGCAATCTCTCAGCATCTGGGCTTGTTGTTGTTGTTGTCGTCTCTATGGGTTTATATTAAATATCCACAAAAGTCTTGATGACAAAATTTCTAAAGTTTCGGACAAAGAGCTTGATGGCTGTGTTTCAGAGCTTAATGGCTGTATAGTATTTCATCAAGCAATTTGGCCAGTGGAAGTTTTGGGTTTAACATTGGTGCCGGAAGGGTGAATGAGAAAGATGTCTGCACCTCCTTTGTTAAAGTTATTATCAGAGGAACCATCTGTGTAGACTATTACATTGTTTTCTTTGGTAAGTAAACGGATTGTGTCATCTCCTTTCTGTAATAAAATTGAGTTGGTTGTTCCTTTGAGTATGGTTCTATTAAGTTTACGTTGATTTTGGTATTAGCGGGCGACTTGATAGGATACAGTGTTTCTTGAATTATGTCCACAGAAGAGTGGTCAAGGAGGATCTCATTTGTTATGTCTCTGTCAAAAGTGAATTGTTGACGATCTGTGAAGCATTATTGCGCTTGTCCAGGCATTGAAAGCTAGGTAAGAGCATCTGGGGTAATCACTGTATGTAAATCATCCTATAAAAGAAATTATCCTCGTGTGTGCATTTTTCTGAGACTAAATATAATGGGTTGTGGCCCTCTATTTAATTATACCTCTCGGCCAAACTCAATGTATAATAGATATTTTATTACTAGATAAATAATTTATAAATATTAAAACGCCAGGCCAGGAATCTATCCCTCAGCCTCTTAAACGGGTACTAGACTCTTCACTATAGGTCATTTTATATATAATGCGAAGAACATGTAAATAATACCGCATATTAATATTAAAGCTTTTTCTGTTTTTAAAATAAATATCTCTTAACATTAAAAATAATCAAAAATATGCATCAAAATAAGAGTAAAGGCCGTGCTGTTATAAAAAGACATTGTCCTAAAGTGGATATAAATTATGTAGTCTTCACTTCAAAATATATAACACTTATTTGAAAATAACACGCCATAATGTTTGTTTAATTATCTATACTCCAAATACAATATAAGTATATTTATATTTGATGCAATCACATCTAGAAATATAGCAAT
The DNA here is from genome assembly GCA_039881145.1 of Druceiella hillmani. NCBI lineage: Eukaryota > Metazoa > Arthropoda > Insecta > Lepidoptera > Hepialidae > Druceiella > Druceiella hillmani. The sequence goes on along the minus strand of JAYKKI010000110.1, from coordinate 5,966,359 downwards.
GTAAGCTGACATATTGTATCTATCTCACTCTAACACATTATAAAATTAATAAATAGCATATACGAGTATAGCTATTCTAGACTTTTTCAGAGTAGAAATTTCAAATATTTTAACGAAAAATTTGATACGTCTGGTGATCTCTATATAAAAACGGAGGGTTATCCATTTTTATCATAGAAATTTGACAATTCGTACCATTAAGTAATGAAACTGAATGGAGTATAAAGGAATCTATATACGTCGAATCGAAAAATAATCCTTTAATTCTTCCGTAGAATGGAAATGGAAGCGAGATATATTCCTCATACAAAAAAAAGATAGAACTAGCAGAACCAAAGAATATTATAAAGTAAAAAGTAAATGTAAAACCAGATGTGGTGCAGGAATAGTGGTTTGTATTGCTCACTTACGTATGTTGTTTGCAGTAGAAATAGCTGTGAAAACCACCCACCAATACAAAAAAGGTGAAAGTTAAAAACAGTTATTTTTGAGTAAATATTTTAGTCACACCTAAAAGTTATTCATAAATTATTTTTACTTCCTCCCTTAGTACGACTAAGTTATTCAAAAGTTGAAAAATGGTATTTCAAAAGACGAAAATAAAATTTAATACAAAGAATATAAACTTTTTGAAAATTTCGATTTTCAGTTCGAAGTATTGTGTCTTCCTTCGAATATGTTTCTGATTTTAAATAATACATTTTAATTAACATTTAAATAAGTACAAAAAAATCTGAACCTCTCCCTGTGACAAATTATGTAATGCAATTAGTAAGTCACTGAAAAACAGCATTCGGTTGTTGCTGTTACGTTGGCGTAAATTAATCATCACGTGGGAGTTATGCTATTATTGATTTCGTTACCTCGATTGTCATCGAAATTAAGCCCGAACAAAGTCCTTCAATAACTCAGTTACGATACAATGGCTAACCAAAAACACATTAAATTACAATTCTTATAACCCATTTAAATTTCCATTTATTCGATGGAACATAAACGTCAAGCACATCATAAGTGTATGTAATATATTTTACGCAAAACATTCTTACAAAAATAGTTATTATTTTATTTCGTAACACCGACATATGGTTATATTCCATATAGATACATATGTAACAAGTGGAATCACATTAAATCGGTAAAATATGGTTTTAAAATGAAAACTTTAGTTAATACAAGGGCAGTACTCAGTGAGCTAAAACCTTATTATACTATTTTAAAAATTCTTGGATTTTATTACAACGTCAATCTAGTTGGTTTAAAAAATCTACATCAAATTAACTTTAGGAAATTTGACTTTAATGTAGTTTGTTTATTTTTCAACTCTTTCGTCATAACGGGGTCATCATTTGCTTTTATTAAAGCAGTTGCACACGCTTTGTTCTATAATGAATATACCGACACCTTTGACGCCTCAGTTCGTATCTTTGTCATCGTTATCATAAATTGTTTTCCACCATGCATAAATTGGATTATATCAATAGTACAAAGCAAAAAATTTTATTCAATTTTAGTCGATATTTCAAAGTTAGATTCGAAATGCAGATGGTGGACAACTGGCGTAACGTCCGTACAGAGGACAAAAGTTTTTGTCCTGATATGGTTGAGTGCTCTTATCACAAATTTAGTGGCACTAGTAAACTTGAAGTTTAGTACAATTGAAGTTATAATTTTCTATATAGCATCCATTGTGTACTTTTTGGAATTCATTAAGATGGGGTGCGTAATTGAAATCATTTGGTTTAGGATGAGATTATTAAATTCTAATATTATTTTATTAGAAACAAAACTAAACAGTTTTCGCAATATAATTACTTCAGAAAATGTCATAGAAATATTGAACAAGCATAGGAACTATTATTTGGAATTGGTCACAATAATAAAGAAAATGAATTCTGTATATTCAACTGAAATATTACTGAATACAGTTCTTAACTTCGTCATTGTATATTTTCATACCTTTTTCATGTCAGGAGCATTATATTTGTTATTCTTGAAAGAAAATTCATATGGGCCGCTTCAAATTTCAATTTACCTGTTCCTAAACTTCCTTTCCGTGACCGCTTTAGCAGCTACAAATTTGATTTATATTTGCAACACGGCTGATGGGCTAATTGATGAGGTAAGAGTGAATTTGTTATTCAACTATCTTAATATAAGAGTAAATAACATTTATGGATAGATCACCTCCAATTTTAAACAAATTTGATTGACAAATATAAACCTTGCGTCATTATTATATTTTTCACACACCAACAATTTTTGAGTGAGATATTAAATGCAACTAAAAATTGTATATTAACATTAGTTAAAACTTTCACGATAATTCTGTATCGTATATTGAGTACGAAAATCCTAAAGCCGTAGTACTGAAAAGGCATAGCAAAAGGAAAACGACAATATTATAAAAAATTATATATTTAAAAAATAGCCCACGTATTACAATAATGACGATGACTAATGACGAATATTCGAAAACGATGAGGATAACTAACGATTAATGATTTGTAATTGCACTTAATTCTGTTGCTGATAGTAGTGTCTTTATTTCTATATTTTGTATTCTCTTAACCGCAGTACACATTTTAGTGCAGGATTTGGAGTAAGCTATGTGCTACATAGTTGAGTTCACTGCCAACAAGTTTAAATGCATTCCAGTTTAATATCTAAAAGGATAAACGTTTAATTTTCATTAACAAATCATTATTATAAAATATTAAAGGGAACCAAAAATTCTGTATCTAAGAATAATGCATGTAATGAACCAAATGAAAACTAAAATTCAGTGAAAATGCATTGTTTACAAAGTATATACGTGGTTCAATGCTGGCCATTTTATATCTTGTCCTCAAATATAGAAGAGATTTTATTTCCCGAGTTATGAGGTAATTAACATGCTGGAAAATCAAAGTGCTAGTAAAAAATACGATGGAATTTTGCATTTCTTGCGCAGTAAAATCACTTCTCGAGAAATTATTTCATTGCGTAATTTTAAACGGTACGCTCTCGAGAAAGAGTAGGTAGCTCGCTTGGTTGCCACAAAGCATCTAACACGGTCAACGATGTGTTCTATGCTATGTTGACTACAATGTACGTCGTCGCTACGTATCTTTTTCCCGTTAGCATTTATGTTATATGAGAGAAAATAAAATTACTTGCAGCTCTAGCTTCAGTACCATACTGAGCAATTGCGCTGTTTTCTTCAGTGTTCGCGTTATTTCGAATCTTCTTCTATTTACCACTGATCGATTGCATTTCCACCTTTTAAGCGCAGTACAATCAATTTCCACATTTAGTTGCATGGATGATATTAAAAATCGTGTCATGATGACTTGATTTTCTTAGATGATACATTTCGTACGATTATAATTTAATTATATTGTTATATCATTGTATGTTTTTTGTACGAAGTTACATATTTTTTAATACCATTCATTTCATTAGTTTATCATTCATACTATTCATTTCATTTATTTTTAAAACCATGCCTTTAGTAATAGCATTTTCACGTAACACTGAAATTACTAATGGCCATGGATAGACACAAACGCCCACTCTCCTTTAGGTTCAGTAATAAATACGATATGTTAGTCTTTACACCGGGTTAAAATATAATTTATGTCAAATCTTTAACAATCAATATAATTTTCATATTCCTTATAACATTCATCAGGCAAGATGTACACCTCGACTCGTCAATAAGCTGACTCTCTATGCCTCAGACGAAAATCTCTTGGATGCGGTAAGTTTTAACGTTATAGTAGGACATAATTAATGCATTTGGCACATCCAAGTTGTGAAATTGTATATATACACAGAGCACCTCCTGTTCTTTTAAAGTTCATTGTCTTCCAAAATACATGTTTGTTGTGACAATGTCTCTAAATATTGAGGTTTTAATGAAACGATCAGTCTTTACGAAGCTGGCTATATTTGCGTGTACTTGAAGTGGTATTGTCTTGTAAATATTCATGACATTCAATTTATTTGGATGGAAGGCGTAATTTCTCTAAATATATTTTTTTAACATAATTAAATGCTTAAATATCTTTATTGTGATCAATAAATAATTATGTAATTAAATGATATTACAATCAAGTTGCTCCTTATTATTTCAAACATAATCAAAAATGTATTTTTCCATCGATAGAGTGGCATGATATTTACGCTAACTTTACAAAACAAGACCCTCGCGAATAGACTTTATAAAATATTATGAATATATATCTTGACTAAACCACCTCATAATTTTCATTTGTACCGTTGCTGATCTTATTTGTCATACTTGGTCATTTTTATAGATAACACCATTAGCTCCTTGACCAATTGTTTCTTTATTTTCAGCTGAAACGGTTTTCAATGCAACTTGTGCTCACTCCCATTGAAATCACTGCCGGAGGTTTTTTTAAACTCGGCCGCGCAACCATTCTATCGGTCAGTATAATGTGTTTATCTAGTCGCTTGCATTTTAAATTAATAGCGATAAAATGCAATTATGTAGTGAAAACATTTTAAATTGGAAATACTGACAAAAGATTAGTATTAATATAAAACTTTTATGTGTGCTTCATTGTATATCGGAAAATGTTAACTAAAAATAGAGGTGAACATTAACAAAGAACTGAAAAATATCCATCAAGAATCTGCGGAACCTTGTCCAAGACTTAGCGAATTTATTTCTAAACCCATTATTTGAACATGAATGGCAACTGCTTCAGCGTCAAGTTAACCTTATTCATTAATCGCTAGAAGTAGGTGGATGAAGGTCGCGACAGCTACAAAGAAAGCATATATTTTATATTTACATTATACCTATTATTAACAAAGTTAAAATATCATACTTTGAACAATTCACAAATATATGGGTTACCAAACTCGCATACTTATTTGGGAAATTGTAAAATAAATTATTTTCTAACAAGTTTTGCTTTATGAGATAAGATTTATTGTTGACGCAAAGTAAGCTGTTAATTTATTTTTATATCTGCGTTAACCTACATTTATCGATTTCTACTATTTCAAATTATTTAGGGTTTAAAATTTTTTTTAAGAAATGATTAAAATGTTTTTATTGTTTTCAGATCGTCACCACATTGATGACTAACATCATTATAATATTTCAAATAATGATAATGAACAAAAATTGAAATTAAAGAAATGTAACATTAATGACTAAAAATAACATTTAAAACGAATAAGAATTTTAAAAACGTACTATTCTTAATTAAATTTGAAAAATACAATATTTGATCACACTAAAAACATTTAAATAATTTACTGATATTCCTTATGTCAACAACCTTTCAGGTTATTATTTTTCAAAACGTATGTTACACTTTTGGTTTAATAATAAGAAAGCGAACAAAAATCTGTATTTTTCTTACAGATTTATGTTTTTTAAATAATTGGAACAAGCATTCGCAAATTATGAAATTTTATCCGTTGGCAAACGATGTTTTAAAACAAAAATAAAAAGAAAGCACTGGGGCAAATAGTTGAAAGCCTTTAAATTAAACGGTGTGTGAAGCACGCAGACTTCTTTGATGCACTTCTAACCCCGCACTCCGAAAGCACTTCTATCGGTTCCGTACATATATAGGTAATTGCAAACTTTAGGGATACGTAGTAATTCAATTAATCTATATACAAATATTAATTTTTCACTATGTTAATGTATAGCTTAATAGTTTTCAATTTACAAAACATAGTAGTAATTATGATAAATTTAGTTATCAATTTATTAGAAAATTAAAATAAAAATTTCAAAAATATGTTTTCCTTTTCTTAGTACTACTAGAGCTATTTACCAATATAAGTTTTCGAAATATGTGTTAATAATAACTTTGATATTTAAATATTCATCTATCTTCGCTAACTTTTGTACATAGACATTTTATGTTAATTTAGAGCTACGGGAGTCAACAGAAAATATACTTAATTAAGTTAAATTTTTATATGCAAAAGTTATGTAATAAAAAATAGCAATTAACCTTTTCCTAATCCATTGAACGACTGTTCGTGAAACATTTTATAACTAAAATAAAAACAAAGGAAAAAACAATTGGTGGCTCATAAAGTGAGTTAGGTATGAGCGTTACCTTTGCGAGCGGTGAAGAGGAGGACAATGTTCTTTTAGTTTGCAGACTGCAAGAATTAAACCCTGATATGGAAATTAATTAATTTTTTTTTTAAATTGCTTTAAGTTATGCAATTATATGCATATTTGAATTTCTATAAAAATATAGGTGGTCTATGAAAAAACCAAACCTCTAATTAAATTCGTGTTTAATTGAGTACATAAAATGGGTACATAAAAAAAATGATCATTTAAAGGAGAAAACCTCTTAATTATTCACAATACCAAAAAAAAGATAAAAAAAGTTACAACCAAATATTTAAACTATTATTTATTTTTAAATTATTCGCAAACATTGTAATATCTTCTAAACCGAATATTCTTTTTAAATAGATATTTAAAGATCATTTTATTAAAAAATATACATAAACGCTCCTTAAAAAAAATGTATTTTCTTAAATATTTAAACTCTGATTTTATAAAGCTTATCTCCTTTCTTCGAAATTTTAAAAAGACCGGTATTTAATTGGAATTAAAGGCAAAGACCAAATTTAAAGGCAAAGTTTAAAAAAATGATGAAAAAGTTACACAAGTAGTCGTAAGTCGAAGCGAAAAAATGTAAAGTACGGTATGTTTAACAACAAAATTGGTATATGAGTTGTCCCAGTGAAAATAGTGGTTGCTTTTGCAGTTGCAAAGAGATATGGCGTTATGTTTAAATGTTCTTTACTGCTGTCTCAAAACCGATCGCCAAAAATTTGTACATATTACACTTGAAAACTTGCAAAACTTGTACATCTCACCGTCAAAAACTTGTACATCTTTTTGAAGATAACAAAACGGATGATGAAGCATTATTAAATCCACGTACATGTGTCAAGCGGAAGATATCGACACATAAATGTCAAGTGCATCGCCAGATTTCAAAATTTTAAATAATTTTTTTTTAATTAGAGAAATTCATAACAACACTTGACATTTTATTGCAACTATCTTCAATTACATCACTTTTTGATAGAAATTAATGTGTAAGATATTAAGAAAGGTCAAAGTGAAGCCAACATCTATTGCGCGAAGGAAAGACAATATTTTATGAGAAGGAATTGAAGCTAAACAGTAGAAAATTCAAGTGAAAGATTACGATCTCATAACATAGTTTTAAAATATAAAAAATAATGAGTCATTTGCAAATAAACTTTAAATAAGAACGCATTTCAAACATCTGACTAAAATTATTCTTTAGCGGTAAACTGACTTTTTATTTTGTGCTACACAATTTTCGGTAACTTTTAATATAAAATTTACACTCATTTGTAACCAATGTACGTTGTTAGTTTTATTTTGTTTTTTGATAAAAAACAGAATTATGATACTCCTAATTTATCTCTTTTAAATCCTACTACAGTACGTCACCATCCGAGCTGTATTGAAGAAGTATTGTTTAGTGTTTACTTTTTGGAAATTATATTATTAATTCGTCTCCGAATTAGGATTTTAAAATATCCTATATATGCAGCCATGAAAAGACCAGCAAGCCTGTCTTTATATAAGCTTAATAATTTTACTCAAATTTAGTCCTTGATCTAGATATTTTATACATAATGTTTTACAACTACAATCCAGTCAAATGTTCGAAATAGTCTACATGTATCTTTTAGGTAAATTGTGACTATTTATTTGTCATACATGTCGGCCGAAAATAAAAAAATGGCAGGTAGGCACGCCGAAAATAACAAATTTTCGGCGTGCCCACACCCGCTAAAGCCAGTCGTTTATCACAATTTAAAAAAGAAATATATCTTGGAAATCAAATTATCTACAACTTTTATTTGCAACTAATTTACGTATATTAAATAATTGAAATTTTGTCTTCGCGCCACCAAGCAAAAAGACGCTATGGATTTTTGTAACGCATTCAACTTGAATGATTATAATAATCATAACTGAAATATGTTAAAAATTTACTAAGCATTTAGTCCAGATAATTTAGTTTTCAGAAAAAATACCACTTCTAGTGTCAGGCATGAATTATGAGACACTAAATCGGTACATATTTTATTGAAAAACATTTATATGAATCGCGTTTTTCTTGTACTTTCCTTTAGTATTAGGTAAAATTCAGAATTGTTACGATGATAGAATTGTCTGCAAATTACTGACAATCGCAACCACTCAGAAGTTCTTTGGTTCAAAGATTAATAATAATTATTACGGATTTTGACATACGATTCAGTTGAAACCAATTCCTTTAGGCAAAATGGTAAAATTTAGTAAATTGTTAGTAAAACTCGAGCTACCTATGTCGCAAGCAATTTTTATGCGAATAAATTTATCAGGACCTTTAAAAAAAATAAAGGCGTAAAAATGATATAGGTTTATATATATATATATATATATATATATATATATATATATATATATATATATATATATATATAATAAGGAAGAGACAAAAACAATCGAAGACGAATGGAGGCGTCCAACAACCGACGAGATATCGGAACACAGCAGGATGAGTTCATTGAAAGCGAAAGAAACAGGGTATTTTCATACGAAATATTCGTGAAAAAGCACAAATCACATAGGAATCTGTGGCTATATTTGCGTCTACGAACTCATGTGTATCATCAAGTATTAAAAAAACTGAAGGGAGCGTCCGATTTACTACGCACTTTTTACATTTAAGAGTACACAATGGAATACTCAACGGAAAACAAAGTTTCCAAGTTCTAAAATCTAGCTTACTTTTAAGTAACACAATCGAAAAATATAAAGTTATGTCCTAAAAAATAAAGAAAAGGTATCTCAATTAAAAGTGGACAAATTACAGACTTTTCTATTAATTTTTATAGGGTATTATTTTTCAGTTGTGTGGTTGGTTTAGTCCGATACAGAGGTTTAATTCCGTAAACGTTTATATAACTTTGAAGACATATGTATATATTTCTACGTTTAAATTTATGCATTAACAATAAAAGTATTATTTAAGTCAGATATGTATTCCTCAAATGTTTACATCATTTAAAATTTCTCCCGAATAAACCCAAGATAAAAGGAAAAGTGTTTTAATAATGTCATAAATAAATGTCACAAGTGTTTAATAGTAAAGTAAATGTCACAAGTGTTTTAATAAATATTTCTTCAATACGTTATTCAACTACGTGCTTGCATTAATTTTGTTTAAAAAATATTCTATTGCTTAAGTCGATATTTACATGAACTAACCGATGAAGTTTATGCCAAGGGACCAATATCCGGCACGCACGCACACATACACACACGTATATGTTGATATAACCTTTTTTTGGTGATCGATAAAGATATACTACATCGAAATTTCACCTAATACATTTTTTAACTGTCACTAGTTAAGGCTAACAAAATGAATATGAATAAAAGCTAAGTAAGCTTAAAGAGAGAAGGATGGACAGATGGACGCCATTCAGAAATAGAGAACAGTTTTTGTTATCAAAATTTTATAGTAGGACATGTATTGTTTTCTCGCGTGGCTGCGCACAATACAAATGAGTTTTACTTATTTATTCAAATGGTCAGTTGGGTTAAATCTTACTATGAAGGTCAATGAAAACTAGTTAATCTGCTAAATATTTTACGTATTTTTATAGTAGATAACTTAGTAGATTATAAATTTATGCGTATAATCGTATATATCAGATATTACGAATCCTTTATAAAGGCACCTGTAACAAGTTTGGTAAATATGTAGGTACGCTCAATATGGAAGACGAAAGGTGAACTGTGAGGTCGGTGTAATTTATTGCATATTTACGCCTGCATCTCAAGTCAATGGTCGTTATTTCTAATTATACAAGTTCATATTATTGTATGTAAATATTTTATTTCTAAGTTGCTAGTCGATGATTTTTAGATGTACCAATACATAAATGCAATAAATATTTCAGACAAACCGCTTAGATGGTGGACTTCTTGAGCTGGTTGTATTGATAACCGTTTAAATAAACACAGAATAGTGGAAAAATTAGTCAAGAAAGAAAAAAATAGTAAAATTTGTATGAATTTTGAGTTGCGGTTTGCAATATTGATTAAGAAGATAATACAGCTAAAATTTTGCTATTTATTGTGCATAAAAATTGTTTATGAAATCTACTCATGTGGTGGAATAAATTCTATATCAAGTCAATCTAATATAATCTCAGTCTTAACGAATAAGCCATTAAAATAAATTTCAAGGAGGATGGATTGATCTTGGAAGGGCTCAATAATATAAAAAAAAATAATGATATTTTGCGTCGTATGATAAAATATTTTCGTATTTTTATGAAATGTAAGTAACAAAACTACGTTAAGCAGATTAAATATATGGACCGTTACGTATTAATTTACACCCGGTACAAACAGACCATTTTATGTTATTGTTAATTTTAAAATAGGTTGAGCATGTCGAATTTAGGTAACTCCTCTTTTTATAGCTTTTTATTTCCGTAAAAGGGAGAACGGAGAATTTGTTAAGAATTTCCAGAGATTATTATACGAATGCGATGCGTCAGAATATAAACTTTCGCACAATATATAGATGATTCTATCAATTACGAATGGTATTGAAATCTTTAAATTTAAAATTATAAAACAGGATAACCCTCCAATACGCAAGAAACGCGGAGAAACGCAGATGAAATAAAGCTTTTTAGTGTGCTTTTACTGACAGGACCAGAAACATGACAAATTTAATTTTCAAATTCAATAAAGACATTCAATTTTCATTTACAGTTTAAATGATTTAAATGGTTTTCATGGTAAATCTTAAATATAAATTATATAATTTCTGTGCGATTATTTAAAGAGACGTTAGAGGAATGAATATGTATATATATATATATATATATATATATATATATATATATATAAATATATATATATATATATATATATATATATGTATTTATATATATATATATATATATATATATATATATATATTTTTAAAACAAATTTGTTGCATCAAAAAACTACATAAAAGACTAATTTCATCTGGTGGTTAAAAGACGATTAAGAATGGAACAAGCGACTTTAAATTTTAACTTAACTCACACAAGTTTTGGAACGATAAGTGAAGACTTAATATAACGTACACTGTTACAAGTAAACAAAAAAAAATTAAATTATAGGACTGCTCCGGAGAGTTTATTGAGTCATCTTTTCTATCGGAAAGTACTACTTATATTATAAATAAGTGATAAATATTCGTGAATAAAATCTCGCCTCCTAGATTAATCAATGAGAGATATCATAAATGTGAATAGAATTAAAGATATACGATAAAGCCATGAAAATTATGTTTCAAATAAATATCCCGATGTTATCACATATAAATTTGTTTTTTATGTTATGACACGATGAGTAATAAAAATATACAATGAAAAATTTCAGGTTATATCCAGCAATATTTGTATGGAATACAGAGTATTAAATTGTTCTATTATTTTGAATAAATTTATATTACACTTTCTGTGGTAGTTTATGAGAATTTCCGGGCGCCATGACAAAAAACCTTTTTGATATAAATTACACCATTTTTCTTTCAACGAAGCGATTTTATGATTCAGGAAAACGATTTCAACTGAAATAATTCCCACAACGCACTCAATTTTCGTTAAAATTTTAGAGGTCAGATTTAGAAAACTATTTGTTTAACTATATCCATCGGTAGGTGCTTCTTCAAAAATGCATTTATAGCGTTAATTATCAAACAAATCAGTTTTTATTATCTTGATCAAAAGTAAATGGTGGATCACGGAATGTGAATGATGTATCACTAAGCCACATCCCTCTAAAATTCCCATTCTGAATCTATTTATGAAATATAGAGTAAAAATAAATTAAAATTGGGTTGTCTAATATTAATATGGTCTACTTGATACTGGATGATATATGCCATGTGACAAAAACAACATTGAAGTATTCGGTGTAAAATACACCCTGTAAAGTCACTTCAGCAGGTGTAAATATAGACAGTGTTATAATGAGAATACAGCAACCCAAACTTGACTTCCATATTATGTAGCCGCAACAGACATATTGTAGTAAAAACCGAAAATTTATGGAAGAAAAATTTATGGCTTCCTTTCATCGAGTACTGTATTGTTATTAATACTGGTTTCATTATAAAATTAATTTGCAATGTGTCGACTTTTGAATAATATTGAATATACGTAATTTTTTTTATTGATGGAACACCAAATATTTTAAGATTAAACTGGTTGAGTGAAGTTTAATTTTTAAGTGCGGAATTTATTCATCTTCCATTAAATGACTGATGTTTTAAAAATAATATTCAAATGTCACATTACCAATTGTGTCTTAATTTCACTTTTAAGATGCATTTTAATTCGATTGAAGAGCATTATCCAATACCAATGTTTTTAACACTGAATTGTCGCAATTCATGTGGCATTTAAATATAGAATATAAAACAAAGTAGGAGCAGTAAATTTGGGGAATTGTGTGAAAGTAAAAATCTTGCAGTATATTAGGTCTACGATGAAAATGAATGTCGTAAATTTAAAACAAAATAAATTTTAAACGCGCCATTTATCTTGCGGCGCACGATTCCTACTTCTGTTGAGAGTCATGATGGAGGTGTCTAATGTTTTCTCATTTCCGCACGCTCGAGTTACGTGTACTTATCCAACTCGCAACAAATGTATATTAGTATCGTTTACACATTTATTGATTTTTCCCACAATATCCAATTAAAGCATATAATATTTTTCAATTTAATTCATAATAAAAGAATTTTAAATTCTAGCACAAACTTCAAGATAAAAAGGTATTTACTATCTGCATTTAACACAACAAAGTGATAATAAGTAAATACGTTTTTAGCCATTAAAAGGAAGTAAATAATAGAAGATGAAGCAATAAACTTTAAATAAAAAGGATTTAATGAAATCATCAGTCAATAATTGTCAGTTTGTCAGGCGTACAGGATTTTTAAATGGGCTAAGGTTCGTATTAACCGATATTATTCTTGTTCTATTTGATTAAAATGAGATATATTGATAAATTGTTTCAGAAAACAATTCATTTATTGCTCGAAAAATTAAAAAAAAAATTATTGCAGAGTGAATAGTGAGACTTTTTATTAGTTTTGTATTACCGTTTTGTGATAAACAAAATAAACAAATACTAATGCACTTCTCCACTATTGCTTTTATCAAATCGATTGCAAGATTATTTGAAGGAAAATCCCCATACTGATAGAAACAATACGAACAAACAAGATGTTTGGTTGTAAAAAACGATTTTAAGATACGAATATTTATATTGGAATAATTTATCATCCAAATTATGTCCTTAAAAGTGACTGCGCAAGCTTTGCCTATCTTTGTATTAAACCCGTTGCTCCATCCAGCTGCTTTAACCCTTTTCTCCTTTGCATTAGGTTCTGCAAGATATCTCATAGAATATATTTCAGTGAGACAAACATTTCAATTCAAAAATAAAATTGGAACAAAGGGCCAAAATACTTTCTGCTTTATAATGTGAAACTTCAATCTCATTAAGTGAGAGTCTCCAAACCTATTCACATTATCGATACTTCACGTCATAATGACATCAAACGTAGTGATGCGTACCGGTGTAAAGACGTCGGCAATAAATTTTTCATTTAAAATCCGTCCAAATATATTCAAATAACCTTACTGATTATAGAAAAATCGACAAATGGTTACGTTTTTTCTACTAACTCTATAACTTTCACAAATGATCAACGACTAAAGTATACATCATCGTACAGATGTTTTCTATATCTTTATTCTATCTTATGCGCATCATATGCGTGTCACGCATGCCACGCCAATTTTTCATCACTAGTTAGGTTTTATACTCTCTGCATACAAAATAATGAAATAAAAGTATTTAAACTTTCAATTCAGTCAAGGTTAGCTGATCTAAAGAAATACCGATTAAACAAAGTTATATGTTTGCTTTAATTTTTTTACTCGCGAATGTGGCACATCGTCAGCAATTTCATGAGTTTTTGCATAAACCTCAATATTCGTTTCCACCTGTGTACTAATATGCCGTACATTTTATTTTTATTTTTTTTCTTTCATACTTCTTTCAAATAATTATATCTAATGACTTTGCTACTACAAAAGATTGAACATCAGAAGTACTTTCACTATTATTTTCTTATATTTTTAATGATGGTAATTGATAATTAATGTTAAATCCATTATTTAACATTAATTATCAAAAAACATTATTTTATCTAACAATATAATTTCCGATATGATTTGAATAAAAGTTTCGATTTTAACTGTTATAATAACACAACAATAAAAAATATATTTACAGATATTTAAAAATGTATGTGTGTGAGGGTTATTATTAATATGAGGAATTCCGTATTTTAACTGATTATAGATATTAAAAATACGTCCCCTCGTGTAATATTTTTATCAACTCTTCCATCACGTTAAGGCGGAAAAGTAGTTTAATGCGGGTCGACGTGGTAATTAATCATGTTATTACGTGTACCACTTGCAGATGACACACATTAAGTCTAATAAAAACTCAGTACATCGGAAGTAATATGGCGAAACCGACGTGGCTAGTGAGAAATATTTTCTTTACTGCAGCAATTATAGTTTTTGGGCTACATGGAATACCCATTATGAAGTCAAAATTCTTTAAGAATAATATTTATTACGGCATTTATGTGTCAATAATTTTAGCCATAAATATATGGATGCAATACGCTAATCAATGCAAAAGTGTAGCTCACATTCGTCGTCTACTCTCAATCTTTTTAGGATTAACCTCAGTTTTATCCTTGTTTATTAATTCAATGTGGTCTTTGAAATATGATGAAAAATATCACGAAATGTTACAGAATTTACATCGATTAAAATTCAAATACAACATGAATGGTGACATTCGGAAGAATCGTGTGAACCGATTCTTGTCTGACGCGATTTTCTATTTGACACCTGCAACTATAACAGTCAACATTATATATTACATCTTTAATTTTGTATATTCCAATGAATCATTTTTTGAAAAAATGACATTTTTCGTGATCCGATTTTTCTCTCAAGGAGCTTTGAGCTTGTCCTCTCTTAAATCGCTGCATCTAATTATAACGATACTTGAGATCTACATAGGATTGAAACATAGAGTGAAATAATTAAACAATGATAACTATTTTTCAAACGAGTTCTGTCACGTGATTAAAGTAAAAAACATGTCAAATTACGATGTTTAATATGAAAAGTTGAAAGAAATTCACAAATTTTAAATCCCACATAATTATTTAAATCGAATCATTCATAGGTTTAATAACACTTTCTCGACAAATTTGCTATTCACTATTGTCGGAGATTTTGCAGAAATATTTCGGTTCTTATATTTTGTCATAATTTGGCAGACGATTGCCAAAGACTATACAGATTATTGTTATATAGACAAACCACTTAGACAATACGGTATTCCTATATCGATTGGATTGGTTGACCGATTGTTTGGCCTTCTGTTGTTAACTGATATCGCATCGTCAATTAAACACGAGGTAAATAACAAGTTTAATTTACTCTTTGTCTTTTTCAAAATGAAAGAATTTTGATGAAAAAGACCTAATTAGAAGTCAAATAAATCTGTAAAAGGAAAGTTACAATTTATTTTCGGAGATCTGCGGTTTTGCTTTTTCTTAAAATATTTTTTTTCGAAGTTCCCGCATTCCAAACATTCCTCTTGAAACGATATCTTGATTATTTCTTAATAAAAATTGTTGACTTATCCAAGTCGAACGATTAGTCTATGACTTTTTTATTGACACAGTTGCTTATTTATAAGATTGAATGGTTGAAAAATTGTACCATTGTCTGTAACTATGAGTGTAGCCATTGTCTCTTTATAATGAGCTTATATCATTTGAGACAGTATAAGGAGTAAATTAATTATTTTACTTCGAAAATGCTACCAGGCAGCTACTTTGTCCCTCGTAGTAGGTCGTTAGTTTATAGTATAAAGAGCATAAAATGATATAAAATAAACAATTAACGTATATTTATGGAAGATGACTTTATTGTGACCCTCCAAAAGAACGCGGTATTAGTAAATAAAAACTAGGTGGTATTTTGAATTTATTTTCTATAACTAAGATGGTGAACTTTTTTACAATATTGCCATTCGTCAGAAAAACTTCAAAAGGTTGTTTAAAAAATACGGCTATCGACGAAGTAACCTTAGTGTGAAAACCTTATCCGTTCGACAGTGTTACATTTAATTTTTGTAAGGCTCTAAAAGAATTGAGCTATTGTGGCCAATTATTAGTGTGAGATGATCCACGTTAGTTTTAAAACTTATTTCTATGACATTAGGTTCATTGAATTTTTTTGAACTCACATCTGGTATATAAGCAATGATAAAGGTTAAGTTGAAACAAAAAAACAGTAAGCAAATTTTATTCATTTTAACATACTTTTCTAAATAAGTGTAACTTGTAATTTGTATGCACAAAGCACTTTTACCATTTATTTTTGAGAAAATCTAAATATAACTTCATTTTTAATTGCATTCTACGGTCACCTAACACTTTCTCAAAAAAGAGTCGTTCCAACTTGTATTTTTGTATCTAGCAGATTTCATTTGGCTTGTTTTTGTCTACGTAATTTAAAAACGTTATAAAATGGATGGCTTATCGAGATTGATTCATTTACTTAATACCTACAAGAAATTAGATTATGATTGCGTCGCTATTCCTGGTATGCTATTCAGACACTAGGATATCAAAGTATAATTACACTTAATACTGATACAGCTTTATAACTTGTCGGAATTTTCACGTTAGTGCCCTGATCTCGTAGGTGCTTAAGCTTTTAACCCTATCCTGCCTTTCTTTTTTCAATTTGTGGAAAGATATTTCTGTGAGGTGTTTCAATGAAGAGGGTGGATTTTGTGATGTTGAAAACCTCATTCAAAAAGTCCGTCCACCGTACTCTTTTCAAATATTTGTGTGGACTTTGTACTTTATAAACATACTAATATATTTTTATACAAGTAAATAGTATACGTTGTTAGTTCAGAGCTTAGTTAGTAGAGCAGTCTTATTTACAGTTTTTTTAAATAAATTATCTAAACACGAAAATATTTCAGAAAGTTAAATCACTGTAATCTAAAATATATTTGGATAGTAGTCAATATATTTTGACTACCAGCGAATTACAAGACCGCCACAAAAATACAAGATTCTTATTGGATTTATTCGAGACCTAATTTAACAAACATGGATTTATTTATTTTTCACCAAACATGTCATAGGGTTGATCGTTCTATCTTTCTAGATAACGTCTTAATTATTTTAGGTGTCTGAATTCGGCAGGATATTGCAGAGAATATCTATAAACTCGGAAAAAGAGCATAATTTGAAACCAGAGGTAAAATAACTGCTTTATTCCTAACTTATCCAATTAAATATTATATTCAAAAAATAACTTAACCAATTCATTTATAAACATAAGGATAAATAAATTTGAATTCATCTTCGATAAAAATTGTTACATTTAATTCTGTTTTTCGTGAAATATTTCTATTTGTATAACTGTCTTCCTGATCTGTTTACTATAAATATGTGATGGTGATAATATGTAAATATTTATAACGCCTTTGTAATTATTTTTGTTATGTTTTTTATCAGCACATCTAGAATAATTATCAGACTCTATAATAATTAAATGATTTTCCAATTAACTTGTTATGGATGAAAATGTTTTTTCTGAATTTTAAAATACTTTTATTTTTAAAACACTTATAATGTTTCTTGATTTTATACTGGACATTAAAGAAAATAATTTTTCTAGGCTGTTTCAGTTTAAAAGTACGATAAATTGTTGTCCATGTCAAAAGTATAGTCTGCGTAAATCTTCATCAAGCAATGTAATTTGCCAGAACAAAGCCATATTGCAAACATAAATTTAGATTTGTTACATGTTTCTACATGTCGATCATTAAGAATGTAATTAAATAATCTGGGTTTAAACAAAATACTTAACTATCGATCTAATCTTATCGATCATCTGAGCAACCACATTCGCACTACGAAGAATTTTTGCCAAATAAAATATATATGTAAATCTTCACAAATCTTTTAAAAAAAGGCTAAAACAAACACGCGACAGTATGTAAAACACGCATGCCTTCATTCGGGAATACATTGAAACACTTTATCTAACATTTGAGTAGGCCTCAGATCAATCGAAATTACTCGACGGTGCTTGCATCACGAAATCGCCAAGATCAGCCATTTTTTGTTCCACTATTCCAGTATATATATGCACAGTAACATTAAAAATTCGTTTCAGTAATAAAGGAGTACATTAAAATTGTAGCGATATATAACGGTGGCCTCTGTCTGAATAACACAAATAATTGTAAATAATCCCACATTTTAGGTTTATTGGCAAATAAAATTGTACTCGGTGTGGATTCCTCTAATGCCATTATTTTAAATTATTGTCAAGGGCAACTTCTGGAAAAATTTCCCAAGTTCATCAAAGATGTTATGCAAAATCCGCCATTATAGGAAAAATTTAAATATAAACATCTTTAAGATTGATTTTTAATATATGATGAATAACTAATTAGTACAGCGCCCTTAGATTTACATCTCGGAGCCCGATTCCCCTAAATGAATATAAATAAAACCTATTTCATAGTCTATCTTACACAAAATACTAAAATGTTTGCCCACAAACCTTTTAATCAAATAATAGCCAATTTTTAGATATATCGAAATTATCTGTCATTATTAAACGTATTACCATTTAATTTAAATTGTTATGAAGTATACTAGTGAAATCGGTATACGAATTTGCCGTGTTAGTGAAAACAGAAATAATTTAAACAAAAGGGTTTAATAATTATAAATACATGCATACGCACACATACAGACACAAATATATATATATATATATATATATATATATATATATATATATTTATATATAAATAAAGTCAACCTTCCCAGTGAAATTGAAATCTATTAACAGTTGAACTGAGAAACCGCTAAGTGAGAAAAATAAGTGAGAAAATATCTTTATGGAATTTTTTAGAAAAACATTACCTACTGGTAAAGAATATATTATTTTTCTGCACGCCAAAATAAATCTATTTTCTCTGAAGTTTTGAAAGAATTCACATAAAGTAGTTAAAGTTCTCGCAACCCCGAATAAAAATTTCGATACCGTTTATTAAGCTGATTCCAGCTTGATAAACGGTGTAAAAAGATTACCGTTCATTCTTACGTTATACAAAGCTCTTAAAAGAGTTCAAAATTTAGATGTATTTAGGAACAATAGGTTCATCAAAGGCTAAAAATATCGTGTACAGCTAGCACCGTTATCGCCTGGATCTAATGCAGGTATTGAGCATTTATAAATAGTTTATCTGCAAGTTCAGCTATGGTTAGAAAATGACTTATAACCAGAACTGTGGGGTTGGATACGTGAAAATGATACATTAAACTATTAACAGCTGGAGAAAACTTATTACAAATGCTTTTCTGCAAATGTAAGTCCTTTTGTTTATTTTTTAATTTTTTTTTAGTTTAAACACCATTTATCAAGCTATTTAAGTGTATTCTTACCTTATACAACGATCCTAAAAAAAAAAAAGAAACGCACATTTTAAAACAAAATTTTTAATTGATCTTACTAACACTTTCCATGTAAGTCTAATTATATCCATTTAGGGGACCTGGGTTCCAAGGTTTTCCAGTTTTTCTGTCTTACAGCACTGGATTAAATGATATTTAAAAAATAATTCTCACAATGGGTAACCGATGTGTCACCATTAGCTGATCTTTCTTAAATTTTTGAATTTACAGGCTGCAATGGAAAGCAAATTGTACCTATAAGAAAAAGTTTCCAAGAAAAATTATAAAATAGTGAATACATTACAAAAAACGTATTTTAAAATATGATGAAAAGTAGTTAATGAAATATTAAATAAAACAGCTAGTTTCGCTACATTTGACTAAATTTATGGCATAAAATAATTATTTGTCTAAATAATGTGAAACATAAAGAGTAGAAAATCAAAGTTGTCTACAAAACTCAAATTAAGCATTATTACGTCAAACAGATACTTCATGACGTTTTTGAGTAAAACAATTTCTTGCAATTTTTAATGAGTTACATCTCATAAACTATCAATATTATAAACACTTATAGAAATGTAATGTTTCATAATATTATCATTTGGCATTTTAATGTACTCTAAGTACATTTATAAATTATTTAAAAAAAAAAGAATAATTTTCCTTAAATATAACGCACAATAACTTGTAAACAGTAGATTAAAAAAAACGGTTCTGGAAGTATATAGAAGTTAATGATCCTAAAATTAAATTCTTAAATATTAAAACTGGTAACTAGATATGCAAAGATGTTGGATTTAACACAACCTCACCTGATTCACTATATCGGCGCAATCATAACGACTATGGCAAATATTATAAAGTACAATTGTTCCGAGTTTGACACGCCTTTCGTGGAGAGTACGGTATTTGAATATATAACAATGCATTATAATAATCTATTTTGGGTGTATTGAAGCGATATTGCAATGTACGTATAAATCGTTTTTGCAATCTTTCGATCATATCAGAATATGTAAGATAGTAAGGATTCCAGACGGCAACAGCATATTCAAGTTGAGATCGCACAAGACTTGTATAGAGGATGCGATACGTTCTCAATTGCTTAAAGGGTTTGGTAGTTCGTAAGACAAAACCTAGCAAAGCATAAGCTCGCGATGTGATCTACTTTACGTGAACATCAAATTGTAGCTTTTGGTCAAACATTACACCAAGGTCACGTATGCAATTAACAGATTCCAAAGAATGACCAACTATGTCATAGGTATGAAAATAGATTTTCTTATTTTTAGAAAAGGTGATCGATTTACACTTACTGTGACTTAATTGTATCTTGTTTATTCTGCAATACGCAACTAATAAGTCTTTTAAGATCTTCTTGTAACTTCGAATGATCAGAATAATCTCTTATTTTGGAGAAAATCTTTAGGTCGTCAGCATATAACAGGAACTTGCTGTGTTTAAAACAATTACTGATGTCATTTATAAAGATGATAAACAAAAAGGAACCCAATATGAAACCCTTGAGGTACCCCTGAAGTCACGGGAACATGAGGTGATATAAAACCGTTAATTTTTATTGCTTGTTGCCTGTTGCTGAGATAGGAGACGAACCAATGAAGTAAATTGCCCTTTATACCGTTAAAAGAGAGTTTTTTCAGCAAGATGAGATGGTCAACCTTGTCGAAAGCTTTTTTAAAATCTGTGTAGATGGAATCAACCTGTGTCCTGCAATCCATAGAATTAAAGAGATATTGCGTGTACTATAACAGTTTGGTTAATCGGTTGACCGGTTCCGTACGAATCAATGCTGCTCCTCAATAATATGCCGATGCAATGTCCGATAAATCCTATTGTGAACCACTTTTTCAAATACCTTAGAGACTACTGACAAAATGGACATAGGCCGATAATTTTCGACAGATTGTTTACTCCCAGATTTATATACTGGTATTATATGTGCATCTCTCCAGCACCCGGGAAACGAACCCTGCGCGATACACATGTTAAATATTATAGTGAGTGGAGCAGAAATCGTATCGTGTGTGTTTTTAAGAAATATAGGTTCAATGTTGTCTGGACCTGCTCCCTTATTGGGATTGATTTTCTTGAGGGCATTAGTTATTTCATCTCTTTGGAAGCGGATGGAGGTGATATTAATATCCATCTGAAGTGCTAAATTGTGATGAGGAGGTAGGTGTATAAGCATAGTGTCGATCAGATAGTGTCATATAAGCAGATATCCTTGCATCACACACCGTATGTGGACAAAATTTTATTGTTATAATTTATTCATATTTGAAAACGAGCTACGCGGCAAATACTTCGCCTCTATTATTAACAATATTTATTCAACGATGAAATAATCACACTAATATTATAAATGTAAAAGTGAGTTCGTTTGTTTCTTTG
The DNA here is from genome assembly GCA_039881145.1 of Druceiella hillmani. NCBI lineage: Eukaryota > Metazoa > Arthropoda > Insecta > Lepidoptera > Hepialidae > Druceiella > Druceiella hillmani. The sequence goes on along the minus strand of JAYKKI010000110.1, from coordinate 5,944,232 downwards.
TTCTACATTCACGTTTCAACTGCCCTTTGAATTTATATGAAATATGGCGTACACATGTAGTGTGTATTATGATAGTGAATATAGGATAATATATTTATTCCAAACTAAATTTATTTCTTTTAGTTATGTAATAAATTGTCCCGCCAGAGAAAATAGCGTGAAGGTAAATATGTAATAACACGACAAGACGAAGTGTCAGTTTACGGCTACCCGACGCAAGCACAGGCTTTTTTCTTTTTTCTCCATGTCACTACATTTGAAGCTACTTTATCATTTTCAACCGTAAGATCCAATTATTCACAAGAATGTTTTATTCAGTTTTCTATACGAGCGAAACTTCATTTCATGTTAAAATATTTAGGAGACATGGAAAATCGGAGATAGGGACATAAACAATTGCCACCTTCTTTCCTATACCGGAGACGCATCTTCCATATCAGTGTTTTATTCCAAAAATATATTAGATACTTAAGACATGATACATACAAAATACAGTTTAAAAGCTGCCAGGTAATTTAAAATAAAACTTTTGTAATGTAGCTATTATGAGCTGGACTACAATGTAAATAAACATTTCGGTCTCGTTTATTTAAAAAAAAATTATTTTGTCCGCCTTCCAATGTCTGATCAATGCATGACAATTAAATGAAAAAAGGTATTTAAATTTACGTGCGAGCATTCGATAATACGAGACAGTCCTTGTTATTGAAACCATATTGATAAAAAGGAAAATATGATATATGTATGTTATCAAATTGTATGTAATATCCGTCTGCACGACAAAGTTTACTTACTCCTTAACTTGATACTTAAAGAAACGTTTTAATTTTTTTGTGTGACACTGTTGATTTGTTTTACTTAATTTTAGAAAAGGCTGAATCTATTTTAATGATCCCTAACAGGTTTGTGGAAACTATCTATCACTGCTGCATTAACTTTTCTCTGCTTAATATCTTAAAGAATTTTGGAAAAATCACATAAATTTAAAGCATAAAAATACAGAGACGAGTCACTGCATGGTGAGAACCGCTAACCAATAACCAATACACTCCTAAACATTTATGCCCGCGGTGATTGCCGGGGTCCAAAATACACATCGCTATACTATGTGTTACACTGGTTGCAGAACTGAACGTTAAATATTGAGCCAAAGAGCTCCTGGTACTGGACATTTTAATTGACAATTACTTATTATATGCAAAATAAACACTGAGAAAAATTTACACTGAGAAGCAGAGCATAGGTTGGCTGCCAGTTTTACATAAATTACGTCACTAATTTGTCAAAATGTAACTAATTTTTTTATTGTCGACCGTTATTACGCTCATTTACAAATATTTTGACTCTTACTTCACTATAGATCGTAATACCCTCTGCACATATCTGTCCTCCGTCTCTAAGGCAGAACTACAAATGAAAAAGTGGTCAAATGCGATCGAGCCCATACATCAAGTGTTCTATACTCTGATTGCAGTGAAAGTATTGTATAATAAGTCATCACTAATTAGGGTTTTTAGCATAATAAATGTTAGATAGTACCTAATATGATGACGTAGTGGGGACACATATGTTACCATAAATTTCACTTTATCCATCTCATCTAATCTTTATCCACTTCCTACAACTTTCCTGTTGGCTTCTTTATTTTCAAAACAAATTATTTTCATAATTTTAGGTTCAGTAGTTTGAAAACATATTTTTGGCATGTTTTTCAGCACATCTATAAAAATTC